>JBBGZY010000281.1:3672500-4045000 GCA_037952925.1 Lithobates clamitans
ATAATAATACTTCACCGGTCAGGTATCCTTCTTATATCCCTCTTATTTCCAAAGTCCTCCTAATGGACTAGACCAGGGATCTCCAAACTTTCTAAACAAGAGGGCCAGTTTACTGCCCTTCCGACTTTAGGGGGACCAGACTGTGACCAATGAGAGTAGAAAATGTACTGGCTTGCAGTGGAAGAAACTGTGCCCTTTTGATGGTGTCTTTGGGAGGAATAGTGCCCCAATATTGGTGTCAGTGGATGAAAGAGTGCTGCAGGGGCCAGAGAAAGGCAAGCAAAGGGCTGCATCTGGCCCCCAGGGCCGCAGTTTGGAGACCCCTGGGCTAGACCACAAATGGATTGGACCATAAGTACCTCATAGAATGGCCCAGATCCGTTATGCCTGATGTGGATGGCTAAGTATTTCTCTTCACTATCAAGCTAAGCATGGGCATTTGGCTTGTATACTATAGCTGGTGTCTCCCTCCTAATGCAACTACAGTTTGTGTCACATGGTGTATAGCTTGGTGACCTGTAGAGATCCCTGGTGAGAGAGCTATGGTTGATTGTTGGGAAAGACTTAATATACAACATTGTATTCATCTATATACATGGTGGACTGATGTTATGGTATATCCAGGCACATGGAAACTTCTAATCCTCCCCTTAGAGTCTTCCAGCATTGCCTACCTATATAAAGCAAAATCTCCTGAAATTTGAGGTCCTATTGAGGAAGACATTTGATTTGCTAATCTTTCAGAATTTCATGCACAATAGTGAGGATCAAGGAAATGTGTGATATCTGGTCTGGTTGAATTTCAATTTGGGCCTTTTTTTTTATATACTTTCACTATATGACATGGATATTTGAGAATAGCATGTCCTGTTTTTTGGGGAATTTATTCATAACAACTTTTGTGGGACAAGAAGGAGTTATTGAGGATACACACTGTATTTATGAGAACTTTCTTTCCTGGGGGGAGCTGGGTTCTGCAGCTGCTGTGGGGTTTTCCCTTTTTTTAAGTAATTGGCTAATTATAATTTTAACTGGTGTTTTTGTAGTTTTGGTAATAGTTGTTTTTTGTCCTTACCTCAGTCAGGTCCTTTATAATTAATTTATTTTATCATTAAAATGTCGGCAGCTGTGTGTTTTCCTTCCCAAGTAAAAAATGGATATATTGATGGGACAAAGGATCTGGAGGACACATTTCATTATTTGTTTGTCTTAAATTATATGTTTTACCATTACAACTGAAAAGCTACATGAAAAATCCCTGAAACTTTATACATTTTCTACTTCTTAAGGAAGTATAAAATTGCTGGTTTACTTAGATTACATTTACATTGCATGCTGTTCAATCGAGTTGTAATTAACAAGAATTTTCTTTGTAAAATGTGCTGATAACACCTGACACAGCTTTGCCATGCTTGTAATCAGACTTTTTCTCTAACTCTCTCTATAGAATTTTGTACCTTTTCAGACATTAGCTCATGTTCCCTACAGTGCTGAAATGGTACTCAACAAAAATTACCTTCTTATGTGGAAACATTGACTGGGTGATGGACGCTTCAAAACTATGTGCTCCTTTCACTTGTGTTTTCTCCCACAGTGTTTTCAGGACTTGCATAGAAGTAGTCTGAGTGGACAGTGGCTCAGGCAGCAAACTCTGATGGAATATATATGAAGAACCATGATATATAATGTTTTACTAAAAGAAACATTGAACAATTACTAGCGTTGTGCTTAATATGTCTTTCTGCCCTATAGTTACAAAATTATACTAAAGCAGGAAATCTGGTATAAAAGGTCAAATAATATTTTTTTTGTTTCAATCGTTTTTATTGAAGATTTCAATGAAAGATTGAACAGACATTGTCAAAAATCACATTCTTATTACATACAGTTGAAAGAATTACATATCAATATTCATTCGTCAATTGTGGTGAGAGTAATATAACTATAACAGGTGTTGAAGGTAAGATAAGGTGTGTGGATTATTATCCCCATGTACCCCGTGCGGGCTCATGCTGTAGCATGGGTGGTTTTGGTAACCTTCAGTCCCATGGTGTAGAGACATTTTAAACAGTAATCGTTTAACAACTTAGAATAACATTAACCATTCGTACGAAAGGAAGTTAATACTCAGAAGTTTAGGTTGTATAACTTCAAGTGTAGGATTGTGTTGGAACGTATCTTGTCTAGCGTACTTATCAAACTTGAGTATAATTATGAGAGCTATTCGTACTTGTACGGAACTGTATGTAATGTGTAGTAGAGATAGTAGAAAGTAAGGTAGTTGGGGATAAATAATAGAAAGAAGAAAAAAGGGTGGGTGGGTGAGGGAAGGGGGTAGGAGGAGTAGTGGATGAGGGTAGAGAGCATTGTCATGTATTGAGTGAAGAGAACAATGTGGATCGAGTATGTGTAAGTAGTATCAGAAAATTATCAGGTAAGTTTTTGTGCGTACCAATTTGACCAGGGGTGCCATAGTTTGTGAATTTTTCCATAAGAGGGTTTTCCTTTTGAAATAATTAGTTCATATGCGAAGTGGGAGTGAACTAGTGTTATGACTTCTGTTAATGTTGGGGGTAAGTTTGTTTTCCATTTTCTAGTTATGAGTAACCTAGTAGCTAGAAGTATGTGTGTGATTACAAGTCTAAAAGATGGTGGCAATAGTTCAGTGTTCAAGTTCAGTATGGCCAGTTGTGGAGTGAGTTTGATGGGAAGGTGACAGATGTCTTGTATAATGTATTCCACCTCTTGCCAGAGGGTTTTTAAGACTGGACACGACCATAGAATGTGAGATAAGGTACCTATGTGGTCACATTCTCTCCAACATTTGGATGAGGATTGTGGATGAAATTTGGCCATTCTCTGTGGCGTTAGGTACCATCTTAGGTGTATTTTATGCATTAATTCCCATAGAGA
Source organism: Lithobates clamitans (assembly GCA_037952925.1). Lineage (NCBI taxonomy): Eukaryota > Metazoa > Chordata > Amphibia > Anura > Ranidae > Lithobates > Lithobates clamitans. Next base: position 3,675,414 of record JBBGZY010000281.1, read on the forward strand.
GGTGCAGCTAGTGGATTTGTATGTGGATTGAATTGCCTTTTGCCATTGTTGTTCTGAGAACTGTAGATGCAATTCTTTTTCCCAGTCTGTGTATGGTTTAGATTTTAGGAATACTGTTTTTTCCTGCAGAGTAGAGTATATTAGTGAGGTGCCTTTGGTAGGTGTGTTATTGGAGAAGTAGTAGTTCCACATTTTAAGTGGTTATTCTCCTTCTAATCGTGGGTGAGCCGATAGGCATTGTTGAATTCTGGTACAACTAAAGAAGTCTGTGGGGGGTGCTTGGTATTGAGATTGTAATTGGGTAAAGGGTTTATGCAGTATCTTAGCTCTGACGTCTGTGGTATGAGGGTTTTGGTCTGTTATCCATTTGGGAATAGTCAAATCAGGTGACAGTAATTGTAGGGTTTGGATAGGTATTGGAATGCTTTTGGTTGGTAATTGGGACCATTTCGCGGAGTGTAGTATTGTCCAAGCCCTAACCGAAGCTTGTATGGTTGGCGAATATAATCGAAGATTTGGGCGTTTGATTGTAGTGCTGAATAACCAGTATTTAAGGTTGGGCCCTGGAGTCATGTTGTTTTCAATGTTTCCCCATAATGTAGTAGTGTGCGTGCTTACCCATTCCTTCATTTGAGATAAAACGGTAGCTAAATAATAATCTTTAATATTTACGTATCCCAGGCCACCCCCCAGTTTATGTTTAGTAGTTTTGAGATGACTACATCTAGGTTTCTTACTCTGCCAAATGTAGTGGTGTACAATTGATTGTAGAGATTTGATGTATGTATTGGTAAGTGGGATAGGAAGAGTGCGGAATGTGTAGAGCAATCTAGGGAGTATGAGCATTTTAAATGCTGCTAGTCTACCAGTCCATGAAAATTCAAATTTTGAAAGTTTGGAGGTTTCTTTAATAAGCATCATTTTTAGTTCGGTGTAGTTATTGGTGAAGAGGTTTCTGGTGCATTTAGTAAGTGTGATTCCTAGATATGATATACCTGTATCTGCCCATGGATATGTATAGAAGTTTCGTAGAAGGTTGCTGGTTATGACATCTAGACCTAGGTCCAGAATATATGACTTATTTTCATTTACCTTATAGTAAGAAATGGTACTAAATTTTTGTAGTATAGATTGTATCGAAGCCAGGGAGGATATAGGGTTGGTTACCATTATGATGACGTCGTCAGCAAACAGGTTGATCTTGTGTTCTAATTTACCAATTTTGAAACCTGTGATGGATTTATTTATTCTAATATGTTCAGCCAGTGGTTCCATCATTAAGTTGAAGATTATGGGTGATAAGGGGCAGCCCTGGCGAGTGCCATTAGAAATTGGAAATGGTTTAGATAGCATCTCAGAGGTATAAACCTGGGCTGAAGGTTTTGAGTATAAGGCCATTATAGCGGAAAGAATGGGACCTTGGAGGCCAAATTTAAGGAGTGTAGCTTGGAGGTAGATCCAATTGACTCTATCAAACGCCTTCTCCGCATCTAGTGATAGAAGCAGAGAAGGCGTTCGCTCAGACTCAGCATGGTGGATTATATTAATGATTCTACGGGTTGCATCAAACGTTTGCCTACCTTTTGTGAACCCGGATTGGTCAGGGTGGATCAGTGAGGGCATAATATTTACTAATCTGGCTGCTATGAGTTTTGCATAAATTTTTGTGTCAATGTTCAGTAGAGATATGGGTCTAAAGTTTTGTGGTGAGGTAGGGTCCTTGCCTGGCTTCGGCAATGTAATGATTAAGGCATTTAACATTTCCTGTGGGAGAGAAGAGGAGGAGGCAGCGTCGTTGCACATTTGAGCCAAAAAGGGGGCTAGAATTGTACGGAATTCTTTATAGTACTCTCCAGTGAGACCGTCTGGTCCTGGGGATTTGTTGGATGGTAGGGCTGTGATGGTATCTAATACTTCTATTGGGGAGAATGGAGCATTAAGTATTGTTAGTTGCTCTGAGGAAACTTTGGGGAGATTAATTTCCGTCAAAAAGTTTTCTATATCTTTTGAGCAAGGTTGGCTTATAGTGGAGTCATTTTTTAGATTATAGAGTGTTTCGTAATAATGGCTAAACGCTTCTGCTATGGCTTGGGGGTCTATCACTTTTTGTCCCGTGGAGGGATGGTAGAGGTGAGATATCTTGCTTTTGATATGATGACCTTTGATTCTGACTGCCATGGCTTTCCCTGCTTTGTTCCCAGTGGAGTAGTGGTTAGCCTTAAATCTTTTCTGGTTTTTTTCATATGTGTCTAGTAGTAGGTTTCTTAATTCTTGTCTAAGAAGTACAAGTTTTTCTCTAAGGGCAGGATCAGGGTTGATTTGGTTTTGGGCCTCTGTTATTTTAATTTGGGAGGTGATGGTATCAAGACGCTGTGATCTCCTCCTCTTCTCTCTAGCTCCTATTTGAATAAGATTTCCTCGGATGACCGCTTTATGAGCGTTCCATAAAATAGTGTTGCTTGATGTCGATCCTTGATTCAGCTCAAAAAATTCTTCTAGGTGTTTACGGATAGTAATTGAGTGTTCGGGTGATTGAATAATTGAAGCGTTGGCTCTCCATAACTTCGTACGTGAGGAAGTAGGCAATAACTCAAGGGTTATAGATACTGGTGCGTGGTCAGACCACGTTATCGTATCTAAAGATGATTCAGAAATTTTTGGCAGGGTCCACTTGTCGACTAGGAAGTAGTCGATTCTGGTGTATGAGTTGTGTCGATGGGAAAAGAAGGAGTAGTCTCTCTCAGTGGGATGGTGGCATCTCCATACATCATATAGGTCATTGTTTCGTAGGAACTGTCCCATAGGTGAAGTAATTCTAGTTTTGCGAGAGGAGGTATCTAGGGTATTGTCCGGAACTATGTTGAAATCACTGCAGATTATGAGATTTCCTTGGCGAAATTTGGCGAGTTTGGGCATCAACTTAGAGAGGAATCTAATTTGATTAGTGTTGGGCGCATACACCGTTACAATAGTGTATCTAGCATTGTCCAAAGTACAATCTAGGGCCAAATATCTGCCATCTTCATCAATTAAGCTGTCATGGAGCGTAAAATTGATTGTGTGTTTGAATGCAATTAGAACTCCATTTTTCTTAGTGGGGCCTGGAGCATGGTAGATGTTGGGGAAGGATTTGTTACTGCAGTGTGGCATTGCAGATTTTTTAAAGTGTGTTTCTTGAACACAGATGATGTCACATGAAGATTTTTGGGCTGTCTTCCATAAGGAAGCTCTTTTAACCGGATGGTTTAGGCCTTTGGCATTTAGCGAGAGGAATTTGGGCATCTTGGTGGGTGGTGAAGGGTAGAATGTGTGGTAAGTTTTTACTCACAGTTAGTAGTTGGGTTCTTCTATGTAGAAAGATCTGGTGGTCGTGGTACTCGTGTCCTTTTTTTTCTTCCGTGCGCTCTCAGGAGAGAAGAGATGTTGGTTAAAGGAAACTTTAGGGTGAGGAGAAAATAAAGTGAGTTAGGAAAAAAAAAAAAAAAAAAAGGGTAAACAAAACGTAAGAACTGACAGCAGTTATTTGAAACTGGTACTGCTGTGATGTTGTGGGGTGTAAGTTCGTGGAGCAATTTGCAACGAGCAAGGCATCCGACCGGAGATGAGATAACATGGGTCATGTGCGATCCCACTATTCAGGTATAGGTTAGTGCTTACCGGAGTGACGGTTGTCGTTGGGATGTGGAGAGTTTCCTCTGCGGTTTATTTGGGCTGAGTTGGGTGGGTTCGGGATAATTCCCCATATGTGGAGTAATTTGAGACCTTCCTCCACTGAGGAGATGTTATGCTTGGTTCCATTCTTGGTGACTATGATCTTGGTAGGGAAGCCCCATTGATAGGGGATTTTGTGGTTGTTGAGTGGTTTGGTAATAGTATTCAGTTGTCTCCGTAACTGGCGGGTGTGCTGTGAGAGGTCAGCGTATAGTTGTAGATTAGTATACGGGGCAGGTAGCTGTTCCAGGTGTCTTGATTTGAACAGAAGTTGGTCTTTAGCGTGAAAAAAGTGAATTCTCATCAAGGTATCACGTGGGACTTCAGCCGGGAGATGTGGGGGTTTAGGGAGGCGATGGATGCGATCTATTATGGTTTCCATGGGGGTGAGCTCTGGCAGGAGCGTGAAAATTAATTTCCTCGCATATGCGTTTAAATCATGCGGTAGTATAGATTCAGGGACCCCTCTGATCTTTACATTGTTACGGCGGGACCTGTCCTCGAGGTCCGCCATTTTGGCCCTCATCCATTGCTGTTCGTCGCGTGTATGATCATGGGCGTCTACTAGATCATTAACCGTTTCGGTCATGTCTCCCATCTGCTTCTCTACCATGTGTATTTTCTGTCCCATATGATTCATTTGTGAGGAGAATCTGGAGAACATATTGGAAATGTCATTGTGAAGGGAGCTCTGAAGGGAGATGAGCATCTCCTTCATTGTGGTATCTAGTACAGGCTGGTTTGTGGTAGGGAAGGCTGCTATGGGGGATGGATGAGCTGGGGCTGTGTCAGACTCAAGGCTCACCTCAGATGTTGCAGATTCTTCATCCAAGCGCATCCGCGCTTTTGCAGGGCTGTTACCGGCCGATGAAGCAGGGGATGATGGTGAGGCATCAGGAGAGTGAGGATGTGGGGTTATTTGCAGTTCATCCTCATCAGGGAGATCTGTGTAGGCCGCCGAATTCCTGCATTCAGGGCCGCGGGCGCCATCTTGGATTTTCGGCTGTGTGTAATAATCTGTCAGTTTCTTAGGCTGACGGTATTCTTTCCGTTTGCGGTTCATCACGGATGATGTAAGGGAGGAATCCAATGCTCTGATGTTCTGAGCAGTCGCTGGAGTATACCAGAATAGCGGGGATGTCGGTGTATAGTCCGGTCGGTGCAGGAGCTGTGTCACTACACGTCCATCTTGCTCGGCAGTTGGCCACGCCCCCAAATAATATTTTTTAATTTCAGTCATAAAACTGTAAAGCCTCCTCATCCAATGTCCAGTTTTGAGGATTCCCACTAAGGCCTCTTTCCATCAATGACAAATGAGAAGAGAGGCCCCATGCCTTGGAAACCCACTGTGTTCAAAGAGATTAAGAGATCAACACTAAGCCAACCTTCTAAGCCAAAGAGTAAGTAATTTGTGTATGAACTAATGCAAATCTCTGCACACTTCCTCCATGATTCGTACAGCTGTACAGCACAGCTAGTTGATGACCTAAGCAACTCAGCTAGATCACCTTCTTGTCCCTAGCTTTGCTCTTCATTCACCCAGTCCAAGTGCAGCTGTGCAGGAGATTACAACCGCATGAAATAAAGTCAAATTTGAGTATTTATATCTAAAATTAAATCCCTTTTTCCGATTTCATAATAAATACATCACTGTATTTAAGTGCATTTATTAAAGTGGTTCTAAAGGTACAAGGTTTTTTACCTTAATGCATTCTATAAATTAAGGTAAAAAAAACTACTGCCTACTGGCACACTTTAAGCTCCTTACTACCAACTGAGCATTGTTTAAATGCCACAGCCTACCTGAGTATTGCTGCTGACCATGTTCATCCCTTTATGACTACAGTGTACCCATTTTCTGATAGCTACTTCCAGCAAAATAATGTACCATGTCACAAACCTCAAAACTTCAAACTGGTTTCTTGAACATGACAATGAGTTCACTGTACTCAAATGGAGGAATGTTTTCAACACCTTGTTGAATCTATGCCAGAAAGAATTAAGGAAGTTCTGATGGCAAAAATGGGTCCAGGCCCTAATAAAGTGGCCGGAGAGTGTAATGCCAACAATTTTCGCAGCACTCTGCATACTGTACGTTCACTTCAGCATTAAAGTCTATCTAAAGCCAAAGTTTGCTTTCTTTTTTTTGCATACAGTATGGAACAATTTTACACTTTGTCAATTATTTATTGCTGCCTCTGTACCTGTAGGGGAGATGTACCTCTTTATTTGTTCAGGAGACAATTGTCACAAAGATAAAAATCCAGGGGGGAATCCAAAAATTATGAGTTGTCATCAGAGGAAGAGGTAATAGAAAATACTACTGTTTCTGTGACAACCCTTTAAAGAGACTCTGTTGGGCCCATTCAGCGAGGACAGGCCAAATTTTGAACCATCTGTAGTTGTATACTAGCACATTATGCTTTTACTTTGCAGGGAAGGTAAAAAAAAAAAAAAATAATAATTTGAGTTTACTTCCTCTTTAAGGCATCAGCATACCAAGACATTTTTGACAATTTCATGCTCCCAACTTTGTGGGAACAGTTTGGGGATGGCCCCTTCCTGTTCCAACATGACTGTGTACTAGTGGACAAAGCAAGGTCCATAAAGACATGGATGAGTGAGTTTGGGGGGGAGGAACTAGATTGGCCTTCACAGAGTCCTGACCTCAACTCGATAGAACGCCTTTGGGATGAATAAGAGTGGAGACTGAAAGCCAGGTCTTCTTGTCCAACATCAGTGCCTGACTTCACAAATGCGCTTCTGGAAGAATGGTCAAATATTCCCATAGACACACTCCTAAACCTTGTGGACAGCCTTCCCAGAAGAGTTGAAGCTGTTATAGCTGCAAAGGGTGGGCCAACTCAATATTGAACCCTACGGACTAACTGACTGGGATGCCATTAAAGTTCATTTATGTGCAAAGGGAGGCTTCCCAATATAGTGTATATTTACCAGTGCACGTTTTTAGAAAATCATCAATTTTGTTTAAAGTATTTTTAAGTTAGAAATTTTAGGAGAGATTTCCTAATATTTTCCTGTTTTTTTTTTTTTGGCTCCAAGAAATCTTTGAAAAGATTGCCTCTCATTTCCTGCTGTGTCTCTGGAAAAAAAATGGGGTTTAGGTTCACAACGATGAGTCTTTCACCTCTTGTCAAATGCTGTCCATGAATCTACACAAGTGCTGGCAGTGCAGCATTCCCCCTAATAAGAAGCATATATCAACTGTGTGATTACATAAGCAGACCATTCCACTTACACTTAGCCTCAGGAATCAGCAGAATAGAAGCAGTTAAGAATTTTTTTCCTTATCAATTCTTGATTTTTGCAAAAGAAAAAAATATTTCGTAATTGTTACTGTATCTGAAGGCTCACAAGACAGAATAGGTCCTGTGGGGCACCCAGGGTAGAAATTCAGTAACTTCCAGGCATTTTGTGTTTCTGTGCATGTAGAGGTTTTCATAATCTCCAAGCAATATGTTACTTTGATACAATGTTACTACATTCCAAATCTTATCTCCCAACTCAACAACTTCACTTCTATTTATGCTAAAATAGAAATAATGAGTTCTTAGCTGATATAATGTGACTTTATATGTTTTGAGGAAAGATGGTCTGCATCCCAAGACAGTTTTATATTCGACTTGTACATGGCACTTTCCTTGATAAGGATTTAATAATGTACTGATCGTGATGCCCTGACATTCTAACACATACTACCGCATGTGTAGGTGTGTCAACTGATCTCAGGAAATGAATAGTGAAAACTGATACGTATAATTGTTACAAATATTAAAAAAGAAAAGAACATATTTTCAAGCTGACATTTTGCCTTGTGCTGAAAAAGTAAAACTGATACCGTAGGGGGTCTATTTATAATTTTTTTTTACACAAGAGTCACGCACCTTTCACCTAGGGTTCACATATTTTTCCTATGAAATCCAATTAGAAGAATGTATAAATCTTGGGTTAAAAACATATATAAATGGGCCCCTGTTTTAAAAAAGCCTATGTCTGTTTGTTTTTGTTTTTTGTTTTTTTAAACCAGCACAAGGGATAGTGCTTACATTTAGGGAGAAGTGTCCTTTTTTGCTGCTCTATTAGTTGAAATCTTCAGTCTTCTGCCCCCTACTCCCTATAGCACTGCAGTGGTAATCTTCCAGTGCTGAAAGGGTTAACCACTTTAGTATTGCACTATAGCCAAAAGGCAACTACAGCGCAGTGCTATAGCTCTGGAAGGATGTCTATAGACGTCCTCCCAGAACCTCGCCCCCTTTGCGCCCCCTGCGACACACATATGGCATGCTCTGTGACCACTATGATCTTCGGACACAGCTGATCACAGATTGAGGTAAAGAGCCAATCAGAGCGGCCCTTTACCATGTGATTGGCTTTGTCCAATCCAGTAGCAGCCCATCTATAGGGGGCGCCACCCCCCTGATCCATGTGTCCAGTCCCCTGATCTTCAAATCAGGGCACTGGACTATGGATTCCAATTGGGGAGGGGGGAGTGTTTTTTAAAGCACCTGATTTGAGCCAGAGGCTCTAATAGGCTTCAAAAAGCCTATTCGAGCCAGGCTGTGTAGACATTTCCGGTAAGCCACGCCCCCACTCCCTCCCCACAGAAGTTTGACTGAGAGCAGCAGGAGCTTATGGCTCCCACTGTTCTTAGTGTCTCCTGTGAGGACAGGAACGAATGGGGAGTGGTGCTGCATCTGGGACAGCACTGAATTGGTAACTAAGGTGGGGGGTGGGTAGATTAGGTAGTGGGGAGTTTTTTTTACCTTAAGGCAGATAATGTATTAAGGTGAAAAAACCATAATGCGTTTTGAACCGCTTTAACCGCTTGCCGATCAGCCGCCATCGTTATACGGCGGCAGGCCGGCTCTCCTGCACAAATCACAGTAGCTATACAGCAGGGCTTACACCTGCTGCATGCCGCAGCAGTGTGCCTGTGGGTCGGGCAGACTCGATGTCCGCCGGCAACCCTCGATCGCCTAGTACAGAGGCAGAATGGGGATCTGCCTTTGTAAACAAGATGGACCCATATAATGATAAATGACATGACAGAGATCTACTGTTCCCAGTCATTGGGAACAGTGAACTCTGTCCTGTCCCTGCCAGCCCATCCCCCCTACAGTTAGAACACACCTAGGGAACACAGTTAACCCCTTGATCATCCCATAGTATTAATCCCTTTACTGCCAGTGTAATTTTTACATTGATCATTCCTTTTTTATAGCACTCATCAATGTAATAATGTCACTGGTCCCCAAAAAGTGTAATTTGGGGTCAGATTTGCCACCGCAATGCCGCAGTCCTGCTAAAAATCACAGATCGCTGCCATTACTAGTAAAAACAATTAAAAAATAAAATAAAAGTCCCTAAATCTATCACGATAACGCTTGCGCAAACCAATCAATATACGCCTATTGCGATTTTTTTTTCCAGAAAAATATGTAGAAGAACATATATCGGCCTAAACGGATGAATAAATTTGTTTGTTTTTTTTTTAAATTTTTTGGGGGGGATATGTTTTATAGCAAAAAGTAAACAAAAATTTTTTTTTCAAAATTGTCGCTTTTTGTTTATTTATAGCGCAAAATATAAAAACTGAAGAAGTGATCAAATACCACCAAAAGAAAGCTCTATTTGTGGGGAAAAAAAGGACGTCAATTTTGTTTGGGTACAGCATTGTATGACTGGGCAATTGTCAGTTAAAGCTACGCAGTGCCGTATCGTAAAAAATGGCCTGGTCATAATCATTGGGGCAAATCATTCCATGGCTGAAGTGGTTAAAGTAGTTGTGAACATACAATCTTATAGATACTTTCTAAAACAGTTATTACTATGTAGGTGCTATAACTGCTTTTGCTTAGTTTCAGAAATGATCTTTCTTAAATTTTTTAGAAGGGTGAAAGTCATGTGATTATGCATCTCTTCTTCCCTATAGTGGGGGATGGGGATACAGAACACTGTGCAGACGCATGTGGGTTGATTTACTAAAGGTAAATAGACTGTGTACTTTGCAAACTGCGGTTGCACTTTGTGTGCCTATATTCCATAGTCTGTCCAGCCTGAGGCAAGATGCAGGTTCGCTTGAGCAAGGAGCATGTTAAAGAGGAAGGCTGTGACTGGAAGACAGTGTGTGCCAGAGGCTGGCTGTGATTGGTCAGGGGGGTTGTGGCTGATCAAACTACCCAATACAGGCATGCTACAGGCACAGTATTTTTTTTATCTCCAAATACACCCTAACATAGATCGGTTCTGTGCTTTGTGGGGTTAGTTTAGAAAAGGAAGGAAGATGACTGTCAGGATCAACTTTGTAATTCAAATGGAAGAAGTAAATGAAAATGATACAGACTATGATTCATAAAATACATATATGTGAACACACATATAGCATATATAACAAAAAAAATAAAAAATTAAAAGTAGCATACACTTTCATTCTTTAGATTTTTGTAACTAAACTATTCTTACAGACCACCCACCTTGGATATACGTTGCTACTTTGACGTTAAATACCAGGGTTATGGCAGCTATCCCCGGTATTTTTTTTCACAGTGGGCGATCCTGTGTTACATAAAAGTGGTCCCAGCGGTGGATTTGCCACAAGATCACTTTTATGGGCAGCGGGAGAGGTGCCCACCCCCCTCCTGCCACTGTCTCTGTGCTTACCGGAGAGATCAGCAGGGGCGATTGGATCCAATGGAGTGATGGGCAGGAAGTTAAGTGAGGGCAAGATGGCCCCTACTCGACTCTATGCCCTTGGAGGACCAGAGCGACGTCAAACGTCACTTCCGCCCTCCGGCCTTAGAGGGCCCATTTTTTTATGTGAAAAATAAAATGACATTTAAAAAAAAAAAGTGATTGCTTTTAGTTGTACTTTTTTTTTTACCCCAGATCTCATATTAAAGAGGCCCTGCTTATTTCTATTACAAGGAATGTTTAGGAATAAAGGCGATCAAAAAAAAAAAGGGAAATTTTTTTAAGGGACAGTGTAAACAAAAATAAAAAGTAACATACAGTAAATAATAATAATAATAAAATTTAAAGCGCCCGTCCCTCTGAGCTCACGCGCAGAAGCGAACGCATACACAAGTCGCGCCCACACATGTAAACCATGTTCAAACCACACATGTGAGGTATCGCTGTGATTGTTAGATCGAGAGCAATAATTCTAGCATTAGATCTCCTCTAACTCTAAACAGGTAACCTGTATAAATGTTTAAAGTGTCGCCTATGGAGATTTTTATGTAACGTAGTTTGTCGCCATTCCACGAACATGCGCAATTTTAAAGCATGACATGTTATCAATTTACTTGGCGTAACATCTTTCACATTATACAAAAAAATTACTGTTAACGTTAACGTTACGGTTTTCCTATTTTTTAATTCACAAAAGTGTATTTTTTTTTAAAAATGCGTTTGTAAGACTGCTGTACAAATACTGTGTGACATAAAGTATTGCAACGATCTCCATTCTATTCTCTAGGGTCTCCGCTAAAAAAAAAATATAATGTTTGGGGTTCTAAATAATTTGCTAGCAAAAAATACTGATTTTAACTTGTAAACAACAAATGCCAGAAATAGGCTTGGTCCTTAAGTGGTTAATAGACCATTAGGTTAGCATTCACCAAATATTCACTGCAAGTGAATCAATCACTGTCATTTAAAACTTGTGCACCTGGAGGATACACCTACAGTGAATATATGTCAAATGTCACATTCACTTCTATATAAAGATGCCGCTTAAATTACTGCCAGTATATTCCTCCATATTTGATCCAGTAAAGGGCCCCTTAGGGCCATTTAGTAGTCCTCTACACTGGCCTATGAGTTTAAAAAAGAGCTTCAAATTCTTCTGGTCTTTTTACTTTGGTCTTAATCTTCTTGCTTTCTGTTTTTAAAATACTGTTTTGTTATTTAATATTTTCTCCCAAATAGGAACTAGTTTATTACAGGGACTTAGGAGTTGGAAAAAAAAAGAGCTTGGGTCTTCTGCATTGCACTGAAGAGGACGAGTGGTATGGGCTATGGGCTTTCATTTTAAAATACCCTTTAGGATCTGAAACAAATTCACTGCTGTAAATGACAAGCGATTCTAGACTAGATACATTTTGTTAGGATTTAGCTGTCGAGACAAAACGTCTCCATTGGCTGCTATTTCATGGCAAGTTTACTTATCTAGTAAAATTCATTTTTCTGCAAATAAACATCTAAATCTAAAAATATATATATAAATATGAACTGTATATACATGCAAATTGGAAAGCATCCTTCTGCTTGAGTTCACTGTTTGTTACATACAATTTTATAGATAAATATACAGAAGATGGAAATTAATATTTGCCATTATCTTGTCCTTAGATAAATTATACTGAAAATTATAGGAGTCTTTAATGGTAGCAATTACTAAAACACAATCATAGCTTTGTCTAGTAGTAATTAGTTACATTCAACTGTACTTGAACTGTAATGTTGATGACGTTTTGTAGCTTATCAAAGCCAGTTCTTTTGAAGAAGTGGTTTGGACAACCTACAAAACCTCTTAATCATTACAGAACAGGTCCAGGTGAATGTAACAAACTACTACTAGATATACTGTAACATGACCTGGATAATTAAGACCCTTCACACTTACAATCATAGCTGCAATTTACCTATTAAGACTTTACCAGAAACAGACATAGGACCACTAGTATAGGAATCATGAGTGAGAATTTCCCTTCTCAGTGTACCTACAGTACTGATGTTCACTCACCTGCTGAAAGAGAAACATAATGTGGATCCAAATCTGTGGATGTCGACTGATTAAGACAAAACTGGATTTGCTGTAAAGGCAGTAATGACCCTTCATAGGACAGCTAAAGAACAGCTTTGCCACGCAGCTTTTAAATGTATCTAGAGGGAAAAAAACAGATTTTGGTTTAAATTGTTGCAATAATGCCCATACACAATTATTATTTTTACTTTTTTAATAATAAGTTGATCAAATTAACCCTTGTTTAATGAACACGAATGATATACCTAGGTTTTATATCAGGCCAGCTTTGGGACATTGGTAAATTATATTTACCTACATAATTAAAATGATGATTTGGCCATACTAGTCAGTAACTGGAGAATCCACGAGCCATAAACAGAAGAACCATAGATGCTATTCTGCTCTCTTTCTGTCCAGACAGTGATATTAGAAGGCTAATGATTCAGATTGTTCTTGGGGTCGAATGATGATTTGCACAGGGGTCACCAAATCCTTGGCTGTTCCTGAAGCCCTCACCGATCTCCCAGCCTTTTTGCGGCCGCCCAGCAGGGCTTTCCCTGGAGCCCGCGGCCGCCCACTCAACCTCTTCGCAGTCGCCCATTCAGTTCATGGCATGACTGGGGGGCAGAGACTAGAGGTCAGCTGACTGGTGAGGAATGTGAAGTGGGAGGGGCTGGAGGAGACCCTGTCTCCTGATTTCGGCATAGGTGTCACTGCTACAAGACATTACAAAATCAGAGACACAGAAGCCGGAGACACAGTGAGTAACACTACCTGTGATTAGAGTTGCCAATAAAAGTCCCCACTACAGTTCTCAGATCAGCAGATGACCTTCATCAAGAGCACCTAAGTTGGCTGATCAGAACTCCCCCCAGCACTGCCACTCATCCCATCCCCCCCACCAAGGAGTAAGAGAAGGAATAAAATTGGAGAATACATGGAAGGGTGAGGGAAAGAGGGGGAGGAACAAAGAAAAAAGGGGGAGAAAGAATAAGAGAAAGAACAAGAAAGACGGATACAAGGAGGGATAGGGAAAAAACAAGAAATTAGGATAGAGAGAGATAAAAGGGAAAGAAAGGAGAACAAAGAGAAAGAGTGGTACATCCTAAAATGTACCATAAGGGATTTTAATACTGTATGAGTGAAAGGGACTCAAGGAGCGCTAAATGTCCATGGGTTAGGGGCGCAAATTACTTGTCTTGCCTTGGGTGCTGACAACTCACGCTACGAAAATAATTTTACTGTTAGGGGTCCCCACAACTTGGGAAATTTTATCAAGGGGTCACGGCACTAGAGAGGCTGAGAACCACTGCTATAGAGGTACTCTTGATGAATGCAAGAATTGACCTTGTCAAAAATTGTAATGATATGCACCTGTCAAACAGGTGCGGAGAAATTTGTCTTTGGGTGTTAATTACACTCATGAAATCTACACCAAAAACGTTCTTCCAGATTAAATCAACACCCACAAAACTAGGCAGCCTAGAAGTCTTGCAGAGATGCCACATCACAAAAACACTTAATCAGCAACATTGGCATCAGGGGCTTCATAGCTGCTGGTAATCCAGGACTAATTCATTTTGACGGTCCGCCAAGTCTGTGGACAGACACATTATGATCAGTAACAAAACCTCCAGCAGTACTAAATGCCCGTTCGGAAAGCACGCTGGACAGGGGTGGAATGACAACAAAAAGAGAGAAAAAAGAGAGCGCACCAGCCTAGTGCATTATCCTTGGCATGTTTATTAAATTAAAAACAAGATAAAAACTACTCACAAAAGTCGCAGGTAAAATTGCATATCAAACGCACAGAGGCAATAGTTCCAGTGGTAGGCAGCTGTCCAGGTCCCAGGAGGGAGGCACACGGACCGCCGCTGGCTTACGCATTTCGAAGGTTTAACCTTCTTCCTCAGAGCCTTCGGAGAATCCACGAGCCATAAACAGAAGAACCATAGATGCAGGCTCTGAGGAAGAAGGTTAAACCTTCGAAACGCGTAAGCCAGCGGCGGTCCGTGTGCCTCCCTCCTGGGACCTGGACAGCTGCCTACCACTGGAACTATTGCCTCTGTGCGTTTGATATGCAATTTTACCTGCGACTTTTGTGAGTAGTTTTTATCTTGTTTTTAATTTAATAAACATGCCAAGGATAATGCACTAGGCTGGTGCGCTCTCTTTTTTCTCTCTTTTTCTTTCAACACTAGGACAATCCCATCCTTTGAGAGCAGCAAAGCTGAAATCCATAGTCCTTCTTGAACTTTTTTAGCCAACACACCAGTGCGCAAGAGTACTTTTTTTCGTTTTTTTTTGTGGAATGACAACTCATGGGGCCCCCGGGCAATAGGAGATCCTGGGGCCCCCTGTCCCTGCCCATGTGTTCTCACCCACACATATCCCCACAATCCTATTGCACTGCCCACACTACATGCATTCGTGTTTGTAAACACTCGTTTTTTTTTTAATTAACAAACATGTCATACTTTCCTCCACTGTGCAGTTCGTTTTGCACAGAGTGGCCCCGAACCTCGTCTTCTGGGGTCCCACGGCGGCTCTCGCAGCTCCTCCCCGCATCAGATAACCCCCCTAAGAGAAGCGCTCCCCCAGGGAGGTTACCTTGCGGGTGCGCTCCTAAGTCCAGCATTTGCATCTATAGACACATGTTTACATACATGTGCTCGTCCTACATAAAGCTTTTCATATAGATTTCGGGGGTCATGGGTGTGCTTTACATTTTTTTTTAAATAATTTTTATTTACTTTATGTAATTTTCACTGATCACCAATGTAAGGAAAATCCTACCCACTGATCACAAATGTAAGGGACATTTTTACCACTGATCACCAATGTAAGTCACATTCTTCCCACTGACCATCAATATAAGGAGTATTCTTCCACTGATCACCGATGTAAGGAACATTCTTCCCACTGACCACCAATGTAAGGAACAATCTTCCCACTGATCACCAATGTAAGGAGCATTCTTCCCACTGACCACCAATGTAAGGAACATTCTTCTCACTGATCAAAAATGTAAGGAACATTCTTCCCACTGACCACCAATGTAAGGAGCATTCTTCCCACTGACCACCAATGTAAGGAACATTCTTCCCACTGATCACCAATGTAAGGAACATTCTTCCTACTGACCACCAATGTAAGGAGCATTCTTCCCACTGACCACCAACGTAAGGAGCATTCTTCCCACTGACCTATACACCAATGTAAGGAGCATGCTTCCTGCTGACATATACACAAATACACAGGGCATCCCATGATGGGAATCGTTGTGTTTTCAGATCAAGGGGCAACAGATGCATAAATACAGAGATTGCAGAGAATAGCCAGATAAAGATACAGAAGACGTCAACAGAATGTAAGAGGGGAATGGTAGACATTGCACACAATGTAGGAGGAAAATCTAGCCAATTATAGACCAAGCCCAATACAGTACAATAGAGAAACCAGTAGTGGGGGAACCCTCCGCTCATCTCTCTGCTTTACTGTCAGAGATATAGGGCATGCCTAGGCCACAAAGGTCCTTTGACCTGAGACCTCTGTAGTGTGAGTTGAGGCCAGTATAGGTGGGGACAAAAATATTCACCTGTTCCTATTTCCCATGAAAGGGATCTCTCTGTATACAGCACAATGCATGGGTCTCTCTGTATACAGCACAATGAATGGATCTCCCTGTATACAGTACAGTGCATGGATCTCTTTACAACACAGTTCAGTGCAGTCATCTCTCTATATACAATGCATGCCTCTCTATATACACCCCCTATAGCTGGTGGTATTTCTGCATTGTTACTGTATTGCTGGGATTTGTAGTCCTTTATACAGTGGTAGAACTACCAGGTTTCTTGCACCGGGTCTTTGTAGTTTCTATTTGCACCTCTTGTTAAATACATACATTTTCTACTAAATCTCAGCATACATGTATAAACAAGGAAAAAATAAAACATGCCAAATTGTGCTACACCAATTGGATATTTGGGTTAGTCACTCCTTGATTTCTACCTCCCTAAACTCCATATCAGATCTCATGGTTGCCACTCACCTCTCTGCACACCACTTCCAAAGTGATTCCATGGCTGCCCCAGCACCAATTAAAGAAAAACCTTACACACAGCAGGTAGCAATGATGAAAACTCAGCTACAGTGACTCCTGTGGTGGTATAACTGTTACACAACATAACCGAACCAGAACTTGCAGAGTGTTTGCAAAGAAAGTTGATCTGGAGTCATGCAATGCAGACTTGCTGCAATTGTGCAGCAAACTCGTGAAGCCTGGCAAGTCTAGCAATAGCTTAGCAAGTCATTTTAAAACTTACAGCACAATTACTTGCTATCTGGGTTGTTTCATAGAAACAAATATTTTTGTATGATAGATGAATTATTTTATGCAATGACACAGGGTTTATCATTATATATGATTGTTGGATTGAAAATATTTCACCCGTGTACAGTAAGGAATTAGGTTAATAACAGTGGGTTCACTATCACCAGATTGTGGGATTATAGATTTGCGCTGCTTGCATCTTTTTTCTTGCCAAAAACGAAGAATTTCATAACTCTGGGTATAGACTTGTGGGGCCCTTGCTAGAAACATGAGGGACTCTTGCTATAGTCTTGCGGGGCTCTTGCTGTACACTTGCAGGGCTCTTGCTGTAGACTTGCCGTTGCTGTAGACTTGCAGGGCTCTTGCTGTAGACTTGCAGGGCGCTGGCTGTAGACTTACAGGGCTCTTGCTGTAGACTTACAGGGCTCATGCTGTAGTCTTGCGGGGCTCTTGCTATAGACTTTCAGAGCTCTTGCTGTAGACTCACCACTGCAACTTTGCTCTTGCTAGAGACTTGCCCATGGCAAATTTGCTACAAATTGGAAAAGTGTAAACTATAACTTGTGCTTCAAGTGCTCTGCAAGTGTACAACTTGCAAGGAAAGATGTGCAGCAAGTTAACCACTTGCCGACCGCCGCACGAACATTTACGTCGACAGAATGGCATGGACAGGCAAATGGGCGTACAGCTACGTCCCTTTAAATTTGCCGTCGTGTGGTCGCGCGACCCTCCTGCAAGTTCCTTGAGTGTGATCGCGGGTCCCGCGGACTCGATGTCCGCGGGGATACCTGCAATCCTCTCTTGGAGAGGAAGAAGGGGGAAATGCTGATGTAAACAAGCATTTCCCCATTCTTCCTAGTGACAGGACAATGATCGCAGCTCCCTGGGATCGGTGATCAGTATCGTGACACACGTAACCCATCCCCCTACAGTTAGAACACATCCCTAGGACATACTTAACCTCTGCAGCGCCCCAGTCTGGTTAACCCCTCACTGCCAGTCACATTTACACAGTAATCAATGCATTTTTAATTGCACTGATTGCTGCATTAATGTGAATGGTCCCAAAATAGCACCAAAAGTATCCGATCTGTCCGCCATAATGTCGCAATAAAAATCGCTGATTACTAGTAAAAAAAAAATGATTAATAAAAATGCCATAAAACTATCCCCTATTTTGTAGACGCTATAACTTTTGCGCAAACCAATCAATAAATGCTTATTGCGGTTTTTTTTTACCAAAAAATTGTAGAAGAATAAGAATCGGCCTAAACTGAGGAAAAAAAAAATTTTTATATATTTTTTGGGGATATTTATTATAGCAAAAAGTAAAAAATAATGTGTTTTTTTCAAAAATGTTGCTCTTTTTTTGTTTATAGCGCAAAAAATAAAAACCGCAGAGGTGATCAAATACCACCAAAAGAAATCTCTATTTGTGGGGAAAAAAGGACGTCAATTTTGTTTGGGAGACCGCGCAATTGTCAGTTAAAGTGATGCAATACCCAATCACAAAAAGTGCTCTGGTCTTTGGCCAGCCAAATGGTCCTGGGCTTAAGTGGTTAACCAGACTTACAATTCAATACTGCCACAAATGTGTGGCAAGTTATCCTTGCTAGCTGGGATACTGCATCATGACAGCATCCAGTCATGGCTCTGACAGTGCTCTGTGCCCTGATTGGGCGAAGCTTTCATTGCTTCAGCCAATCAGAGCTTTCAATGCACTGTGCGGCGGAGCAGTGCATTGTGGTCATTCGGTGGGCCGAACAAACATTCGAACGACCTTTTAATTCAGTTGTTCAGAGAACTTTCGAACAGCCAATGTTCAGCCCGAACTTATGCTCGGTCCGAACCGCTCACCCATCTTTATGTGCTAATGTCCACCTACGGGAAATGAGGAGACAGAAGACAAATCACACTGCATTTCAAGAGATTGATGGACCCTGGACAGGCATCTCATGGGTGGGTCAAGTCAAACCACTTCTACCATACTAAATCTTCTAGATCAAAGAAACAAACATTAAAATGTAACTTAATTAAGAATGTTTAGGGGTTGATTTATTAAAGACAAATAGACTGCACTGTGCAAGTTACATGGTTACATAGTAGGTGAGGTTGAAAAAAGACACAAGTCCATCAAGTCGAACCTATGTGTGTGATTATGTGTCAGTATTACATTGTATATCCCTGTATGTTGCAGTCATTCAGGTGCTTATCTAATAGTTTCTTGAAACTATTGATGCTCCCCGCTGAGACTACCGCCTGTGGAAGGGAATTCCACATCCTTGCTGCTCTTACAGTAAAGAACCCTCTACGTAGTTTAAGATTAAACCTCTTTTCTTCTAATTTTAATGAGTGGCCACGAGTCTTGTTAAACTCTCTTCTGCGAAAAAGTTTTATTACTATTATGGGGTCACCAGTACGGTATTTGTATATTGAAATCATATCCCCTCTCAAGCATCTCTTCTCCAGAGAGAATAAGTTCAGTGCTCGCAACCTTTCTTTATAACTAAGATCCTCCAGACCCTTTATTAGCTTTGTTGCCCTTTTTTGTACTCGCTCCATTTCCAGTACATCCTTCCTGAGGACTGGTGCCCAGAACTGGACAGCATACTCCAGGTGCGGCCGGACCAGAGTCTTGTAGAGCAGGAGAATTATCGTTTTATCTCTGGAGTTGATCCCCTTTATAATGCATGCCAATATTCTGTTTCCTTTGTTAGCAGCAGCATGGCATTGCATGCCATTGCTGAGCCCATCATCTACTAGGACTAGGGATTAGCCGAACACCCCCCGGATCGGTTCGCACCAGAACCTGCGAACGGACCGAACATTCACACGAACGTTAGAACCCCATTGACGTCTATGGGACTCGAACGTTCGAAATCAAAAGTGCTCATTTTAAAGGCTAATTTTCATGGTATTGTCCTAAAAAGGGTTTGGGGACCCGGGTCCTGCCCCAGGGGACATGTATCAATGCAAAAAAAACGTTTAAAAACGGCCTTTTTTCGGGAGCAGTGATTTTAATGATGCTTAAAGTTAAAAAAAAGTGAAATATTCCTTTAAATATCGTACCTGGGGGGTGTCTATAGTATGCCTGTAAAGTGGCGCGTGTTTCCCATGCTTAGAACAGTCCCTGCACAAAATGTCATTTTTAAAGGAAAAAAAGTCATTTAAAACTGCTTGCGGGTTTAATGTAATGTCGGGTCCTGGCAATATGGATGAAAATCAGTGAGACAAAGGGCATGGGTACCCCCCAGTCCATTACCAGGCCCTTTGGGTCTTGTATGGATAAAAAAAGGAGGTGTGGGGCCACCAGGCCCTATATACTCTGAACAGCAGTATACAGGTGGTGCAAACAAGACAGGGACTGTAGGTTTGTTGTTAAGTAGAATCTGTTTGTAATTTTGAACGGGTACATTTTTAACGTGTTTAGCTCCAGCCAAAAAATCTTTTTAAGCTTTTTAGAAAACATAGGGAAGGGTTATCATCCCTGTGACATTTGTTTTGCTGTCTGTGCTGTCGGGTACATTTTTAACGTGTTTAGCTCCAGCCAAAAAATCTTTTTAAGCTTTTTGGAAAACATAGGGAAGGGTTATCATCCCTGTGACATTTGTTTTGCTGTCTATGCTCCTCTTCAGAAGATTTCACCTCACATTTTGTCCCAATGACAAATGTTTTTTGAAAATTTGGGTTTTTTTGTGAAACAAGGATTGGTGATAAAGCATCAGTGGAAAGGAGAAATGTTTTTCCCATATTAACTATTACAGGAGAGAATTTCCCTTCCTAGGGGTAGATTTCATCTCACTTCCTGTTGTCTCCTTCCGTTTGCAAGTAGGAGTCGTTTGTAAGTTGGATGTTTGAAAGTAGGGGCCTGCCCTATATACTCAGCAGAAATTTGGGCCTTAGGTGTTGTTGTGGCCACAACACTGTAAGCCCTCGCAGGGCCCTGCTGTGAAATATTAGATCAAGAATTGTAATTACATGCCCCTGTTGAACAGGGGAAGAAAAATTGGGCCTTTGGTGGTGGTGGTGATGGTGCCACAACACTGTAAGTTCTCACTCGCTCTTGGTGGGCGCAGAAATGGGCCCTGCTGTGAAATATTCTATCAAGAATTGTAATTACATGCCCCTGTTGAACAGGGGCTGAAAAATTGGGCCTTAGGCACTGGTGCTGGTGCCACAACACTGCAACCCCTCACAGATACTCTAGTTGGAACGCAGGAACGAGCCTTGCTGCTAAGTATTGCACCAAAAATTGTAATTACATGCCCCTGTTAAACAGGGGCTGAAAAATTAGGCCTTAGGCACTGGTGCTGGTGCCACAACACTGCAACCCCTCGCAGATACTCTAGTTGGAACGCAGGAACGAGCTCTGCTGCAAAGTATTGCATCAAAAATTGTAATTACACGCCGCTGTTAAACAGGGGCTGAAAAATTGGGCCTTAGGCACTAGTGACGGCGCCCAGAACCAAGAATGTTCTTACAAGCTATCAGCGTGATCATTGAGGAGGAAGAGGATAATTACTCAGGATAGTCACTCAGCATCAGCATAGGCAGTCTTTGAAGGGATCTGAGATTTCAAAAAAAATTATTCGGTTATATCAGCATCAGGTGCTTGGTAGCTGGTGGTGATCCAAGACTGATTCATTTTTATGAAGGTCAGTCGGTGGACAGACGCACCCTGTGATCGGTTACAAAGCCTCCAGCAGCACTGAATGTGCGTTCCGAAAGAACGCTGGATGCAGGACAGGCCAGTAGCTCAATTGCATACTGTGCAAGCTCTGGAGTCCTCTGGGTCACTAAGGATGACATGGTCCGCAGCCACCTCCTCCCAGCTATGTACAAGTCCATGTGTTTTTTGGGACTGATCCCTTTAAAGACTGCTGCTGATGCTGAGTGCCAGGCTCCACCTCCATACTGACACAATCCTCCTCCTCCTCCTCGTCCTCTTCCTGTGTGATTGGTGGGCACGCAGGAACACTGTCTGGATAAAGGGGGCCTTGAGAGCTAAGGAAGTCCGCCTCTTCCTGCCTCTGTTCTGCCTCAAGTGCCCTATCCATTATTCCACGGAGCGTGTGCTCCAACAGGTGGACAAGGGAGACAGTGTCACTGATGCATGCACTGTCACTGCTCACCATCCTCGTGGCCTCCTCAAATGGTGACAGGACAGTGCATGCATCCCTGATCAGGGCCCACTGGCGTGGGAAAAAAAAAACAAGCTCCCCCGACCCTGTCCTGGTGCCATAGTCGCACAGGTACTCATTGATGACCCTCTGCTGCGTGTGCAGCCGCTGCAGCATGGCTAGCGTTGAGTTCCACCTGGTGGGCATGTCACAGATTAGGCGGTTCTTGGGCAGGTTAAACTCCTTTTGGAGGTCCGCCAGCTGAGCTCTGGCATTATATGACCGGCGGAAATGCACACAGACTTTCCTGGCCTGCCTCAGGACATCCTGTAAGCCCGGGTACCTGCCCAAGAACCGCTGCACCACCAAGTTAAGGACGTGAGCCAAACAGGGCACATGGGTCATTTGTCCCTGTTGGAGGGCAGAGAGGAGGTTGGTGCCATTGTCGCAAACCACCATTCCTGCCTTAAGTTGGCATGCCGTCAACCACCTCTGAACCTGCCCCCGCAGAGCTGACAGAACCTCTGCCCCAGTGTGGCTCCTGTCCCCCAAGCACACCAGCTCAAGCACCGCATGGCATCTTTTGGCCTGCGTACATGCGTAGCCCCTTGAACGCCTACGGAGCACCGCTGGTTCCGAGGACAAAGCACAGGAAGAGGCCATGGAGGAAGAAGAAGAGGAGGGGGTGGAGGAGAGAGGTGTGTCACAATCATTAGTAGTGGCATTTTGGAGGCATGGTGGCGGAACAACCTCCAACACTACTGCACCTTGTCCTGCATCCTTCCCAGCTGCCAGCAGAGTCACCCAATGCGCCGTGAAACTTAGATAAAGTCCCTGTCCATGCCTGCTGGACCATGAGTCAGCGGTAATATGCACCTTACCGCTGACTGCCCTGTCCAGCGAGGCATGGACATTGCCTTCCACATGCCGGTAGAGAGCCGGAATCGCCTTCCGTGCCAAAAAGTGGCGTTTGGATACCTGCCACTGAGGAACCGCAAATTCCACAAACTCACGGAAGGGGGCAGAGTCTACCAACTGAAAAGGCAGCACTTGAAGTGCTAGCAATTTTGCCAAGCTAGCATTCAACCGCTGGGCATGTGAATGGCTGGGAGCGAACTTCTTTCGGCGGTGCAGCAGCTGGGGCAGGAAAATTTGCCTGGTACAATCTGACGTCAGTGTACCGAAAGCAGATTGCCCACAAGTACTTGGCTGTGACACACCTAATTCTACACCTTCATTCCTCTCAGTGCAGGTCTCAGAGAGGACTGAAGGTATAGTGGGGTTGGAGATCTCAGCTGATGAGGAGCAAGGAGAGGTCCTCTTTGTTCTTTGGTGTGGGTCTTTTAGATACGCTTGCCAACGAACTGCATGGCAGGTCAACATATGTCTGGTCAAGCATGTGGTACCCAAGCGGGAGATGTTTTGGCCACACGAGATACGCTTGAGACATATGTTGCAAATAGCAGCGGTGCGATCTGATGCACTCGTCTCAAAAAAGCCCACACCAAAGAACTTTTTCAATAACGCGCAGAGACTGCAGCGCCCTGCACATGCGGAGCTTTGGGGTGTGATGCAGTCAGTGTGCTGCCCTTAGGCTGGCCCCTGGAGGGCATCCTGCCTTGTTGGTGATGTGCCTCCTCCTCCTCCTCCTCTCTCCTATCAGGCACCTACGTTGAGTCCCTCCTCATCACTGGAGCAAACCTGGCAGAATGCTGCAGCAGGGGGAGCATGACTGCCAGATTGCTGTCCTTCTTGGGCACCCCCTCTGTCCGTGCTCATGTTACTGCCTTCATCTAGCTCAGTATCATCATCAGAGCCTTCCAAATGCTGGGCATCCTCCTGGAGCATGTACCCAACACTGTGGTCAAACAGTTCAGGAGGACATGGTGGGGCTAGGGAAGGAGTCACTGATGACATTGATCCGAGGGAAGAGGCTGCTGCTTTTCCAGACAAAGTACCCTGAACATGGGTGAGAGAGGATGAGGAGGATGAGGACGGTTTGGTCATCCACTCGACCAAGTCTTCCGCATGTTGCGGCTCAACGCGACCAGCTGCTGAAAAAAAGGCCAAGCGTGTCCCACGGCCACGTGCTGATGAGGATGCACCGTCTCCACGACCAGCACTGTTGCCTCTAGACACAGAGCCTGCTTGCCCTCTTTTATTGGCTTGTGACTGTCTGCCTCTCCATGTTGGCCTTCCAGACATACTAATGGCCTGTAGCTGCACTAAGCTGGGATATATATATACTGCAGCTAGCAAAATCAACTGCCTGCCTGTAGTATGAGAACACCACCAACCTTCTACAGGTAGCTTTAACTGAGCACTGTGCAGAGCTCTCAAAAAACTAACTTGTAGCTTATTTAGCTGCCTGCGGTAGTGATAGGATGAGGAAAACACCACCAACCTTCTACAGGTAGCTTTAGGTGAACACTGTGCAGAGCTCGCCAAAAACTAACTTGTAGCTTATTTAGCTGCCTGCGGTAGTGATAGGATCAGGAAAACACCACCAACCTTCTACAGGTAGCTTTAGGTGAACACTGTGCAGAGCTCACCAAAAAAATAACTTGTAGCTTATTTAGCTGCCTGCAGTAGTGATAGGATCAGGAAAACACCACCCAAACTTCTACAGGTAGCTTTAGCTGAACACTGTGCAGAGCTCGCACTACACTAACTTGCAGCTTATTTAGCTGCCTGCGGTAGTAATAGGATCAGGAAAACACCACCAACCTTCTACAGGTAGCTTTAGGTGAACACTGTGCAGAGCTAGCACTACACTAACTTGTAGCTTATTTAGCTGCCTGCGGTAGTGATAGGATCAGGAAAACACCACCAACCTTCTACAGGTAGCTTTAGGTGAACACTGTGCAGAGCTCGCCAAAAAATAACTAGTAGCTTATTTAGCTGCCTGCGGTAGTGATAGGATCAGAAAAACACCACCAACTTTCTACAGGTAGCTTTAGCTGAACACTGTGCAGAGCTTGCAAAAAAATAACTTGTAGCTTATTTAGCTGCCTGCGGTAGTGATAGGATCAGGAAAACACCACCAACCTTCTACAGGTAGCTTTAGCTGAACACTGTGCAGAGTTCGCCAAAAAATAACTTTTAGGTTTAGCCGAACACTGTGAGGAGGACGCACTAAAATGTAGCTTTTTTGAACACTGTGCAGAGGTCTCACTACACTAACTTGTAGTTTTAGCTGAACACTGTGAGGAGGACGCACTACACTAACTTGTAGCTTTAGCTAAATACTGTGCAGAGGTCGCACTACACTAACTTGTAGTTTTAGCTGAACACTGTGCAGAGGTTGCATTACACTAACTTGTAGTTTTAGCTGAACACTGTGAGGAGGACGCACTACACTAACTTGTAGCTTTGGCTGAACACTGTGCAGAGGTCTCACTACAATAACTTGTAGTTTTAGCTGAACACTGTGAGGAGGACGCACTACACTAACTTGTAGCTTTAGCTGAACACTGTGCAGAGGTCGCACTACAAAAACTTGTAGTTTTAGCTGAACACTGTGAGGAGGATGCACTACCCTAACTTGTAGCTTTAGCTGAACACTGTGCAGAGGTCACACTAAACTAACTTGTAGCTTTAGCTGAACACTGCGAGGAGGACGCACTACCCTAACTTGTAGCTTTAGTTGAACACTGTGCACTACACTAACTTGTAGTTTTAGCTGAACACTGTGCAGACGTTACTAACTTGTAGCTTTAACTGAACACTGTGAGGAGGACGCACTACACTAACTGTAAATAGTCTAGCTGCCTGACTGTGGTACTAATAGGATCAAAAGAACACCAGCAATTTTCTTCAGGTAGCTGTAAATACTGTAACAAGACAAGCCTGCCAGTAGGAAGATAACAGGAACGGATCTAGCTAAACTGAATACAGTGTATATATATACAACACCTGGGATGCATATATATACACAATACACTGTAAGTGCAGCTAACTCACTGACTGTCCTGCCTAATCTAGCTAACTCAAATGAAATGACACTGTCTCTCTGTCTCTGTCTTTCAACGCCGGAACACACTGCACAGGGCCGCCGTGCAGGCGGCCTTATATAGTGTGTGGCGTGTTCTAAACCCCCTGAGCCATAATTGGCGCTGTGATTGGCCAAGCAAGCGGGTCATAGTGCATGCTTGGCCAATCATCAGCCAGCAATGCACTGCGATGCCACAGTGAATTATGGGCCGTGACGCGCCCATATCGTTTGCAATTCGACGAACGATCGAACAGCCGATGTTCGAGTCGAACATGGGTTCAACTCAAACACGAAGCTCATCCCTAACTAGGACCCCCAGGTCCTTTTCCATTCTAGATTCCCCCAGAGGTTCTCCCCCCAGAGTATAGATTGCATTAGTATTTTTGATACCCAAATGCATTATTTTACATTTTTCTACATTGAACCTCATTTTCCATGTAGTTGCCCACCCCATTAATTTGTTCATATTTTTTTGCAAGGTTTCCACACCCTGTGGAGAAGTTATTGCCCTGCTTAGCTTAGTATCGTCTGCAAATACAGAGATTGAACTGTTTATCCCATCCTCCAGGTTGTTTATGAACAAATTAAATAGGATTGGTCCGAGCACAGAACCCTGGGGGACCCCATTACCCACCCCTGACCATTCCGAGTACTCCCCATTTACCACCAACCTCTGAACTCGCCCTTGTAGCCAGTTTTCAATCCATGTACTCACCCTTTGGTCCATGCCAACGGACCTTATTATGTACAGTAAAAGTTTATGGGGAACTGTGTCAAATGCTTTTGCAAAATCCAGATACACCACGTCTACAGGCCTTCCTTTATCTATCTGGCAACTAACCTCCTCCTAGAAGGTTAGTAGATTGGTTTGGCAAGAACGATTCTTCATGAATCCATGCTGATTACTGCTAATGATACTGTTCTCATTACTAAAATCTTGTATCTAGTCCCTTATTATCCCCTCCAAGAGTTTACATACTATTGATGTTAGGCTAACTGGTCTGTAATTCCCAGGGATGTATTTTGGGCCCTTTTTAAATATTGGTGCTACATTGGCTTTTCTCCAATCAGCTGGAACCATTCCAGTCAGTAGACTGTCTGTAAAAATTAGGAACAATGGTCTGGCAATCACTTGACTGAGTTCCCTAAGTACCCTTGGATGCAAGCCATCTGGTTCCAGTGATTTATTAATGTTAAGTTTCTCAAGTCTAATTTTAATTCTGTCCTCTGTTAACCATGGAGGTGCTTCCTGTGATGTGTCATGAGTGCAGTTTTGGTTACTGAAACCCCCCAATTCCCTCATGAAGACTGAGGAGAAGAATGAATTCAATACCTTCGCCATCTCCCCATCCTTTGTAACCAGATGTCCTTCCTCATTGTTTATTGGGCCAATATGTCCTCCCTTTTTTACTGTTTACATACTTAAAGAATTTCTTGGGATTTTTTTTGCTCTCCTCCGCTATGTTCTATCTTAGCCATCCTAATTGCACCCTTACATTTCTTTATAAAGTCTGAATGCTGTTGATGTTCCCTCAACCTTGTATTTTTTGAAGGCCTTCTCCTTTGCATTTATATGCATTTTTACATTGGAGTTAAGCCATCCAGGACTTTTGTTCACTCTTTTAAATGTATTACCCAATGGGATGCATTGGCTAATACCCTTATTTAACCACTTGCCGACCGCCTCACGCCTATATACGTGAGCAGAGCGGCACGGGCAGGCAAAATCACGTACCTGAAACGTGATTGCCTTCCCGCGGGTGGGGGGTCCGATCGGACCCCCCCCCGGTGCCAGCTGCGGTCGGCATTTGGTTGGGAGCGATGACAGACGAGGGGGAGGCCATCCGATCGTGGCCCCCCCCTCGCGATCGCTCCCAGCCAATGACAAACATCCCCTGCCTCTGTATAGTACACAGAGGCAGAGGATGTGATGTCATCTCTCCTCGGTCTGGCAGTTTCCGTTCCAGCGCCGAGGAGAGATGACATGTAAGTGCACAAACACTCACACACAACACAGTAGAACATGCCAGGCATATATTACACCCCCGATCCCCCCCCGATCGCCCCCCGATCCCCCCCCAATCACCCCCCCCCCTGTCACAAACTGACACCAAGCAGGTTTTTTTTTTTTTTTTTTTCCTGATTACTGCATAGTGTCAGTTTGTGACAGTTAGCAGTGGTGGGACAGTTTGTATTACCCCCCTGTAGGTCTAGGGTACCCCCCTTACCCCCCCTAATAAAGTTTTAACCCCTTGATCACCCCCCCTCACCAGTGTCGCTAAGCGATCATTTTTCTGATCGCTGTATTAGTGTCGCTGGTGACGGTAGTTAGGGACGTAAATATTTAGGTTCGCCGTCAGTGTTTTATAGCGACAGGGACCCCCATATACTGCCTAATAAATGTTTTAACCCCTTGATTGCCCCCTAGTTAACCCTTTCACCACTGATCACCGTATAACCGTTACGGGTGACGCTGGTTAGTTCGTTTATTTTTTATAGTGTCAGGGCACCCGCCGTTTATTACCGAATAAAGGTTTAGCCCCCTGTAGGTCTAGGGTACCCCCCTTACCCCCCTAATAAAGTTTTAACCCCTTGATCACCCCCTGTCGCCAGTGTCGCTAAGCGATCATTTTTCTGATCGCTGTATTAGTGTCGCTGGTGACGCTAGTTAGGGATGTAAATATTTAGGTTCGCCGTCAGCGTTTTATAGCGACAGGGACCCCCATATACTATCTAATAAATGTTTTAACCCCTTGATTGCCCCCTAGTTAACCCTTTCACCACTGATCACCGTATAACCGTTACGGGTGACGCTGGTTAGTTCGTTTATTTTTTATAGTGTCAGGGCACCCGCCGTTTATTACCGAATAAAGGTTTAGCCCCCTGATCGCCCGGCGGTGATATGCGTCGCCCTAGGCAGCGTCAGATTAGCGCCAGTACCGCGAACACCCATGCACGCACCGTACACGCACCGTACACCTCCCTTAGTGGTATAGTATCTGAACGCATCAATATCTGATCCGATCAGATCTATACTAGCGCCCCCAGCAGTTTAGGGTTCCCAAAAACGCAGTGTTAGCGGGATCAGCCCAGATACCTGCTAGCACCTGCGTTTTGCCCCTCCGCCCGGCCCAGCCCAGTCCAGCCCACCCAAGTGCAGTATCGATCGATCACTGACACTTTTCTTTGTAGTGTTTTGGTGAACTGGCAAGCACCAGCGGCGTAGTACACCCCGGTCGTAGTCAAACCAGCACTGCAGTAACACTTGGTGAATGTTTTGAACGCTACCATGCACTAGTTGAGTATTAGCGTAGCGTACAGCATTGCACATACTAGGCACACTTTCACAGGGTCTCCCAAGATGCCATCGCATTTTGAGAGACTCGAACCTGGAACCGGTTACAGTTTTAAAAGTTACAGTTACAAAAAAAAAGTGTAAAAAAAAAAAAAAACACAAACAAAAATTAAAAAAAATAGTTGTCGTTTTATTGTTCTCTCTCTCTCTATTCTCTCTCTATTGTTCTGCTCTTTTTTACTGTATTCTATTCTGAAATGTTTTATTGTTATTGTTATTGTTATTATGTTTTATCATGTTTGTTTTTCAGGTATGTAATTATTTATACTTTACCGTTTTCTGTGCTTTATTGTTAACCATTTTTTTGTCTTCAGGTACGCCATTCACGACTTTGAGTGGTTATACCAGAATGATGCCTGCAGGTTTAGGTATCATCTTGGTATCATTCTTTTTAGCCAGCGGTCGGCTTTCATGTAAAAGCAATCCTAGCGGCTAATTAGCCTCTAGACTGCTTTTACAAGCAGTGGGAGGGAATGCCCCCCCCACCGTCTTCCGTGTTTTTCTCTGGCTCTCCTGTCTCAACAGGGAACCTGAGAATGCAGCCGGTGATTCAGCCAGCTGACCATAGAGCTGATCAGAGACCAGTGTGGCTCCAAACATCTCTATGGCCTAAGAAACCGGAAGCTACGAGCATTTTATGACTTAGATTTCGCCGGATGTAAATAGCGCCATTGGGAAATTGGGGAAGCATTTTATCACACCGATCTTGGTGTGGTCAGATGCTTTGAGGGCAGAGGAGAGATCTAGGGTCTAATAGACCCCAATTTTTTCAAAAAAGAGTACCTGTCACTACCTATTGCTATCATAAGGGATATTTACATTCCCTGAGATAACAATAAAAATGATTTAAAAAAAAAAAAAATGAAAGGAACAGTTTAAAAATAAGATAAAAAAGCAAAAAAAAATAAAGAAAAAAAATAAATAAAAAAAAGCACCCCTGTCGCCCCCTGCTCTCGCGCTAAGGCGAACGCAAGCGGCGGTCTGGCGTCAAACGTAAACAGCAATTGCACCATGCATGTGAGGTATCACCGCGAAGGTCAGATCGAGGGCAGTAATTTTAGCAGTAGACCTCCTCTGTAAATCTAAAGTGGTAACCTGTAAAGGCTTTTAAAGGCTTTTAAAAATGTAGTAATTTTGTTGCCACTGCACGTTTGTGCGCAATTTTAAAGCATGTCATGTTTGGTATCCATGTACTCGGCCTAAGATCATCTTTTTTATTTCATCAAACATTTGGGCAATATAGTGTGTTTTAGTGCATTAAAATTTAAAAAAGTGTGTTTTTTCCCCAAAAAATGCGTTTGAAAATCGCTGCGCAAATACTGTGTGAAAAAAAAAAAATGAAACACCCACCATTTTAATCTGTAGGGCAATTGCTTTAAAATAATATATAATGTTTGGGGGTTCAAAGTAATTTTCTTGCAAAAAAAAATAATTTTTTCATGTAAACAATAAGTGTCAGAAAGGGCTTTGTCTTCAAGTGGTTAGAAGAGTGGGTGATGTGTGACATAAGCTTCTAAATGTTGTGCATAAAATGCCAGGACAGTTCAACCCCTACCAAATGACCCCATTTTGGAAAGTAGACACCCCAAGCTATTTGCTGAGAGGCATGTCGAGTCCATGGAATATTTTATATTGTGACACAAGTTGCGGGAAAGAGACAATTTTTTTTTTTTTTTTTTTTGCACAAAGTTGTCACTAAATGATATATTGCTCAAACATGCCATGGGAATATGTGAAATTACACCCGAAAATAAATTCTGTTGCTTCTCCTGAGTACAGGGATACCACATGTGTGGGACTTTTTGGGAGCCTAGCCGCGCACGGGACCCCGAAAACCAAGCACCGCCTTCAGGCTTTCTAAGGCCGTAAATTTTTGATTTCACTCCTCACTACCTATCACAGTTTCGGAGGCCATGGAATGCTCAGGTGGCACAAACCCCCCCCCAAATTACCCCATTTTGGAAAGTAGACACCCCAAGCTATTTGCTGAGAGGTATAGTGAGTATTTTGCAGACCTCACTTTTTGTCACAAAGTTTTGAAAATTGAAAAAAGAAAAAAAAAATTTTTTTTTCTGGTCTTTCTTCATTTTCAAAAACAAATGACAGCTGCAAAATACTCACCATGCCTCTCAGCAAATAGCTTGGGGTGTCTACTTTCCAAAATGGGGTCATTTGGGGGGGTTTTGTGCCATCTTGGCGTTTTATGGCCTTCAAAACTGTGATAGGTAGTGAGGAGTAAAATCAAAAATTTATGCCCTTAGAAATCCTGAAGGTGGTGCTGGGTTTTCGGGGCCCCGTACGCGGCTAGGCTCCCAAAAAGTGCCACACATGTGGTATCCCCGTACTCAGGAGAAGCAGCTGAATGTATTTTGAGGTGCAATTCCACATATGCCCATGGCCTGTGTGAGCAATATATCATTTAGTGACAACTTTTTGTAATTTTTTTTTTTTCTTTTTTTTGTCATTATTCAATCACTTGGGACAAAAAAAATAAATATTCAATGGGCTCAACATGCCTCTCAGCAATTTCCTTGGGGTGTCTACTTTCCAAAATGGGGTCATTTGGGGGGGTTTTGTACTGCCCTGCCATTTTAGCACCTCAAGAAATGACATAGGCAGTCAGAAACTAAAAGCTGTGTAAATTCCAGAAAATGTACCCTAGTTTGTAGACGCTATAACTTTTGCGCAAACCAATAAATATACGCTTATTGACATTTTTTTTACCAAAGACATGTGGCCGAATACATTTTGGCCTAAATGTATGACTAAAATTTAGTTTATTGGATTTTTTTTATAACAAAAAGTAGAAAATATCATTTTTTTTCAAAATTTTCAGTCTATTTCCGTTTATAGCGCAAAAAATAAAAACGGCAGAGGTGATCAAATATCATCAAAAGAAAGCTCTATTTGTGGGAAGAAAAGGACGCAAATTTCGTTTGGGTAGAGCATTGCATGACCGCGCAATTAGCAGTTAAAGCGACATAGTGCCGAATTGTAAAAAGTGCTCTGGTCAGGAAGGGGGTAAATCCTTCCGGGGCTGAAGTGGTTAATATAAGTGCACTCATTTTTTCCAGAGGTTAGTGAAGTGGTGAAGCTTCACTTTGTAAAGAATACCCAATTAAGTACAAGGAAAAAAAACCCAGCATATTTGCTTGCACACAATTGGATGAGGAAAATCAGCAGAGCTTCACCACATTAACTAAGCTCTGGGGAAAATGAGTGCAACTGCACTGACAAAGTGCACAGTCTATTTTTCTTTAGTATATCAACCCCTATGGCTTCAAGTAAAATAAAAAAATACACACTTTTTTTTTTTTTAGACAAATGTATACAGTCAGAGGATTAAATCAGAGCTTGCTTCTCTGCAGCTTTCTGTATCATCTCTCCAGCTCCAACAAACCAATGACTATCATGGAGCATTACCACACTAGTGGCGGCCTTCTTGCCTTATGGCTCTGAATCATCATTCTGTGCAGATACCAGACCTCATCACTTATAGATTACAAATCTTTAATCTGACCAGATGACAAAAAAACACCATCTCTTTTTGCAGAAGCCACTAATAATGCTGCATACTCTGTGTACAGAACATTTCAAAATGTGGCTGTCTTGTTCTTTTTCCAGAAGTCATCACAGAGCTTAAAGCGAGTTTAACCAAATATTAACCAATATATTTATAGTTAACCAATATATGGTTTAACCAAACCATATATTACAGCTTACTAATCATTAGATGTGGTGGCTGCATTCGTTTTCTTTTTTAGGATTTCTTACCTCTGTTTTCACCTGGTGATCTGACCAGTAACACACCTCCTATACTAGAGTGCCCCCACTCTAGATGAAGGAGCACAGGGGCACCTTTGTATAGCAACATTATTAACCTGATGGAAACGGGAGTGTTAGATGTAGTAGCAGATTTCAATACACCAACAAAATGAAGCCAAAAGCCAGCTAACACTTATTAAGCAGTTACATCAAATGTTTTTCCTTTTGGGATAAAGGTTTTACATAAATTAAAGCTTATCATTGTAAGCACCCCTGTCAGTGTTAAATGGGTTGTCTCAACCCTCTAACTGCTACACGAGGAGAAAAAAAGAAACCCTAATAAAGAAAACAAATGCAGCCACCACATTTAAGAACTGGTAAGCTACAATACAATAAATGTTTGCTTTTGGGGTTAAAACCGCTTTAAAGCGGTCACCTTGTAAAACAACCCATTCAGTTTAAAACTGAAATGAAAGGCAAAACATTTGTGTATAGATATTGAAAAACATTATAAATACTTTATTTCCCTTTTTTTATAAGTGATTACATTCCCTCTGTTCTCAGCTGCATAAGAGCTGGTGGAGGAGAAGTAACAGAACACTGAGCTTCCCATTGAAAGGCTGTGCGGGGGGGGGGGGGGGTGTTAAGGACACGTATCATCATTGGAGGGGAGCAGGCTGAGTTCCCCGTATAGCTAGAGAACTGACCATAGTGTGTTCCCCTGCTTAGTGTGGTCAGTTTTTAATAAGAAAGCAGAGGGACTGGCAGGAACACCAGGGATTTCACACAAAGGAGGCAATACAAAGAGATCAGGATACTTTTTCATACAGGTGCATTGGTACAGCAGGCACATATCAGGGATATGAAATGTTGGGTTTACATAGTCTTTAAAGCCAAATTACTTTGCATCACCTGCCTTAGGAGTTTTTTTTTAGGACTGGTTCACACCTGATTCGCACAATAACAGTCTACATTCCTCTGCCACTCAGTGCAGTGTGATTTTCAGCCAATTCATTTGAATGAGATTAAATCGCACTGGATCACACCAAAAGTAGTGAATGCACTGTTTTCAAAAACACATTGCACCAGATCACATGGTACTGTGGTACCATGTGATCCGGTGCAGGCAAACGCACTGTTTGCGATCTGTGTTTGGGCTGTCGTTAGGATTATATTGACACCTGCAGCAGATCACACACCCAACAGTTTGAAAGCAGTGCAGGAATGTGCATGGAACGCAGGTTTCCTGCACCGCATTTCGGTGTGAATGAGCCATTAGAGATAGCTTGCAAATGTAATGGGATTGATTTCTTATTACAACTGAAAATATTTAGTTGGCTATAATGACACAGACCTTCACTCTTAGCAATCAATATATTCATAACTAAAAAAAAGTATGAATTGGTAATAAAATTTGCAAATGTGTTTGCAATGAATAGAGTTCAAGTTGTTTCACTTTCATTTTTGGGCTTATTGATACTAGATACAGTATCTACTTATTGTGATATTTCATAAAGTTCATACTATAATAATTAATTAATAGTTAATAATTCGTAATAATATATAAAAAAGATAATTAGTTTGGATGGATATAGTATAGATTATTGGAAGGATGCGTATTGACTTTTTTTTTTTTAAACAGGCTAAATTTCACAATTTGTGCCTTTTAAGATTCCTCCTAACATTTTATCAGGACATTTCACAGGAATATTAAAGGGAAGCTATTTAGTGTGCACAGCTTGGAAATTATATGATGCTATAGTAATAACACTAATTGTTCATAGTTCTAAATAGGTCATTTTAATTCTATGGGTAACTACATCTAAACTACTTCCTGTGTACAAAGCGATTATACTTCATAACCTCTGGCATAGTGCAAGTCATTTGTCATTGACGTCAGAATACAGAATTTGGTAACACAAAGATCTCTGGAAATTATTATTATTGTACTTGTGGGAATAGTAACACTGCTCACTATTTGTTGTGTCAAGACATCATAATCCAAGTTGATAAAGCAGATATTGTATATTGCTTCCAATGTACTCCATGCATTTCTCAATACCAAAAAGTTTCAAGATTTCATTTTAGTTAACAATGACCACTTGGGAGAAGAAAGAATAGGCAAAGAGTCATTGTATAAAAATACTTCTGGTGATGATTTGACCTTATTTCAGAAGTAATTCCACAGTAAGAACTCTAAAAACAAAACTAAAAACAGTTTTAAAAAAAAGGGGTAACTTTTCTTCTTGTTTGAATCATCTTAGTGCCCATGCGTACCACCTACAAAGTGGTATCATGCACAATGTGGGTTAACACAACCTTAGGTAATTTTGAATGGCACTTCAAGGCACCTTTTTAATATGTGTAAGTTTTATTACATCCTTCAGCAAAGCATACAAGTCATGTAACCACAAAAAAGAGAAATGAACACAGCACATGAGATCCCGGTTTCAGAACAAAATACATCACTTGTCCCATGCATCTGCCAGAGTTAACATATGTGGAAACTAAGGTCGCACCGATACCACTTTTTTTTTTTTAAGACCAAGTACAAGTACCAATACTTTTTTTCAAGTAGTCGCAGATACCAATTACCAATACTTTTTTTAATGTCATGTGACAGTGGCACTAATATGCAGCAATTTTATTTTAAAAAAAAAAATTTACAATGCTTTCTTTTTTGGGTAGGGGGGGTGGATGGTGTCAGTGTGTATATATCTTATTTTTTATTATTTTTACAAATGAACCTTTTACATTTTATTTATTATAATTCTTTTTTTTTATTCTTTTTTTTTTTTTAACCAGCCCTGTTGGGGGGCTTTGGTGAGATATCAGGGGTCTTCACAGACCCCTGACATCTCTCATTTGAGACAGGGAAAGGGATTGAGGATACAGATTTCCCAGTCCCTTTCTCTGCAGCCTCAGCTGCACTGAAGATGAATGGACAGAAGACAGAAGCTCCTCTCCATTCATAAACTGAAGCATCATAAACACGGTTTACGATGCTCAGTTATGAATGGAAAGAGGCCGTTATCACTGACTCTGTTCATTCGGAAAAGGCGGGAGCCAGTAAATTACAGATTTACTGGCTCCTTCCTCCGCTCTCCATTATGACAGATCGAGGACAAAAGGTGCAGAGGAGCATGGAGGAAGACCGGAGCAAAGCATGGAGAGGGACAGAAGTGGAGCACGGAGGGGGACTGGAGAGGAGCACAGAGGGGGACAGGAGAGGAGCACAGAGGGGGACAGGAGAGGAGCACAGAGGGGGACAGGAGTGGAGCACAGAGGGGGACAGGAGCGGAGCACAGAGGGGGACAGGAGCGGAGCACAGAGGGGGACAGGAGCGGAGCACAGAGGGGGACAGGAGCGGAGCACAGAGGGGGACAGGAGAGGAGCACAGAGGGGGACAGGAGAGGAGCACAGAGGGGGACAGGAGAGGAGCACAGAGGGGGACAGGAGTGGAGCACAGAGGGGGACAGGAGCAGAGCACAGAGGGGGACAGGAGCGGAGCACCGAGGGGGACAGGAGCGGAGCACAGAGGGGGACAGGAGCGGAACACTGAGGGGGACAGGAGAGGAGCACAGAGGGGGACAGGAGTGGAGCACAGAGGGGGACAGGAGTGGAGCACAGAGGGGGACAGGAGTGGAGTACAGAGGGGGACAGGAGTGGAGCACAGAGGGGGACAGGAGTGGAGCACAGAGGGGGACAGGAGTGGAGCACAGAGGGGGACAGGAGTGGAGCACAGAGGCACAGAGGGGGACAGGAGTGGAGCACAGAGGGGGACAGGAGTGGAGCACAGAGGGGGACAGGAGCGGAGCACAGAGGGGGACAGGAGCGGAGCACAGAGGGGGACAGGAGCGGAGCACAGAGGGGGACAGGAGCGGAGCACAGAGGGGGACAGGAGCAGAGCACAGAGGGGGAAAGGAGCAGAGCACGGAAAGGGACCTGAGGACAAAGAGTGGGACTGGAGGAGGATACGGGGACAGTCAGGAGTGATCAATGCGGCAGTGGAGAGAGTTACAAGCACCAACCCCCCTGTATAGATTTCAATAAAGCAGCTGAAAGCTGCAGGAGGGAAAGGAGGAGAAACGACTGTCAGCTGCTTTATTGAAATCTATACAGGGGAATCAGTGCTTGTAACTCCCCCCACCACCGCACCGATCATCCCCTGACTGCCAAGGTATCGAATCCAGCATCGGAGCATTTGCCCGAGTACAAGTACTCGGGCAAATGCTCAGTATCGGCACCCATACCGATACTAGTATCGGTGCAACCCTAGTGGAAACTATAGTTAAATGTAACATAAAGAAGCCATATGATTCCATTGCACCCTCTTATTGTGTATACATTAGAAAACACCATGCCCCAAGTACGCTGTAAAAAAAAAAAAATGTAGCCTGCACAATTTGTTTTGAAGGGCTACCTAATGCAACAAGCATGAGTGAAACCTTTCTAGGGGCTCATATTACAGTTCCTCTGTATTATTGTGCTGTGGGTGCCGTACCTACTTCAACCTCCAATCTCCACTGCACAGCAGATGGATGTTGACTAGGAATAGGTCATCTGTATCAGTCACCTTGTTACCTAGGTTACTGCTGATCACATACTGTATACTATGACCAAAGCTGGTTCAGAAATATATTTGCTAATTTATGATTGGTTATTTACCAAATTGTTTTACCCCTTCACATTGGTGTGCGCAGCCTATTGCATTAGGGTGTGCAATCCAGAGCACAAACACACATGTGCGTATATCAGCAGAGCAGTGGACGGTGTCAGTAGTTTTCTATTTTTACTATTTTTTAATTATTTTTTACAATATAATTTTTTATCATTCAAAAAAAAAGAAAGAAAAATTGGGAGCCCTTTGGAGGCCTTTGGTTTAATATCTAGGTTATAAACAGACCCCTAATGTCTTACTTTGGAGACAGAGAAAGAGACTGAGGACAGAGATTCCCCAGTCCTTTTCTCTGCAGCTTCCTGTTCATTCACAAACTGAAGCATCGTAAACATAGTTTGCGATGCTTCAGTTAAGAATGAACACAGGAGCGATTGGTACAGATCACTCACGGTGTTCATTCAGAAAAGTAATGGGCCAGTTAATAAAATATTTACTGGCCCCTTCCCCTGCTCTCCATCGTGAAACATCTCCTGCAGCAGTTGGCAGGTGAGGAGGGAAGCTGGCAGCACTGCAGGAGGAGACAGGGGACGCCAGGAAGCAGGAGGGATTGGCACCACATGTGGAGATTAAGGTATACCCAGGCACATCTGGCACACCCTGTGCGCACGCCTATGTCCCTGCAACTGTTTCATGTAAATGCAATAGACAAGCAATACACCAGTCATAGTTACATAAAGCTTTGCTAAAAAAAAAAAAAACACAAATCTTCCTGGTGTTTAGTCCAATTTCTAGCTTTTTTGTTAAGTTATGCGTTATAACTTTTAACATCTTTTCTATAAAAGGGAAACCTGGAGTGCAGTATTTCCAAGTAATTATAAATGTATTATTCCATATTATGGTTCATATTGTTATAAATAATCAAGCATTGCAATGTTTTTTTTTAAGTAACCAATGACAGTGATGCTTTGTGTTGTCAACCAGCTGGCCTCTATACACAGCAGAGGTAGGATGAAAACATATATAATTAGGTACAGTGACTCATCTGGTTGCTTGACTCCATATTAACATACTGTGTATGGAAACTGGCAACCTAATCACCCCACACATAACTATATATTCCGAATGTTATCACTTCAGCAGCCAATCACATTTGCAGATTCCATATAGACTTCTTTATTGTTGCACAATTCTTGGAAATGGACTAGTTGTGATCTCGCAGAATTAGCTATACACCATGTGTTCCAAATAAATTCCTGGCTCTTGGTATGCTTACATTTTGCGTAGAGATACGCATGAAGACTCTGCAGGGGACCTCTTTTTTTTTACATCTATTTCCACATGTGCAATCAATTACAGGACTGACTCATGATTCAATACCATCTATAAATCATAATAACAACCAGACCTAACTCAGACCTTCCAGGCTGGTTAGGGGTATTTTGTACTTGTAAAATACCTGACATTGTTACCAGACTGTTTTCATTGAAAGTAGCTGAACAACTTGGAGACATGATTACTAGAATAAACAATACAGCCACAAACTTGTGTTTGTACATGTAATTAACAAATTAATTTCATTTCATGGTAATATAGTAATAGGAAGGAAATTAATTAACGTAGGTCTGTGAATTCTAGAAGACCTGGATTAACATTATGAAATAGACAAGGGTGGCTATTAATAACTGTCAATAAAATGGCTTAGCTTTATATCACAAAGTAGGGAACATTGAAAAGTTTTGCTTCTACATTTGTCCACATGCAATATTTTACTACTTTTGGTGGGGGTTGCGGTCCTAGATATCTGCCAGGAAGAAGTAAAAGTATTAATGCAGCTGACTGTTTGGCAAAGTGGAAACATTTTTTTAAAGAGTTTCATTGATGCTTTTCCAGGTATTCTGACAGAAAGAAAGTGAAATGGACCTTGCAAATAGTGCCCCAATTGATAAGCCTCTATTTTTATAAATAGTGTTGGGCGAACGGTTCAGCCCGAACACGAGTTCAGGCCGAACATTAGCTGTTCACCCCATTTGGGGAACACCCGAATTTGCAGGGTGTTCGGCAGGTGTTCACCCCGCTGAACGGCCTGCAATGCACTGAGCGCTGCACAGTGCTGCACAGTGCATTCTGCGCCCTGATTGCCCAATCTGTACACAGTAAAAGCTATTTTTTAAGGGGCAGGGCAGAGAAGCCAGCCGCGGCGTCCTTAAAGGAGTTGTAAAGGCAGAAGGTTTTTTATCTAAATGCATTCTATGTATTAAGATAAAAAACCTTCTGTGTGTAGCAACCCCCAGCACCCCCCTAATTACCTACCTGAGCCCCTTCTCTCTCCAGCGATGTCCACAATCCCCTCAGCTATCTAGGACATGCCTCGTGATTGGCTGAGACAGAGCAGCGGTGCCATTGGCTCCCACAGCTGTCAATCAAAGTCAGCCAATCAGGGGAGAGAGGGGCAGGGCCAGGTTAGGGCTCCGTGTCTGAATAGATACACGGAGCTCTGACTCGGCTTGGGTGCCCCCTGTAGCAAGCTGCTGGCTGAGGGACACTCAAAGGAGGGAAGGGCCAAAAACAGCAAAGAGGGACCAGAAAAGAGGAGGATCCGGACTGCTCTATGCAAAACCAACTGCACAGAGGAGGTAAGTATAACATGTTTGTCTTTTTTTTTTTTAAAGAGCCTTTACAGGCTTATACAGAGCAATTTACACTTTAACAACCGATAAGTCGTTAGCTGTCAATGGACTTCCCCGCTGACAGCTGAATAAAAAAAACAATGGCGGTAAAAAAAAAAAATTGTAAAAAAATTAAAATGGCATAAAAAAGCAATACAAACACATAGACAGTTTTTGACAATTCCTTTATTAAAAAATAAAAAATGCCCCCCCCCATGTAGATCCATCATCACAATGCTGCCACACCTGAAAAAGAACCCAAAAAAATTGTTCCGCCTGCTGTGAAGGCAATCCACCGAATGGCTGGCTTGCCATTTGATGTCACCTGGCAACGTTACCTGGTGGCACCACCTCCTTGTGACGTCATGGACCGGTGCATGCTGGGTCAGTGATGTCACAAGGGGGCGGTGCCACCAGGTAATGTCACCAGGTGGCCCCACCCTTAAGTATATAAGAACTGTCAAATGGCAGAGGAGGCATTCTGTGGTCAGCCCTCAATAAGTGCAGAGTGATTTTTCTTTTTCTTTTTTTGGTCCTGTCGGTGCGGTGGCATCGTGATTGATGATGGATCTACATAATTTTTTTAGTTTGTATTTTTTAATAAAGAAATTGTCAAAAACTGTCTTTGTTTTTATTACTTTTTGACACTTTTTTGGTGAATGGGTAAGGGTACTATGTACCCCAATCTCATTCATATAGGGGGCAGGATCTGGGGCCCCCTTCTTAAAGGGAGCTTCCAGATTCCGATAAGCCCCCAGCCTGCAGACCTCCACAACCTTATCCCAGAGTTGTGGGGAAGAGACCTTGTCCCCATCAACATTGGGACAAGGTGCTTTGGGGTGGGGGCAGTGCCCCTCCTGCCCCAAAGCACCCAGCCCTCCATGTTGAGGGCATGTGGCCTGGCATGGTTCAGGAGGGGGGGCTCGCTCCCCCCCCTTCCTGACCTGTCAGGTTGCATGCTCAGATAAGGGTCTGGTATGGATTATGGGGGGGCCCCCATGCCATTTTTTTTTTTAATTTTGGCATGGGGTTCTGCTTTAAATGCAGGACCCCATGCCAAAATGGACTGTGGTATTGTCATGTACCTGGGTGAAGTTGCTGTTCCTGGTCCCACATCTGCAGTCTTACTTGTTGTGCTACAGAGGAGCTCTGGGATTATAGCTATGTTCCCTTAGTTTGATGCATTACCTTGGACTCACTAGCCCCATCTGCTGCCAGCTGTGGACAATCTACAATCAAAGCAGCCCATAAATAGCAGCACTTCCTATCTCTCAG
The DNA here is from genome assembly GCA_037952925.1 of Lithobates clamitans. NCBI lineage: Eukaryota > Metazoa > Chordata > Amphibia > Anura > Ranidae > Lithobates > Lithobates clamitans. Next base: position 3,717,027 of record JBBGZY010000281.1, read on the forward strand.
TGCCCGTTTGTTTGGACTAGCTTCCTGGGTGTTTTGACTGCTTTTTGACTCCGAATACTGTGTTTAAACTTCTGCCTGAATTCCTGACTACTTTCTAGCCTGCTGATTTTGTACTTCACCGCCAGCTCGTGTATGACCTTTGCTTGCCTGACCAATCTCTGGATTTCGATTGTGTACCGCTTTGTCTGATCTGTTGTCATCCTGATCTGCCTGACTAAGTTTTCGCCTGAATCCTCAGCACACAAGCTTCACTTCGGACACTACCTATCACAGGTACCTTACATTACAAATGGACCACAATGGCAGTGGACCCTGCTGAGATTGTTAAGGCGATTTCACGTCAGGGACAATTGATTTGAGCTCATGAACAGCATCTTTCTTCCCTGGAGGCCAAGTTAGATGAACTTTTGTACTATGCTTAAATCTTGCTTGCTTGGTCCTTTTGCAACGGTCCAGACTCCTGCTCCAATCCAACCCACCTCTTCTGTACCACCCAAGCTTCCCTTGCCTGAAAAATTTGGTGGGGATACTGAGGACTGCAGAGGCTTTTTAAATGTTTGCCGTTTGCATTTCTGCAACAACCCTGGGACTTTTAACACTTTAATACAATTTCTTTGTTAAAGGGGAAGGCCCTGGCCTGGGTCTCTCCTTACCTGGAACGCAATGATCCTGTGCTGCTAGACGCTGACAAATTTCCGGCTCCTCTCCCGACTGTATTTGGCAAGCCAGATAGAGCTTTTGCAGCTGTGTACTCACTTTTGGACATACAAGGTACCAGGTCTGTGGCACAATATGCTATTGAGTTCTGTACCCTGGCTGCTGAGACTAATTGGGACTCTAGGGCATTACGTACAGCCTTCCGAAAAGGTCTTACAGATCGCATCAAGGACGAATTAGTCTATAAGGATTCCTCAGAAGCCCTTGAGAAATTCATAGAGTGTGTGTGTTTGTCTGGATGTCCGGTATCATGAAAGGTGCCAAGAGAGACTTAGAACTCGCAAGTTTGCTAGGCCAGTTCACCCTTTGGCCCCTAACTTCCAAGCACCACCTCAGCCAGAACTTGAAATCTCAGTTGAACCCCAGGCTCCTGTGGAACCCATGGAAGTAAGCCGTCTGGAAGACAGCATTCAACACTCATAATGGACATTTTGAATATCTGGTTATGCCATTTGGGTTGTGTAACACCCCTGCTGTCTTCCAACGTTTCATGAATGACATTTTTCACGATTTCAGCAACAGTTTTGTGATCATATACTTGGACGACATTTTAATCTTTTCCAAGACTCATCTAGAGCACATCTCACATGTACAGCAGGTATTACAACGACTGAGAGAAAACCATTTTTACGCGAAGATTGAGAAATGCAGTTTCCATCAAAGCCGTATTCCTTTTCTTGGATACATTATAAGTGCTTTCGGTTTCCAAATAGACCCTCAAAAACTTTCTGCTGTCCTGCAATGGCCCCAACCAACCCCTTTTAGAGGGCTCCAAAGCTATCTAGGGTTCGCAAATTACTATAGACGATTCATCAAAGGTTTTGCCTCCATTGCGGCCCCCTTACTGCTATGACTAAGAAAGGTACAAATTGCAAGGTGTGGTCCTCAGAAGCAGAATGGGCTTTCCAGCAATTAAAAGACATGTTCAGCAAGGCTCCAATTCTTCAGCATCAAAATCCCGATCTCCAGTACATAATTGAGGTTGATGCCTCCGAAGTAGGAGCAGGTACCGTGCTGTGCCAGAGACAGCCAAAAGCCCCATACACACTATCAGATTTTCTGCTGATTTTTGTCTTCAAATTTACCATAACCATATAATATGAGGTCAAACCTTAAGAGTTTCAATTTGTATGCAATCAGGCAGGCCCTTGCACTACATGGTTTTGGTAAATCTGAATACAAAAATCAGCAGAAAATCCGATAGTGTGTATGGGGCTTAAGTCCAGTAGAATCCATCCAGTAGCGTTTTTTTTCTAGAAAGTTTTCTCCAGCGGAGATGAATTATGATGTTGGGAATCGAGAACTACTGGCCATCAAATTGGCATTGTCTGAATGGCAACATCTTCTGGAAGGGGCTCCCAAGCCTTTTTCTATCCTCACTCACCATAAAAACCTGCTGTATCTTCAGACTGGAAAACGTTTGAACTCACATCACGCTCGATGGGCTCTGTTTTTCTCCCGTTTTAATTTTGTACTTTATGTGCCTGGGCATAAAAACAAGAAAGCCAATGCTCTTTCCAGACAGTTCTCTACCTCTGAAGAAGATCAACCTACCAAGCAGTATATAATACCACCTCACAATATTGTCACACAGATCTCTACAGCTCTTTCCCAACAGTTACAAGAAACCCATAATCGTGTTCCCCGCGGCTTGAAGATACCACCAGGTTGCCTGTTCGTAGCCCCAAGCCTCAGAGAATCTGTACTCCTCTGGGCTCACGATGGTGTGTTATCCTGGTGTTACCATCACTCTTAAGATGTTGAAACGTCATGTCTGGTGGCCTCATATGAAAAGGGTTGTTACTGACTATGTGGCTGCCTGTCCAAATTGTGCGGCTAATAAAGTGCCTCGCACTTTGCCTATTAGACTATTACAACCACTTCAGGCACCTCGCCAGCCTTGGACCCATTTGACTATGGACTTCATTACAGACTTACCCAAGTTTGAGGGCATGACTGCTATATGGGTCATAGTGCATAGCTTTTCCAAAATGTCTCCCGGGATTACCTACAGCAGAAGCACTGTCTACCCTCTTCCTTTCCCATATTGTGAGATATCATGGCATACCTACCAATGTCGTCTCAGACCGTGGATCCCAGTTTGTTTCCCGATTCTGGAGAGCATTTTGCAAGAAACTGGGAGTAACACTCTCACTCTCTACCGCACATCACCCTCAAGCAGATGGTCAAACTAAACGCATGAACCAGACCCTGGAAACCTATCTTCGACATTATGTCAATGCCTCACACTACAACTGGTCTGAGTATTTGCCTTTGGCTGAGTTCGCCAATAATTCCCGTTGGCACAGTGCTCTTCATACCACACCATTCTACGCAGCCTTAGGCTATCACCCTCAGACTTTTCCTCTACTTCAACCTTCTTCTGGTATACCAGCAGCAGATCTGCTGGTGAAAAATATTCTGCTACATTGGAAAAAGATTTGCTTAATACTACAGAAGTCAGCAGGCAAGTATGCACTTTTCTCCAACAAACGAAGACGCCATATACCTCCTTATGTGGTGGGGGACAGAGTTTGGCTATCAACCAAATATGTGAGACTGAAACAACCTTCTACCAAATTGGGCCCTCGATTCATCAGTCCCTACAGAATTATTGCTTGGGTCGGGCCAGTCTCCTATCGGTTGAAATTGTCCTCCTCTCTCCAGATTCACGTTTCCCTCCTCAAAAAGGCTATTTTCAAATCGCTACTCCAGAACGCAACAGCTACCTCCTTCTGTTCTTGTTGATGGACAAAATGAGTTTGAAGTTTCTAAGATTCTTGCTTCTAGAAGACAGGGTCATGGCCTACGGTATCTGGTTCATTGGAAGGGATATCCCGTCACAGACCATTCCTGGGTCCCAGCCAAAGATTTGCATGCTCCTGCTCTTATTTGAGACTTCCATGCCTCCTTTCCCACTAAACCCTGCTAGGCCCCCGGAGGGGTCCACTGGGGAGGGGGCCCTGTCATGTACCTGGGTGTATTTGAACCCGGGATGTTCCTGGACCCACAGCTGCAGTCTTACTTGTGCCACAGAGAAGCTCTGGAGTTATAGCTATGTTCTCTTAGTTTGATACATTACCTTGGACTCACTAGCCCCATCTGCTGCCAGCTGTGGACAATCTACAATCAAAGCAGCCCATAAATAGCAGCACTTCCTATCTCTCAGTGCAAGTTTGTTTGGACTAGCTTCCTGGGTGTTTTGACTGCTTTTTGACTCTGAATACCATGTTTGAACTTCTTCCTGAATTCCTGACTACTCCCTAGCCTGCTGATTTTGTACTTCACCGTCAGGTCGTGTATGACCTTTGCTTGCCTGACCAATCTCTGGATTTCAATTGTGTACCGCTTTGTCTGATCTGTTGCCATTCTGATCTGCCTGACTATGTTTTCGCCTGAATCCTCAGCACACAAGTTCCACTTTGGACACTACCTATCACAGGTACCTTACAGGTATGGACTGGGGCGGGACCCCACACCGTTTCTTTTTTGTTTTTTTAAATAGCTGGGTGCTGGCAATTGCAACCGCAAGTCAATTTAAATGTGAATTGAAATTTTTTTTTTTGGTGCAGCATGTTCTATACATGCTACAGATGCACCACTTTACAGGCAGACTAAAGGGACCCCACAGACACTATGTTTAAGGGGAGTTTTATTGTTGCACTTTAAGAATCATTAAAATCACTGCTCCTTTAAAAACGATTGTTTAAAAAAAAAATGCATTGTTTCAATAGGGTTCGCCATTCGGGTCAGAACTTTTCCCCTGTTTGGGAGTTCTGCTGCAAACTGAACAGGGGTGATGTTCAGCCCATCTCCAATTAAAAATGACAGATGCAAACAATTAAACAATTATTATTTTTAGGTGGGTACAAATGTAATCCCATATGGACCCACGTTAAAATAAATATATGCACCCATTCATCGTAAATTATCTTGACAAAGAACACTGTTTATATAAGGAAATGGTGGAAGTAGTCATTTTTTCACATAGCTGGATGCTCATAAGGACATGGTTGTTGATAAATGCTAAATAGAAGCAACGTTGGGCTAGGTCATCATAATGTCATACAAAAAAAATCAATTTAAACTAATAGCATCAACAAAAACAATTCTAATGCCCCGTACACACAGTTGGACTTTCTGACGGAAAATGTGCGATCGGAGCTTGTCGGAAATTCCGACCGTGTGTGGGCTCCATCGGACATTTTCCATCGGATTTTCTGACACACAAAGTTTGAGAGCAGGCTATAAAATTTTCCGACAACAAAATCCGATCGCGTCAATTCTGTGTGGCCAATTCCGACGCACAAAGTGCCACGCATGCTCAGAAGAAATTCCGAGACGGAACAGCTCGGTCTGGTAAAATTAGCGTTCGGAATGGATATAGCACTTTTATCAGGCTGCAATGTTTAAAATTGTTTAATACAGCGCACTCTGTTCTTCTTTATAATGCTAGAAGAATGAAGTATGTTTGCTGCCCATATTCACACAGACTTCTCACAAACTTCTTTCTTTATTATTTATCATGATTTCATCAATATATTTAGATTTGTCACATCAGAAAAAAAATATATATATTTTTTTTGGGTTTGTATTGTTTTCAAGCCTGATCTTGTTGTTGTTTTTTTTTTTTTTTTTTTAGATCCTGAATATTTTTGTGTGTGTTTTGTGTGTCAAGTTACCACAGCACCATTATTATCTGATATTATTTCATCTTTAATCTCAAGGAGATTGGTTGTTGTTGGTGTCTCTTGTTAATTTCACATTGTATTTTTGAAATGTACCTGCCTCCTCACAAACTGTCCTTTTTGAAGTAAAACACACATAGGCGAGTATAATTGAAACAAAAATTCCTTTATTAAGGGCTCAGAACCAAACAAAGAGGGAGGCAACGCTGGAGAAACAGCAGAAATTGGTGAAGCCTTTGGCCCCCAGGGCACACATTAATTATTTCATGGCAAAATTGGTGGCCTGAGGAGTCCATATCTAAGGGAGTGCAGTCTGGTCCAGAAGTCCCAGAGATCATGAAAGCAGCAGATGACATCTGTGTCCCCAGGCTGTGGTCATACAAGAGCCTGCATCTTTTGTCAGACCAGACTGAACCCAGGCCATCACTCTCTGGTCTTCCTTCCATGCTTCATTGCACGCTGTGGCTGTGGTGGTGGAGTTGTGGCAGGAGGAGGAGGAGGAGGATGGTCCAACTCACTCAGGTGGGTATTGGGTGTGATTTCGCCCCTCATCCCCTTGGTTAAGACTTTATAAAGAAGGTCCTCACACAGGAGGCGTTGGCCCTCCTGCATGCCCTGCAGTTTTGTGGCAGCCATGCAGGCAAAGGCCTCTTCAGGAGTGGGGGTGGCTCTGAGGGACGCAGAAGCCTCCTGAATCAGCCTGAGTGCTGAATCCTGCACGTGACTCCCCTTCCTGGGTCTTTTGTTTGGAAGGCGGAAGGGGAGGGACCTGCGATTCTGTCAGGCTCCTACTGGGCCCAGGCTTCTCCTGGATGCCACTTAGCCCCGCCTCCTCCTGGCTACCACTAACCCCCGCCTCCTCCTGGCTGCCACATTTCACAGCCTCCTCCTGTGTGCCACATTCCACAGCCTCGTCCTGGCTGAGGTCTTTATGTGTATGAAAAAGGGACATAGTTTTAGTTTTTTCATTCATCAATCACACACAATTTTCACCTCATGATTGTTGCAAATTAAATGTTAACAAATATAACAGATGATCATTCTGAGCCCAGCATTTTTCATTCTTGTCCCAATTATTTTTGCCCACTACTGTCTATTGATATGTAAAACACTTTATTAAATCAGCAATTAGTGATCAATAATAACATCTAGTAAACATCATTTATTTATTGACCAGAAATCTGTAGAACAATGCTATACCTGGCTCCAGCTGGGCTCCTCCACTTCTTCCTGTCTGGAAGTCCCAGGTTGGACATCGGAACCCTCAGCTGGGGTGGAAGGAAGAGTGGAAGGAAGGGTTGAGAGGGATTCTGACTTCAGTCTGGTCTGACAGAAATCGCAGTCTCTCATAGTACCACAGCCTGGGGACATAAACGTCATCTGCTGCAGCTCCGGATCTCTGGGAATCCGTGACCTTCTTGCGCTCCCTAAGATAAGTGCTCCTCAGGCCACCAATTTTGGCTTTTAAAAAGGGGATGGTTGCCGTGGGGACCACCGGTTTCACCAACTCCAGCAGTTTCTCCAGCACTGTCTGTCTCTTTTGTTTATGATTAAAATGTGGATGTTTCACCTGCCACAGACAGGGCAGCTCCCTGTACTTGTCTATGAACAGGGGGAGGAAGTTGTGGTCATTGAAGCCATCCATTTTATCTGCAAGACACAAGACAAGACAAACCCTAATGTCAGGCAAAACTCTCCTAATCTTGTTACAATATAGGCCTCAATCTAGAAGAAGTATAGGCCCAAGTTTAGATCTTACCTTCATTATCACGATTGGCACCTCCGATACTCCTTCCTCCGCTTACAGATCGTACGTACTACGCACGCGTGTTATGCTTTATATACACTGCGCATGCGTGAAACTCCACCCGCCCCTGACGTTCTTTCTAGTCTATTCCCCACCCCTTCTTGTTCGGCGCAGTGGGGGAAGAGCACATGGTGGAGACACAGCAGGTGCGTGCTAATTACAGCAATGAGGATGAGGAGGAGGAGGAAAGCCCGGAGCCTGAAATGTTCCAATCCCGGAGGAGAAGATTTAAGGCAACAAATATGTCCTTTGGGGAGATGTTGGAGATGGTCGACATCCTGAAGAAGGCCAACTATGACGGGAAGTATGGACCTTACCCCAACCCCAATGTCAGAAAGGCCAAGATCATGGCGAAAGTAGTCAAGAGTGCACCGGAATTTTGGGGTACGACGATCCAAGGATCAGCTCAGGAAGCGGTGGTCAGACCTGAAATAAAGGGAGCACGAGCAGTACAGAAGGATCAGGAGAGTGCTGCAAAAAAGTAAGTAGTTGTGCTGGGTTCCTATTCTTTATTTTTATTACGTTCGTGCTGCTCCATGTGCTTTTCTTAACTGTTGTACAGTTTAAAATGGCAACTTTCATGTTCATGGGCACGTTATTCATTCGTATGAAACATTGTTAGTTCGGCCTAGAAAACACCATTTTTTTGGCCATATGCATTCGAATAGATTTTTTATGGCCTACTTCTTTTAAAATAATTAGGTTGTGTAGATGGGTTTGTAACAAGAATGAAATGCAAACTAGATTCTGGGTAAGGAGAGGACACTCAGCAGCAGTTTTCACATCTGGATGCTTGAGTACTAGTGTGGGACACAAGAACACCCTTTTTATTAGGGGGTCCCACACAGGTGCTCCAGTGTATACTATAAGGGTGACTCCATCTGTGAAGCTTGTAAAAAACAGGTACGTATTCAAGCTTGACAAAGGACAAAAAAATTTCTTAATCTTGGATCTTGGCCAAAATAGACAATTGTACCCCACTTCCAAGCAATGTTTCATATTCCTATTTCTGCCATCAAATATCTGTGTGCTAAGTATACCTATTTTTTTTTTTACATAGGGGATAAAAGACTCGGAGGACACCCCTCATCCGAGGAGACAACAGACCCCCCACCTCAGGAAGAAGTGGAGACCCACCAAACACAACAGGAGGAGGAGGAAGGAGATGTGGTGGAAATTGTCACCACAACAGGTGAGTGTCTGCGACCACAGGCTCAGGTAAGAGATGGATGCCGACATATTTATAATACATGGTGTGTTTTTGTTTCTATCTTTTTAGGTGATCGTGATGTTGTGGATCCAGATCATTTCACCTCTGGAAGTGCACAGATCCTGATCAGGGAGATCATGGGGTGTAATAGGGACTTGGAAAACATCCAGAAAAACCTCAATGATGTTCAAAAAAAATGAAGAACATCATTGATGTTTTAGGGAGAGTTTAAAACCCCTCCAAATCCCTTCCCTTTTTTGTGCTTTTTGACATATTCTCGAAAAGCCAAATTTTCAAGATGCACACAGTGTGTCAACATGTGCTATCTGCCATCACGGGAGATCAATGGACGCGTTTTGGGGGTGCAACCCCTTCCTCAATAACAAAGGGATTGCACCCCCAAAACACGTACCTTGATCCCCCGTGATGGCAGCTAGTACATGTTGACATTCACCAATTTGTGTGCATCTTCAAAATTTGGCTTTTCCAGGGGTGACTTCACCCCATCTGAACGCAATATCAAACAGTTTATAAATACTCATGTCTGATATTGCCTTCAATTTCTTGAAAAGTTCTTGAAAAGTTTAAGTTCAAGATTTGTGTCTTTCTTGTTGGTTTTAAACATGCCTGTTTTATCTTAAATGGACATTTCTACTTTTAGTAATGTGACCCCAAAAATTGTTATACAACAAACATGTTGGTTTGTTTTAAAAACCTTTTATAAATGCACATGTGATTGTGCTGGTATTAAAAAGATTGATACTCAAGAATGTGTGGATTATTGTTTGAATGCTCCAAAAATTTTGTTGTGCTCAAATTGGTGTTTTCTGTGACAATGGGGGTTATTTCCTAAGGGAAAATCCACTTTGCACTACAAGTGCAGTTTCAACTGCACTTGTAGTGCAAAGTGTCTTTGCCTTTAGTAAATAACACCCAACAGTGCTTTGTAATGTTACACAATCACGCCATTTTCAGGACTCACCACATTTCTGTCAGGGTCAGTTAAAAGAAACACAAGCAGTAAATGTCACCAAAGATTTTAGTAGTTCAAATGATTTTTTTATTTTAAAAATGTTTCAGACATTGTCTGGCATGTTGATGGCCCCCCTACCCGCAAAGTAATCAAGGTATCTTAGACGGACCTCACGGGCACTCAGGGGGGGCAAGCCAGGACGGGCACTTTCAAGCGCTGTCAGGGCTGGTTCTTTATGAATTCCGGCCTCAGGCCCAACTGAGCCAGCATAGTTGGCAGAATTTTGCCGTAAATAGTTGTGTAGAATACAGCACGCCAGGATAATATGATTCAGTTTGTACTCCGCCATGTGTATGGGTGTAAGAAATAGGCGGAACCGGCTGGCCATGATTCCAAACGTGTTCTCCACCACTCTTCTGGCTCTGGCCAGCCGGTAATTAAAAACCCTCTGGTCCGGGGTGAGGGTCCTCATCGGGAATGGCCGCATAAGATGGTCCCCCAGCGCAAACGCTTCATCAGCAACGATGACGAATGGGAGTCCTTCCACATTGTCTTCTGGAGGTGGCAAGTCCAAGCTGCCATTCTGGAGATGCCTGTAGAACTCCGTCTGGGTGATGACTCCACCATCGGACATCCGGCCATTCTTCCCCAAGTCCACATACAGGAACTCGTAAGTAGCCGACACCACTGCCAACATCACAATACTATTGAACCCCTTATAATTATAATAGTATGACCCCGAGTTGGGTGGTGGGACGATGTGGACGTTTTTCCCATCAATTGCCCCTCTGCAGTTAGGAAAGTCCCACCGCTGGGCAAAGTGGGAGGCCACAGTCTGCCATTCCTGTGGGTTGGAAGGAAACTGTGGAGTCAAACAAGAAAAAAAAAAAAAATTTTGCACCTAAACATGGAAAGCAGATTAGACACAAACATTCTTGGCCAACATCAGTATAACATTTATTTTAGGGAGTTTGGAAAGACCAAGGTATAAGGTCCACCTATCAGATTCCCCCTCCCCCCACCCTCTCATGGGCCATTTCCAACATTTTAGGGGGGGGAGCTCTTGGACAGGTAACCTTCTCCACTTCATTGAGAGATGAATGCCTAAATAATGGGTATTACTTTGGCCAGCCCCTCCTTACTTACACTATTGACAGCCCACTGGACAGGTAAGAAGTGTCATAATACAAAGATAAATACACACTGTACACATTTTAGCACATTTGGACATTCTGCTCTTACCTATCAAGAAAATAATAGTATACAAAAACTTGAAACAGTACCATTTGAAAGTATTCAGGCAGGCCCTTGCACTACATGCTTTGGGGAATTCATCCATACATCTGACCACAAAAGAGATGGGTATAGTGTGTATGGGTTTGGCAAAGTCAGCAGATAGATGATTGAGGATAGATAGAAAATTGGTATCAGCTGACTTAGCAGTTGGGGGGAGGGAGGGTTCCAAATGATTTGGGGACTCAAAAAATAAAGCCTCAGGCACTCTGCTTGAATTTAAAGCACAAATCAAATTTTTACACATTTTTAGGGGGTATTTAGGGTAAAGCACTACTATGGAGCTGACAAAATACATTAAGTGACTACATGAGGTGAATATAGGGCCAGGAGACCATGCTGGGGAGGTAAGTGAAGGCAAATTTGTATGAAGGACAAAAAAAATAATTACATAAAAATCCAGCATGCATGATGACAAAGGGGACATTCACAGCATATTGCAATCATGGTAATTAGGGAATGAGGAAAGAAATACAATATATTATCAAACATTAAATACAATAAAATGTGATGCTAAAGGATAAATCTTACCTTAATATACTCCTTCTGCAGGACCTGGATGATGGCAGAACAGGTCTCTGGGATAATGATCCCCAGAGCCTGGGGGGAGATGCCTGTCGAGAACTTGAGGTCCTGCAGGCTTCTTCCCGTCGCCAAGTACCGCAGGGTGGCGACGAGCCTCTGCTCCGGAGTGATGGCTTGCCTCATGCAGGTATCCTGCCTGCTAATATAGGGGGTCAGCAAAGTCAACAAACGGTGAAATACGGGGTCCCTCATCCGGAGAAAGTTGCTGAAATTGTCAGGATTATTCTTACGGATCTCACGGAGCAAAGGCATATGACAGAACTGGTCATGCTGGAGCAACCAATTCTTGGTCCATGAACTCCTCCTCGCCCTGTTCATGGACTGGGCTTGTGTCAAGGTAAGGACCCCAACACCAAGCCCCCACACAGCACGAACTCTACGAGGAGTACGTATACGCAAAATGGCTAGAAAACGGTTGGCTGCTCAGAACGAAGTAACAGAACGCACTGAAGAACAGCAAGGCCTGTGAAGAGCGACCTGAAAAACAGCAATGAGCAGACAAGATCGCACAGAAAATTCCAATATGAACTGACTGCACGCACTGAAGAGCAGATACAAACCCACAAGCACAAACTGAACAGATCTGATAAAACCACGAGTCTGAAAAAGCGTGAATCGTCTCTCACCAAACTTTTACTAACACGAGATTAGCAAAAGGAGCCCAAAGGGTGCCGCGTTTGGTTCTGAACTGGCCTTTTCTAGTCTCCTCATATGTGGTGTATGTCACCGCGTTCTTGGCGATCGGAAATTCCAACAACTTTGTGTGACCGTGTGTATGCAAAACAAGTTTGAGCCAACATCCGTCAGAAAAAATCCATGGATTTTGTTGTCGGAATGTCCGATCAATGTCCGACCGTGTGAACGGGGCATAAGAAATGCATTTGCCTCATCCCCAAAAAACAAAGCCACCAATATTGATTTGGCACATCTACCCAATAACAAATGAATCGCAAAACCTGAAGAAAGAATAAGAGGAACTTCTACTCAAATGATCATATAGCTTTTATTATTGTATAAATTATTATATTTTTGTATTTTGTATTATTATATGTAATTATCCTTATAAATGCATTAATCCTGTGACATGTATTTTAAAACAGACAATAGTCATAGTTCTCCTGTGAGGCTCACATCAGCTGGCTTGCCAACCACCCAAAAAAGTGTCCTATACTGTATATCTAGATTGCCGTGTGGACAAATTGCAAAAAAGTATTGATATGATACTTAACATATTAAAACAAATGTACATTTTGGAAATGGGAGACAAACATCTTTTTGATTTTCACTGAATAAAAAAGATTTCAAACAGTAAACACATATACTGTACAGTAGCTTTTACCTAGTTAAAGTCCTTTGGTACACACTATAAAATGTCCTGCAAAAGCTTGTTTGAAAAAACAGACTTTTCATGTTCAGAACCATGTCAGCATAGTGTATAATAACACAGGAAAAACAAGGGATCCCATTGGCATTGCTTTGGGTGATACATTTAACACTTGGGACATCATTGCAGGGGTTGATGTGTTGATGCTGGAAAAGCAACATATTGGTCTCATCCCTTGCGATATAGAGAGAGGCTTATTTGATGGTAGTGGCTTTGCTTTGTCAATCTCAGATATTACTAGAGTGAATATGGTTATGAAGATGGTTCTCTAATTAGGACCCTGGATTTTTAGGCATCTATGGTTTTCACATCCATCAGACGTGTTTAGACTGGACTTCCACTTTAAGTATTAAGAGAGAACATTATATGTCTCAAACTGAGTGTAATGACCTGGACCTGGCTGCGAGATCCCAGTCTGTGTTGCAGGTGTACTGACAGCAGCCCCTGTTGAATGTACAGGGGACAATTGTTACAATCTTCATTAATAAAGATAACGTAACAATATTACTTTGTACTTTGCTATAGCTGTCAAGCTTTAGAATGAAGGCTTAGATCAGCCTATAATCTCAGCTTCAGAAAACCGCTATGAGATTTATTTGTTTATAATTTCTTAAATGTTTCTGTTATTTTTTGTGTCTGAACACTTTTTCTGTTTGTATACAAGTAAATGGGATATATACAGGTGTAGAAGTGATTGAATGGAATTATTTTGGAAAGTTGAATGAAAATACATAACCAGTCCTTAAGTATTCAAAATTCTAATTCCCCAGTTTTCATTGTGTTAATTACTTTCTTTGTAGTAATTTAAAAATAAGGTGCTAAGAAAATGTTTTTAACCTACTTTGACATGCCCACAAGTGATGGGAAGTGCAAAATTCATTCTATGCTATTATTATGCATGTTATAAGCAAAACAATTGTTTGTTTTTTTTTGTTTTTTTTAAGGTGGATTGGTCCTGCTATATACTCATAAAAAAACACTCTTCAATATATTCTCCAACACCGTGCTCCTGAAGTAATAAGTGCTCCAATGCTCCAAAACAATAGTACTCCACCCAAAGTGAATATAGAATGCGCTCACCAGATTTACCCGCCCAGCAAGTGACCATAAAGCATGAATCTCAGAAATGCCAAACTGCTTGATTCAAAGGTTAGTCTCCATCTCCATCAAATTCCACATCTATCTCTCTCCTCCATACATGGGTAAATATGGTCACGATCAAATAAGCAGGGATATGTGAAAAAACTCTCCAGTATCATATATCCCCCACATTGCACATCTGTCTCCTTCTCCCATCACATGACTGTGAAATTGGCTCCACCACAAAGAGCCACAGAAGGCAGGTATAGTGTAATATAGTTTTATTTAAAAGAAAGCTTCACTTACATATGTCCAATGTAATAAAAACGGCACAAAGCCAGCTCAAGGGTCTGTAGAAGTAGAAGTGACTTCCTGATGACGCACACACAGTGTGAAATGCATAGAAGGGAGGCTTGACATACAAACCGACAGGAGCCCTTCACTTCCGCTGGGCCACTGGAACGCACCCCGCACGCCACTAGTCACACAGTGGCGCGGGACCATTTATAAAGAACCTCAAGCTGCCTTTGTGCCATTTTTATTACATATCCCTGCTTGTTTAATTGTGACCATATTTACCCATGTATGGAGAAGAGAGATGGATGTGGAATTTGATGTAGATGGAGACTGACCTTTGAATCGCGCATCATTTGGCATTTCTGAGATTCATGCTTTATGGTCACTTGCTGGCTGGGTAAATCTGGTGAGCGCATTCTAAATTCACTTTGGGTGGAGCACTATTGTTTTGGAGCGTTGGAGCATTTATTACTCTTCAGGAGCACGGAGTTGGAGAATATATTGAAGAGTTGTTTACATCAGAAATATATGGATTTATTAGTCTACACTAATTTTAGGAGCAACACTGGTATATTGAGTTGTAAGAGTTGGCGCCACATCCAACCTTTTTTCCAGCTACAGTAATTTACAAAAGTGAGTACACCCCTCACATTTTTGTAAATATTTTATTATATCTTTTCATGTGACAACACTGAAAAAATGACACTTTGCTACGATGTAAATTAATGAGTGTACAGCTTGTATAATATTGTAAATTGGCTGTCCCCTCAAAATAACTCAGCACACAGCCATTAATGTCTAAACCGCTGGCAACAAAAGTGAGTACACCCTTTAGTAAAAATGTTTAAATTGGGCCCAATTAGCCATTTTCCCTCCCTGTTGAGTGCATGTGCTCAGCATCATATCCAGAGGTTGTCTTTGGGTAATAGACGTATGAGTGCTGCCAGCATTGCTGCAGAGGTTGAAGGGGTGGAGGGTCAGCCTGGCAGTGCTCAGACCATACGCTGCACACTGCATCAAATTGGTCTACATGGCTGTCATCGCAGAAGGAAGTCTCCTCTAAAGATGATGCACAAGAAAGCCCGCAAACCATTTGCTGAAGACAAGTAGGCTAAGGAAATGGAATACTGGAACCATGTCATGTGGTCTGACGAGACCAAGATAAACTTTTTTGGTTCAGATGGTGTCAAGCGTGTGTGGCGGAAACCAGGTGAGGAGTACAAAGACAGGTCTGATTTGCCTACAGTCAAGCATGGTGGTGGGAGTGTCATGGTCTGGGGCTGCATGAGTGCTTCCGGCACTGGGGAACTACAGTTCATTGAGGGAACCATGAATGCCAACATGTACTGTGACATACTGAAGCAGAGCATGATCCCCTCCCTTCGGAGACTGGGCTGCAGTCTCGCTCCGTGATGTCATCATGCAAGAGTGGAAGAGGACTCCAGTGGCAACCTGTAAAGCTCTGGTGAACTCCATGCCCAAGAGGGTTAAGGAAGTGCTGGAAAATAATGCTGGCTACACAAAATATTGACACTTTGGGCCCAATTTGGACATTTTCGCTTAGGGGTGTAGTCACTTTTGTTGCCAGCCGTTTAGACATGATTGGCTGTGTGTTCAGTTATTTTGAGGGGTGTCAGGGCTGGGCTCAGCCCTTCCTTCTCTGAGCTGGCCACTCAGCTGTTGGCTAATTGCCAGCTCCCATCTCTCTCCACAGTTACTCAGCTGTTGATGATATCCTGCTCGTCAGTCCTGCCTACTTAAGCCGTCCAGTCCAGAGGATCTCTGCCTTTGCCTTGGTCAACATCACAGACACTCCTGCAATCCTGTTCAAGACTTGCTTTGCTGACGTCCCTTCTGGCTCCAGATCCTGCTTGTTGTTCCACTACGTTGATCCCTGACTTCTGGCTTGGCTGACTATCCGTTCAGGTTACTGAACTTTGGCTATGTTTTGACTAAGTTTGTTGTTTTTACTTTTATTATTAAAACAAGTGTGATTTAACTGTACTTCTGTCTCGGTCTGATTTCATGGTTTCTGACAGTAGGCGAAGGCCATAAATTCAGAAGATGCAGTCAATCCACTTGTTGGTAATATTTTTTCCTGATTGGATGAACTGGATCATTGCATGGATCAGTTCGCCATGGCGTTACAAACGCTCCTGAGTTGCACAGCTCACCTGGAATCTCCCACTGTGGCCACCCCAGTACAACCTATGTTGCAGGCCAACCCTGCTGCTGCAGGCACCCACCTCCCCAGTGATTTGGCGTGATCCAGTCCAATGCAGAGGGCTTCTCAACCAGGTTGAGATATACTTTGAGATACTGCCCCAGGTGTTTCCCATGGACAGAAGCAAAGTAGGTTTTGTGATATCTTTGCTTTCTGAGAGAGCCTTGGCCCGGGCAAACCCTCTATGGGAGATGCAAAAACCTGTTGTCTTGTGCTACCCTGAGTTTGTGGCTTTGTTTAAAAGGGTATTTGATGTTCCCGCACGCTCCGCTTCTGCTGCCAAGTCCCTCATATCCTTTGAATAGAGTATAAGAACTGTTGCCGACTACGCCATTGAATTCTGTACTCTGGCAGCAGAGATTGAGCAATGAGGCCCTCATGGCTGCTTTTTCTCATGGTCTCTCGGATACCATCAAGGATGAGATAGCAGCCCAAGATATACCCACTGATCTGGAGAAGTTGATCACATTTGCCATCCTCATAGACTCTTTTAAGGAGAGCTTGGGGAAGCCTCCTGTACATTTGTCTCCAAGCTTTGCAGTCCCACCCGTGCCTCCCTCACCTCCCATGCCTCCTGGTACAGAGTCAGTCAGTGAAGGTGAACCCATGCACTTGGGTTTCATGCGTCTCTCTGCGGATGAGAGAACCTTAAGGAGGAGGGAGAGATTGTGCCTTTATTGTGGCCAGGCAGGTCTCTTTTTGAAGTCTTGTCCTACCCATCCAGGGAATGCCCGAACCTTGAGGTCCTGTCATTGACAGACCTTAGTTGGCGTTGTTTCATCCCCAGTTATCCAGAAGGATAAGCCCCTGGTTTCAGTCACCCTTTCTTGGCTGAGTCGTCTGTTGAGATACAGGCTCTAATTGACTCTGGGGCTGAAGGCCTGCACATGTGACTCATGAGATGGTTCCGTTGCCCATGGCCGTAGGGACTCTTCACCATGAGATAATCCAATTCCAAGTTATTTCCCCACCTAAGTTTCCGTTGGTTATTGGTTATCCTTGGGTTACAGAGGCACAACCCCTCTTTTGATTGGCTCCATTCTGAGGTTCTCTCCTGGTCACCACAATGCAGCGAGACATACTTCCAGAAGGTAGCCAAGGTTCTTTGCACCTCTTCACTTTCCTACCTGCCGGAGGAGTACTGGGATTTTAGTGATGTCTTTGACAAAGGTCAAGCCGGTAGTTTCACACCGACCATATAATTGCGCAATTGACCTTCAACCTGGTGCCATACCCACTCCTGGCCGGGTTTACCCTTGGAAGATAAGGCCATGGAGGAATATGTTGCAGACAACCCACATCCAATTTGCATAGGTGTGAACCCAGCAAAGGGTGCATTTACATTTATCCTGTGCAAGTAGGGCAGAAATTAATGTTATTACGCTTTTTCTTTGTGCTGGTTAAATGCTTTGATGCTCATTTATTTAAAATAGAGAATACCATATTTGGCCACTACATGGTGCTAAGGGTACTTAGCACCATTTAGTAGCTAATTATAGTATTTCCACTTTAAAGCAATGCAAAACAATGCATAGTGTGCAGCCTATTTGCCTTTAGTAAATCAACTCCCACTGTATGTCTCTCAATTGTTATATCAATAATCTTTCAAAATATCTGTTGTATTTTAACATTATCTTTAATACAATAAGCCTTTGTGTATTCATACAGTATGCATCTAATGTGAGGGATAATTGAAACTCCATCTGCTGATCCAACAATATACTGTATATAATGTTTACAAAATTTGCCCCTTTAAATGCTCTCTGAGCCTAATGCAGACAGGTTTTCAACTCATGGGGCTAATAACAAATCAGTTTCACATTGTATAGCAACTCCCAGAGAGAGAATGTAACTTCATAAATCAGTAGTACAAAGTAGTTCCATGTGTCCATATTGCAACACTGCATTATGATATGCTACAGTTCTGGTTATCTCCTGTTACTTTAGGCATGGCATTTCCATAGCAATCTATGGACCTGTGACTGCAATATCACATCCAGTAATGAAGAGTTTGTATTTATACTGCTGGATGTGGTACTGCAGCAACAGGCTATCTTTGTATGTTGCAATATAACCACCACATCATCTCCAGGGCCAGGTCAGATATATTTAGTTTGGGCTGGAAAAGGTAATGGTCAGAGGGCAGTAACATGAGTTCCACAGAGGCAGATTTTGACTGTCTGTTTTCTGTGATATATGGCGGAGCATGTTGTTGGCAAAAGTGCCAGCCATTTGGTCTTTATCTTGGTGTGAATGTATTCATTTGTAGGGATGGTATTTGCAAGAAATGGCATAACATACAGCAGACATCACGCTTCCCAAGTGTGTAGAACCACTGTTGATGTAATTGGGGGAAGGTCAACAGGGCAGGCAGAGGGACAGCTAGCAACAACAGGGCTCACTATTGCAGGGAGTTGCGGCAGCGAAACCTGAGGCGAAAGCCAAGAGAGGTGTTGAGTGTGCTTGATGCTAGCAATTTACCTACCCTCAGACAATTAATTGCCCATCTTGATGTATCCACAAATATTGGAACAGTTCAGACTCCAAAATTTCCAAAGTGATACATCTAGCTACAAAATGTTATGTGTTAAACAATTAAAAGAAATTTGTTCAAGGAGAAAAAAACAAATATGCTCCCCATATGGAAGACACCCTGCCTAAATGCCCATCTCTGGGCAAAACGTGAGTCCCCTCCCAACTCCCTCTAATCCATCTTGCAAGTTTTTATTCTTACCTTGTGAAGCAAGGTATACCTCCCAAGTTTACTGTCCTGGTCCCTCACCAGTGGTGTTTCCAGGTGCTGGGGACCACTAATGTGCTGGCTGGCCCCCAGCAGTCCGATAGCACTGACATCACTCCTCTTCTGGATTCTTAGAGGACCCTGCTACTTAACAGCAAAAAGGAAATGTTCACGTCATGCAGGCAGTGGACATCTGAAGGAGTATGTCTCATGTAAACAGAAGAGGAAAGATAACTCGGAACTAGAGCATCACATAACTGCATCTTTAGGTAAGTCAAAAGGGCCCTTTTTAATACCAGCAATCAGTAATACGGGGTTGAGGAGAAGGGGCAACCAGGAGATAGGCTTTAAATTTCCTTATCCGTTTCTGTACATTGTCTTGAGCTCTGTCACAGACATTATTAAAAAGTACTGACCATAGCCTGATAGTCAGTATGTCATGGAAATGGCTGTGGAAGAACTGGCAATCTTTGCCAGCAACAGAGATGGGTGCCACAGGTGCATTCCTGCGCACTGGCAGAAGTTTAGCGAATCGGCGCAGGCAGATATGGAATGGCGCAAATCAGCGTACGTGCATGCGCAATGGCACGGCCATAACATGACTGATGTAATCTCTTGCTGGCCTATAAAAGTCTACTGCTGTCTCTCACAAATTGCTGTACTCCTGGACCTCATGGATTTCCCGTTGTGACCCAGCTTGTTCCAGACCTGCTTGACCTCTTCTCCTGGCATATCCCTTGGCTTGTTCTACTGACCTTCTGCCTGCTTGATCATCTGTGCATGACCCCAGCTTGCTTTACGAACTGTGCTCCTGCTTACTGCTTGATCACCTGTGTATGACCCTCGGCCTGGCTTCTACTACTGTATCCTGAATGCAAGGATTGCCTTAGGCACAGCTGGAGTTCCTAGAGACATCCATCTTACTTCCTTCTCAGCGATCCTCCACAGTCTCTAGGTGGTCATCTGCCCAGCTCATCTAGACCCTGCTGGCAACCTGTGCTTTTTTGGGCACTATACCTACTGTTCCACTTTCAGAGGTATACTGCACTTAGCCGCAAAAGGCCCCTAAGGGACCAGTAACAGTGCATGTTTCCTAGTTCTCTTCACAAATCCACAGGTGTAATTGTTATTATGGCTCATGTAACGTTACTAATATAACTATCCTCTGTCCTGAAAAGCAAGCAGTGTTAATGCTTCTAGATCAAAGAAATATTGAACTAAAGCTGGAGGGGCTGGAAAGAACTGAACATAACAATGATTGTTTAATTATACACCCCTTTATAACAGTAAGCATATTACTATTTTATATGGCATTAGTTTGAGTAGCATGCTGGGCTTTTTTTTTTTTTTTTTTTACAATGTACAGTAAGCCTAGCACCACCAGTAGTGTAAGTAAAGGGGGGGAAATGTATTCTTCCTCTGGTAGTACTGAACATTCCTTGACTTAATTAAATGTTCTTACATTTATAGACATATGTTGATTTAATTTAGGAAACAAAGGTTCCCCCTAAACCTATTAAAGCTACACTAACGCTAACAGGCACCCATGGATAAGAAATTTTGGTCTAAAATACCATTAAAATAACCCATAAAATATAACATTGGCTAACAACTACTACAGCTGTTTCGGATGTTAAAGAGAACATTTACACCTTCAGTGAAATCGACACTATAATGTGCAGAGGGACTACAGGAAAAGTTAAAGATTTATTTTGGGAATATGAAACAAATGTACAGTTACATCCCCTAGATTTAAGAGGAATTCCTTAGTGCTGACTTGGCAGCACCTTTTAAATGACTTGAGTTTAAGTGGGCTATTAACACATAGGCTTCTCAAAACCCTATACATCCTGTAATCCTATAAAGGCGTAAGCAAGTTCCATGGGTGGTGATGATTTGAGATCTTTTCCAGCTGGAATTTAATGCACATGTTGCATAGCTGTACATTTTATTGTTATAGGAAATTCACCAGGTATTTTGGCTGCTATAAATGCCCTATTGATCATCAATTTTCTTTTACTGAACTTGCATAGCTAAAGAAAAAGTAATATATGGCAATTGATTGGTACAAATAGTTAATTTCAGTATATATGGGTTAGGGACTGATGTGAATGTACCATGTATATGTAAAGCGCTGCGTAAATTGATGGCGCTATATAAGTAACTGAAATAAATAAATAAATAATATATTAGAATCAAAGATATGGATCATTTTCCCGCCCGGGCAAGTTTTGGAGCTCTAATTAAGGGGTAGTTAGTGTAATGTTTGCTATTTTGTTGTCTATAATGTTATGGCTTTTATTTTATTATTGCCCATTTCTTTATTTTCATAAACAGTAACTCCCACATCCTCTGAGGAAGCAGCTCTATGCTGCGAAACATGTAGAGAATCACCAATTTTGGATCTATTCCCCATGCCTTGATTGTTTTAACAATTTCCAAATATTTGACTGTGTATTTTGGTGAATGGTATGGTGAATACTTCAGTTATTAGTATGGAAACAGTATTCCAGCTATTCGGGAGCTCTATTCAGGCACAATGACTGTTAAATTTCTTTTTAGAATGAATAGGCATGTGTAATACAATTTTCTCTGCTTTAAACAATTGTTGTATTGCAAAGTCTCTGGGAGTACCAAGAAAATCCATATTCTAAATACACAAACACTGTTTGCAGCTAGATTATACCTGCATTTAGGATGTTGTACCCATGCTTACCTCTAGATGGCACTTTTCAATTAATTTGATACAAGGTTAATTGATATACCGTATTTCCCCAAAAATAAGACCTACCCTGAAAATAAGACCTACTGTTATTTTTGGGGAGGGCTGCAATACAAGCCCTACCCCGAAAATAAGCCCTAGTTTAGCGGTTGTAAAATCCAGAATCTAGAATCCACTCTATTACAGTACTATAAAATGTAAAATGTTTCTGTAATCTAATTATGCCAAATACCTTCGGAACAGCACCGTTTGGCACTCAGCTGACCTCCCGCTGCTCTCCTCCTCTTCTACCAACTGTCAGCGGGGGATCTCAGGTCCCCCCTCTGTAGTGCTCGGAGCAGGAAAGAGTGCTCCGGCGAGTCACGGAAGTGCTGAGCGGCGCTATAATAAGGTATTTGGCACAACTATATTACAGAAACCTACAGTTTACATTATACAGTACTGTAATAGAGTGGATTCTAGGATTTTACAACCACTTTTACTCGGTTCCACTGGGGATTCCTAACAGGCAGGGAGGAAGAGGGGGGAGAGAAGACTGCACATGACATGATAAGACCTACCCTGAAAATTAGCCGTACTGTGTCTTTCGTTGCTAAAATTTTTATAAGACCCGGGCTTATTTTCGGGGGAAACACTGTAGTTATAATGCTTTTCTTCAAAGTATAAACAGAAAAAAAATCCTCAAAGAAAAAAAATATTTGGGGCAAATATAATATTATTTAGTATACACAACAAGGAAGACTGCATGCAGCTGACATGAAAGAAATAAAGTGTCATTAGATCTACTGATTACCAACAATACAGACCTGATTACAGATGTGGAAATATGGGGCAATTTAGGAAACAGCGATCACAGGTCAATTGGCTTCAGTATAAATCACACAAATAGGAAACATAAGGGAAATACAAAGACACTAAATTTCAAAAGAGCCAACTTCCCTAAACTACGAACCTTGCTAGATATAAATTGGGATAAAATCTTAGGAACAAAGAACATGGAGGAGAGATGGATTCGCTTTAAGAGCATATTAAATAAGGGCATTAGCCAGTGCATCCCACTGGGTAATAAATGTAACCACTTAAAGACCGACTCACGCTGATATACGTCGGCACAATGGCACGGCTGGGCAAAGTAACGTACCTGTACATTACTTTGAATTTCCCGCCGTGCACGCGTGCCTTCTGCAAGCTCTGTGACCGTGCCCGCAGGACCTGCAGACTCGATGTCTGCTGGGTGCCCGCGATCGTGTCACGGAGCTGAAGAACGGGGAGATGCCAGTGTAAACACAGTATCTCCCCGTTCTGCCTAGTGACAGGACACTGATCGTCTGCTCCCACTCATCGGGAGCAGCGATCAGTCACTGCTAGCCCATCCCCCTGACAGTTACAATCACTCCCTGGGACACACTTAACCCTTTCCCCGCCCCCCCAGTGATTTAACCCCTTCACTGCCAGTGACCTTTTTACAGTAATCAATGCAATTTTAATAGCATTGATCGCTGTATTAATGCCAATGGTCCCAAAAATGTGTCAAAATTGTCCGATGTGTCTGCCATAATGTTGCAGTCATGATAAAAATCGCTTATCGCTGCCATTACTAGTAAAAAAAAAATTATTAATAAAAATGCCATAACACAATCCCCTATTTTGTAGACGCTATAACTTTTGCACAAACCAATCAATAAACGCTTATTGTGATTTTTTTTTTACCAAAAAAAAAAGAATATGTATCAGCCTGAACTGAGGAAAAAATAAATTTTTTATATTTTTTTGGGGATATTTATTTTAGCAAAAAGTAAAAAATATTGCTTTTTTTTCAAAATTGTCGCTCTATTTTTGTTTATAGCGTAAAAAATAAAAACCGCAAGAGGTGATCAAATACCACCAAAAGAAAGCTCTATTTGTGGGAAAAAAAAGGACATCAATTTGGTTGGGGAGCAACGTCGCACGAGCGCGCAATTGTCAGTTAAAGCGATGCAGTGCTGAATCGCAAAAAGTGGCTTGGGCTGGAGTGGTTAAAAGAGCGAACAAAAGTCCTGGATAGCTTAACACCAGTGTAAAAATGCATATAAAAGCAAAAGAGAAGGCGTTCAGAAAATACAGGGTTGAGGGATCATCACCAACATTCAAACTTTATAAAGAATGCAACAAGAAATGTAAGGGTGCAATTAGGGCGGCTAAGATAGAACACAAAAGACACATAGCGGAGGAGAGCAAAAAAAAAGCCCAAAGAATTTTTTAAGTATGTAAACAGTAAAAAAGGAAGGACAGACCATATCGGCCCCATAAAAAATGAGGAAGGACATCTGGTTACAAAGGATGGGGAAATGGTGAAGGTATTGAATTTATTCTTCTCCTCAGTCTTCACGAGGGAATCGGGGGGGCTTCAGTAACCAAAACTGCAGTATTTATCCTCGTGACACATCAAAGGAAGCACTCTCATGGCTAACAGAGGACAGAATTAGAATTAGACTTGGGAAAACTTAACATTAATTAATCACCTGGACCGTATGACTTGCACCCGAGGGTACTTAGCGAACTCAGTCAAGTAATTGCCAGACCATTGTTCCTAATTTTTACTGACAGTCTACTGACTAAAATGGTACCAGCGGATTGGAAAAAAGCCAATGTAGCACCAATATTTAAAAAGGGCCCAAAATACATCCCTGGGAATTACAGACCAGTTGGCCTAACATCAATAGTATATAAGCTTTTGGAGGGGATGATAAGGGACTATAGACAAGATTTTAGTAATAAAAACAGTATCATTAGCAGTAATCAGCATGGATTAATGAAGAATCGTTCTTGCCAAACCAATCTATTAACCTTCTATGAGGAGGTGAGTTGCCATCTAGATAAAGGAAGGCCCGTAGACATGGTGTATCTGGATTTTGCAAAAGCATTTGACATAGTTTGACACTGAAGGATGGGGTAAACAGTTCAATCTCTGTATTTGAGGACAATACTAAGCTAAGCAGGGCAATAACTTCTCTGCAGGATGTGGAAACCTTGCAAGAAGATCTGAACAAATTAATGGGGTGGGCAACTACATGGTAAATGAGGTTTAATGTAGAAAAATGTAAAATAATGCATTTGGGTGGAAAAATATCAATGCAATCTATATACTAGGGGAAGAACCTCTGGGGGAATCTAGGGTGGAAAAGGACCTGGGGGCCTAGTAGATGATAGGCTCAGCAATGGCATGCAATGCCAAGCTGCTGCTAACAAAGCAAACATAATTTTGACATGCATTAAAAAAGGGATTAACTCCAGGGATAAAGCGATAATTCTCCCAATCTACAAGACTCTGGTCCAGCCGCACCTGAAGTATGCTGTCCAGTTCTGGGCACCAGTCCTCAGGAAGGATGTACTGGAAAAGGAGCGAGTACAAAGAAGGGCAAGAAAGCAAATAAAGGGTCTGGAAGACATTAGTTTTGAAGAAAGGTTGTGAGCACTGAATTTATTCGCTCTGTAGATGAGACACTTAAGAGGGTATATGATTTCAATTTACAAATACCATACTGGTGATCCCACAATAGGGATAAAAAATTTTCGCGGAAGGGAGTTTAACAAGACACGTGGCCACTCATTAAAATTCGAAAAAAATAGGTTTAACCTTAAACTACGTAGAGGGTTCTTTACTGTAATGCCCCGTACACATGGTCGGATTTTCCGACGGAAAATGTGCGATCCGAGCATGTTGTCGGAAATTCCGACCGTGTGTGGGCTCCATCTGACTTTTTCCATCGGGTTTTCCGACACACAAAGTTTGAGAGCAGGCTATAAAATTTTCCGACAACAAAATCCGATCGCGTCAATTGCGACCGTGTGTGGACAATTCCGACGCAAAAAGTCGGAATGAGTCTATGCATTGGCTTTGATGCCCCCTCCACTGGGCGTCCCAACAGCGCATGCAGAGCTGATTTAATTAGATTTACTTGCGTGAGGGAGTATATGAGATTGTACGTACGTATCCAAAATCTCCTCACTTTGGGACACGTCCACCAAGTGTGCAACATAGTACCGTCTGTATTACATCCTCTAAAGCCCCGTGGGACGCACCTGGGACGAAGGTTGCTATCCTCTCTGGGACCATATACCATCGCATCAATACGTTATAATTTTCCTCTATCAAAGAGGTATTAATAAGCAATTTAGATGCGTTCTGTATTATTTTGCTCCATTCTTCCGTATCTAGATCTGTGGCAAAGTCAAAATGTTATATATCTGTGATATATGACCAGTGTGCTTATCAAAATTCCTACAGAGGTTTTCCATTGGGGTGAATGTGGTAATATCAGAGGTGCGATTCAGTGTCGCCAGAAAATATGTTATCTGGGTATAGAGAAAAAGTTCTGAATTTGGAAAGTTGTATTTCTCCTGTAAGGTTGATTTCGATAAAGCACCTCTATGATCACAAAAATCTGCTATACGCATTAAACCTTTGTTGGTCCACCACGAGAAGTTTTGGGGATGGCGACCCGGGGTGAACAGTGCATTTCCGAATAGAGGGGCCAAAGGGGTGTGTTGGGACTTAAACTTATGGGTTGTCAGCAATCTATCCCACAAGTCCAAGGAGAACGACAAGCTCCGGCACATCACGACCGGCCTGTCCTTCGCCTTCATCCACATGAAGTGGCTAATCTCTCTATCAGAGTACAGAGAGGATTCAATTGACATCCAGAGCGGTCTAGGCTGTCTTGTGTGGAATTTTATTAATTGGGACATTTGTGCTGCTTGAAAGTATTTAAGTAAATTGGGCATACCCAGGCCCCCTCTCAGCTTTGGTGTATATAATGTTCGCCTATTCACCCTAGGTCTCCTGTGTCCCCATACATAGTCTAGCAACCTTGTCTGGAATTTCTGTAAATCTTTCCTTACTATTGCTATTGGAAGAGTCCGAAACAGATATAGTACTTTCGGTAAGATGGTCATTTTAATTGAGCACAGCCTTCCAAACCATGATGGGGGTTATTCGACCATTTTTTGAGGTCCACTAGTATTTTCCTAAATAGTGGGGGATAATTATGTTTGTACAGTGTTGTAAGGGTGGGAGTAAGGAAGATGCCTAAGTATGGCATTGTCTCCTTCTGCCATTTAAAAGGGTAGGATTGTTGCAAGGCTTGAACTATGTGTGTTTGTAGAGAGACGTTAAGCGCCTGAGTTTTAGAGTGATTTACTTTGAGTCCCAAAAATTCTGTGAAGTGTCTCAATACTACCTGTAGATTAGGCAAGGAGGTGACCGGGGAGGAGAGGAGTAACAGGATGTCATCCGCGAACATTGCACATTTGTGTTCACGATCGCCACATCTCACTCCCGATATATCCTGATGTTCACAAATTTTGATGGCCAGTGGCTCCAGGGCTAAAATAAATAATAGGGGAGACAGGGGGCATCCCTGTCTGGTCCCTCTGAGTATATTTATGTTATGAGATTGATAGCCCTTAACTACAAGATTTGCTGTAGGGTCACTATAGATTGTTTTAAGTGTGGTTAGAAAGTGAGATCCAAACCCGTATTTTCCTAAAATAAAGAAGAGGTAGTCCCAGGATAGTGAATCAAATGCTTTGTGTAGGTCTAATGAGATCAATAATGCTCCTCTCTGGCCCTCTTCATCCCAATCCGAGTTCAAAGCAGAAAGTATGTCAATGATGCGTCTAGTTTGGTCTGGGGCTTGTCTATGTGGGACGAATCCCGTCTGGTCAGGGTGAATATATTTTGATATGAACGAGTTCATGTGAATGGTTAATATCTTTGTCAGTATTTTGAGGTCGACGTTGATCAACGATATGGGGCGGTAGTTCGCACAGTCTCCATGGTCTTTGTTTGGTTTAGGAATAACATGTATGAAGGCCCTGTTTTCATGGAGTGGTAACGGGGACCCCTTTCTTAGTGAATTATAGAAAGAGCAAAGATGAGGAGCCAGAATTTGTGTATTTGCGGTAATAGTGGCCTGAGAATCCGTCTGGACTCGTTGACTTCGACGGGTTCAGGGATTTAATAGCCGCCGCTACTTCTTTCACCGTGAACTCTGCCTCCATCACCTCTGCATGGTCATTAGACAGTGTTGGGAGTGGTATGTCCCTCAGGAATTCTTCTACTTTAGTTGCGTTAAGGTCCTTAGGGGAATCATAAAGTTTAGAATAAAATGTATAGAATTCCCGAAGTATAAGTTGAGGGTTTTGTGTCACTTGTCCAGTCTGCAGTCTCAGTTTAGGGAGCGCCGGGTTATAGGGCCCGGGGCTGAGTTTTCTCCTAATAGTCTATTGGGTTTATCTCCCATTGTGTAATAGCGGTGTTTAGCCCATCTAACATATTTTTCTGCTTTGGTAGGCTCAAGTTTAACGCTGTTCTTGCTATATCAATCTGGTTCCTAAGATCCGTATGTGGGTTAGATTTTTGTTCGCGTGTGAGTCGATGTAGCTCTTCTTCTTGTTGAATTGTTTGTGTTTGTTCCCTTTTGACCTTGGTAGCTAGCTGTATTAATTTACCACTTATGGTAGCCTTATGGGCTGCCCAAACTATCACTGGGGAAGAGGTCAAGGAGGTGTTTTCATGGAAATATTAGATATAGGATCACTTAATAAGGATTCATTCAATCGCCAAGAAGGCGGTCTTGACTTAGACCATAGATCTGTTGGGCCAACTTGGACTGCAGAATGGTCCGACCATGCAATAGGTACTATTATAGTCGATGATATGTATGAGAGCAAAGGGGACAGTGGAAACAGGTGGCCTGTGCGCGAGTATGTTTTATGTACATGTGAATAGAATATGTAGTCACGTTCTGTAGGATAGGCATCCCTCCAAAGATCTATCTAACTGTGGAGTAAACGTGCTAAGGTACTACTTTGTTTAGGGGTGTGTTTCAAGGATGTCTTTCGGGGGTCGGACTTATCTAGAATTTGATCAAGAGAGGTGTTGCTGTCTCCCCCTAGTATCACATGACCCACTAATTGGGGCATTATGACTTCAAGCGTTGTATAGAAAAAGTTTAACTGTCCTACATTGGGAGCGTAGTAAGGAAGAAAGGTGACCACGCTATCATTAATCTTAACAGCGACCATAATGTAGCGGCCTTCTCTATCCCTTATCACATCAGTGGGAGTAAAGGGAACCCGTTTAGCAATACATATAGCTACTCTTCACTTTTTATCCGGTCCACTAGACAAATAAACCGTCGGGTATTTTGCATTTAGATGCTTTGGGGCTGAAGTTCGTGAAAAGTGTGTCTCCTGTAAAAACAGAATGTCTGCCCCCATTTTGTGATATTGCTGAAAAGCCTTAGTCAGTTTAATTGGGGAATTTAGGCCCTGTGTGTTGTGCATCAGTACAGTGTAGGTAGGTTGATTTCTACAGGTCATGGTGGTTCGGAAGGCTGTACTCACGTTTTGGACGTTTCAATAGGTCTGTCCGGAAGTCTTTAGGATCATCCTCTCGGACCCTTACGTGGTGCAGGAGTGCATCCAGGGAATAGGAGGGGTAAAGGGGAGGAAGAAAGACAGAGTTAGAGATATATGAGCACATATAATATAGCACTGTTTTTTGTTGTAATATCAGGTAAAACCCGTAAATAATGAAAAAAATATCGAAAAGGTATGAAAGAAGAAAAAAAAGAAATTAAATTAAGAAAAAAAGGGCACCAAAAAGGCACCTGCACACTGCATTGCAATGTGGCTGCAGGGGTACCAAGCCCCTGTGTGATTGTTGTAAAGTTGTCTCCCCTCTTACAGTGGAGACAAGTTCACTCCTAGTGGCATGTGGTTCACCTCCGGCACTATTTTACCTTAGCTTTAGGAGGGGGCGAGCGGGATCCACCCGCCATAAGATTGGGGAGAGAAAAAAAAAACAAAACACGAAGAGGTCAACTGGCAATGTCATCCTGATGTGATTTTTTTTTTTTGGTTTGTATTTTTTTTCAAGGCTGATCTTGGTTGTTTTTTTTTTTTTTTTTTTTAGTTATTTAACATCCAGAATATTTTTGTGTGTGTTTTGTGTGTCAAGTTACCACAACACCAGGGAGGCAATGCTGGAGAAACAGCAGAAATTGGTGAAGCCTTTGGCCCCCAGGGCACACATCAATTATTTTACTGCAAAATTGGTGGCCTGAGGAGTCCATATCTAAGGGAGTGCAGTCTGGTCTAGAAGAACCAGAGATCATGAAAGCAGAAGATGAGATGTATGTCCCCAGGCTGTGGTCATACAAGAGACTGCATCTTTTGCCAGACCAGACTGAACCCAGGTCATCACTCTCTGGTCTTCCTTCCACGCTTCCTTCCACGCTGTGGCTGTGGTGGTGTAGTTGTAGCAGGAGGAGGAGGATGTTCCAACTCAATCACATGGGTATTGGGTGTTATTTCGCCCCTCACCCCCTTAGTTAAGACTTTATAAAGAAGGTCCTCACACAGCTGGCATTGGCCCTCCTGCATGCCCTGCAGTTTGGTGGTAGCCATGCAGGCAAAGGCCTCTTCGGGAGTGGGGGTGGCTCTGAGGGACGCAGAAGCCTCCTGAATCAGTCTGAGTGCTGAATCCTGCACGTGACTCCCCTTCCTGGGTCTTTTGTTTGGAAGGCGGAGGGGAGGAACCTGCGATTTGGTCAGGCTCCTACTGGGCCCAGGCTTCTCCTGGCTGCCACTTAGCCCTGCCTCCTCCTGAATGCCACATTCCACAGCCTCCTCCTGTGTCCCACATTCCAGAACCTCGTCCTGGCTGATGTCTTCCTGTGTATGAAAAAGGGACATAGTTTTAGTTTTTACTTCATCAATCACATCAGTCAATTTACATCTCATGACTGTTGCAAATTGAATGTTAACAAATATAAAAGACTATCATTCTAAGCACAGCATTTTTCATTCTTGTCCCAATTATTTTTGCCCA
The DNA here is from genome assembly GCA_037952925.1 of Lithobates clamitans. NCBI lineage: Eukaryota > Metazoa > Chordata > Amphibia > Anura > Ranidae > Lithobates > Lithobates clamitans. The sequence continues at coordinate 3,747,625 of JBBGZY010000281.1, forward strand.
CTACTGTCTATTGATATGTAAAACACTTTATTAAATCAGCAATTAGTGATCAATAATAACATCTAGTAAAGATCATTTCTTTATTGACCAGAAATCTGTAGAAGAATGCTATACCTGGCTCAAGCTGGGCTCCTCCACTTCTTCCTGGCCGGTCCAGGTTGGACATCGGAAGCCTCAGCTGGGGTGGAAGGAAGAGTGGAAGGAAGGGTTGAGAGGGATTCCCTGACTCCAGTCTGGTCTGACAGAAATCGCAGTCTCTCATAGTACCACAGCCTGGGGACATAAACATCATCTGCTGCAGCTCCGGATCTCTGGGAATCCGTGACCTTCTTGCGCTCCCTAAGATATGTGCTCCTCAGGCCACCAATTTTGTCTTTTAAATAAGGGATGGTTGCTGTGGGGACCACCGGCCTCACCAACTCCAGCAGTTTCTCCAGCACTGTCTGCCTCTTTTATTTATGATTATAATGTGGATGTTTCACCTGCCACAGACAGGGCAGCTCCCTGTACTTGTCTATGAACAGGGGGAGGAAGTTGTGGTCATTGAAGCCATCCATTTTATCTGCAAGACACAACACAAGACAAACCCTAATGTCAGGCAAAATTCTCCTAATCTTGTTACAATATAGGCTTCAATGTAGAAGCAGTATAGGCCCAAGTTTAGATCTTACGTTCATTATCACGATCGGCGCCTCCGATACTCCTTCCTCTGCTCACAGATCGTACGTACTACGCACGCGTTACGCTTTAGACACACTGCGCATGCGTGAAACTCCGCCCGCCCCTGACATTCTTTCTATTCTATTCCCCGCCCCTTCTCGTTCGGCACAGTGGGGGAAGAGCACATAGTGGAGACACAGGTGCGTGCTAATTACAGCAACGAGGAGGAGGGGGAGGAAAGCCTGGAGCCAGAAACGTCCCAATCCAGAAGGAGACAATTTAAGCCATCAATTATGTCCTTTGGGTAGATGTTGGAGATAGTGGACATCCTGAAGAAGGCCGACTATGACGGGAAGTATGGACCTTACCCCAACCCCAATGTCAGAAAAGCCAAGATTATGGCGAAAGTGGTCAAGAGTCTGCACCGGAATTTTGGGGTACGACGATCGAAAGATCAGCTCAGGAAGCGGTGGTCGGACCTCAAATTAAGAGAGCATGAGCAGTACAGAAAGATCCGGAGAGTGCTGCAAAAAAGTAAGTAGTTGTGCTGTGTTCCTATTCTTTATGTTTATTATGTTCGTGCTGCTCCATGTGCTTTTCTTAACTGTTATCCAGTTTAAAATGGCAACTTTCATGTTCATGGGCACATTATTCGTTCATATAAAACATTGTTCGTTCAGCCTAGAAAACACCATTGTTTTGGCCATATGCATCTGCCCACATTTTTTATGGCCTACTTGTCTGCAAATAATTTGGTTGGGTAGATGGGTTTGTAACTAGAATGAAATGCAAACTAGATTCTGTGTAAGGAGAGGACACTCAGCAGCAGTTTTCACATATAGACTCTGGAGCACTAGTGTGGGACACAAGAACACCCTTTTTATTAGAGGGCCCACACAGGTGCTCCAGTGTATACTATAGGGGTGTCTCCATCTGTGAAGCTTGTAGAAAACAGGTAAGTATTCAAGCTTGACAAAGGACACTAAAAATTCAACATCTTGGAACTCTGCCAAAATAGACAATTGTACCCCACTTCCAAGCAATGTTTCATATTCCTATTTCTGCCATCAAATATCTGTGTGCTAAGTATACTTATTTTTTTTTTACATAGAGGATAAAAGATTCGGAGGACACCCCTCATCCGAGGAGACCACAGACCCCCCACCTCTGGAAGAAGGGGAAATCCACCCAAGCCAAGCAGAGCAGGAGGAGGAAGACGTGGTGGAAATTGGCACCACAACAGGTGAGTGTCTGCGACCACAGGCTCAGGTGAGAGATGGATGCCGGCATATTTATAATACATGGTGTGTTTTTGTTTCTATCTTTTTAGGTGATCCTGATGTTGTGGATCCAGGGCATTTCACCTCGGAAAGTGCACAGATTCTGATCAGGGAGATCATGGGGTGTAATAGGGACTTGGAAAACATCCTTAAAAACATCAATGATGTTCAACAAAAAATGAAGAACATCATTAATGTTTTAGGGGGAGTTTAAAACCCCTCCAAATCCCTTTTTTTTTTTTTGCACTTTTTGTGAGCTAAAAATTTTTAGCATTTTTTGACATATTTGCGAAAAGCCAAATTTTGAAGAGGCACAGTGTGTCAACATGTGCTATCTGCCATCATGGGAGATCAATGGACGCGTTTTGGGGGTGCAACCCCTTCCTCAATAATAAAGTAGCTGTAAGGAAGGGGTTGCACTCCAAAAACACATCCCTTGATCCCCCATAATGGCAGCTAGCATATGTTGACATTCGGCAATTGGTGCGCATCTTCAAAATTTGGCTTTTCTAGGGGTGACTTCACCCCATCTGAACGCAATATCAAACACAGTTTGTAAATACTCATGTCTGATATTACCTTCAAGTTCTACCAAATGTGAACTTTGTAAGTTCAAGATTTGTGTTTTTCTTGTTGGTTTTAAACATGCCTGTTTTATCTTAAATGGACATTTCTACTTTTTCTAATGTGACCCTAAAAATTGTTATACAACAAACATGTTGGTTTGTTTTAAAAACCTTTTCTAAATGCACATGTGATTGTGCTGGTATTAAAAAGATTGTTAATCAAGAATGTGTGGATTATTGTTTCAACGCTCAAACTCTTTTTTTGTGCTCTAATTGGTGTTTTCAGTGACAATGGGGGTTATTTCCTAAGGGCAAATCCACTTTGCACTACAAGTGCACTTGTAGTGCAAAGTGTCTTTGCCTTTAGTAAATAACACCCAACAATGCTTTGTAATGTTACACAATCACGCCATTTTCAGAACTGACCACATTTCTGTCAGAGTCAGCTAAAAGAAACACAAGCAGTAAATGTCACCAAAGATTTTAGTAGATAAATTTGTTTTTTTATTTGAAAAGTTTCAGACATTGTCTGGCATATTGATAGCCCCCCTACCCGCAAAGTATTCAAGGTATCTTAGACGGACATCACGGGCACTCAGGGGGGGCAAGCCAGGACGGCCACTTTCAATCGCCATCAGGGTTGGTTCATTTTAAATTCCAGCCTCAGGCCCAACCGAGCCAGCATAGTTGGTAGAATGTTGCCATAAAAAGTTGTGTAGAACACAGCACGCCAGGATGATATGATTCAGTTTGTACTCCGCCATGTGTATGGGTGTAAGAAATAGGCGGAACCGGCTGGCCATGATTCCAAACGTGTTCTCCACCACTCTTCTGGCTCTGGCCAGCCGGTAATTAAAAACCCTCTGGTCTGGGGTGAGGGCCCTCATCGGGAATGGTCCCCCAGCGCAAACGCTTCATCAGCAACGAAGATGAATGGGAGTCCTTCCACATTATCTTCTGGAGGTGGCAAGTCCAAGCTGCCATTCTGGAGACGCCTGTAGAACTCCGTCTGGGCGATGACTCCACCATCGGACATCCGGCCATTCTTCCCCACGTCCACATACAGGAACTCTTAAGTAGCCGACACCACCGCCAACATCACAATACTATTGAACCCCTTGTAGTTGAAGTAGTATGACCCCGAGTTGGGTGGTGGGACAATATGGACGTGTTTCCCATCAATTGCCCCTCCGCAGTTAGGAAAGTCCCACCGCTGAGCAAAGTGGGAGGCCACAGTCTGCCATTCCTGTGGCGTGGAAGGAAACTATGGAGTCAAACAAGAAAAAAAAATAGTCATTTTGCACATAAACAGGGAAAGCAGATTAGACACAAACATTCTTGGCCAACATCAAGATAACATTTATTTGAGAGTGTTTTTAAAGACCAAAGTATAAGGTACACCTATCAGATTCCCCCTCCCCCACCCCCTCTCATGGGCCATTTGTAACATTATAGGTGGGGGGAACTCTTGGACAGGTAACCCTCTCCACTTCATTGAGAGATGAATGCCTAAATAATGGGTATTACTTTGGCCAGCCCCTCCTTAGTTACACTATTGGCAGCCCACTGGACAGGTAAGAAGTGTCATAATACAAAGATATAAATACAAATTGTACACATTTGAGCACATTTGGACATTCTGCTATTACCTATCAAGATAATAATAGTATACAAAAACTTTTAACAGTACCATTTGAAAGTATACAGGCAGGCCCTTGCACTACATGCTTTGGGGAATTCATCCATAAATCTGACCACAAAAGAGATGGGTATAGTGTGTATGGGTTTGGCAAAGTCAGCAGCTAGATGATTGAGGATAGATAGAGAATTGGTATCAGCTGACTTAGCGGTTGGGGGGAGGGAGGGTTCCAAATGATTTGGGGAACCCCAAAAAAAGCCTCTGGCACTCTGCCTGAATTTAAAGCACAAATCACATTTAAAAACGTTTTAGGGGTGTTTGGGGTAAAGCACTACTATGGAGCTGATAAAATACATCGTTAAGTGACTACATGAGGTGAATCTAGGGCCAGGAGAGCATGCTGGGGAGGTTAGTGAAGGCAAATATGTATGAAGGACAAAAAAAAATTAAAGAAAAATCCAGCATGCATGAGGGGACATTCACAGCATATTCCAATCGTGGTAATTAGGGAATGAGGAAAGAAATACAATATATTATCAAACATTAAATACAATAAAATGTGATATTAAAGGATAAAAACCTTACCTTAATATACTCCTTCTGCAGGACCTGTATGATGGGAGAACAGGTCTCTGGGATAATGATCCCCAGAGCCTGGGGGGAGATGCCTGTCGAGAACTTAAGGTCCTGCAGACTTCTCCCCGTCGCCAAGTACCGCAGGGTGGCGACGAGCCTCTGCTCCGGAGTGATGGCTTGCCTCATGCAGGTATCCTGCCTGCTGATATAGGGGGTCAACAAACGGTGGAATACGGGGTCCGTCATCCTGAGAAAGTTCCTGAAATCATTGGGATTATTCTCACGGATCTCACGGAGCAAAGGCATATGACAGAACTGTTCACGCTGAAGCAACCAATTCTTGGTCCATGAACTCCTCCCCACCCTGTACATGGACTGGACTTGTGTCAAGGTAAGGACCCCAACACCAAGCCCCCGCACAGCACGAATTCTACGAGGAGTACGTGTATGCAACATGGCTAGAAAACAGTCGGCTGCTCAGAACAAAGTAACAGAATGCACTGAAGAACAGCAAGTCCTGTGAAGAGCGACCTGAAAAACAGTAACGAATGAACAAGAACAGCATGACAAGAGTCACGCATCACTTGCTGCACGCACTGAAGAGCAGATACAAACCCACAAGCTCAAACTGAACAGCAGAAAACGATCTGAAAACCACGAGTCTGAAAAAGCGCGAATCGTCTCTCACCAAACTTTTACTAACACGAGATTAGCAAAAGGAGCCGAAAGGGTGCCGCACTTGGTTCTGAACTGGCCTTTTCTAGTCTCGTCGTACGTGGTGTATGTCACTGCGTTCTTGGCGATTGGAAATTCCGACAACTTTGTGCGACCGTGTGTATGTAAAACAAGTTTGAGCCAACATCCGTCGGATTTTGTTGTCGGAATGTCCGATTAATGTCCGATCATGTGTACGGGGCATAAGAATGGCTCAGCTGTGGCATTGATAGTTTAAAAAAACTATTAGATAAGCACCTGAATGACCGCAACATACAGGGTATACAATGTAATACTGACATATAATCGCACACATAGGTTGGACTTGATGGACTTGTGACTTTTTTCAACCTCACCTACTATGTAACTATGTAACTATGTAACTATGAAAGGAATGGAAAAATTATAACGAGGTTTCTTTGTAATAGGTTTAGGCTTCTACATTAAAGAACAGTGAGCAATAATTGGCTGCTACTATACTGAAGGTCTTATAGAATCTCGACGGTCTAACATTCTGCCACAAACCAAAGCCCAGGAGAGGACAGAGAGACTGCAGTTGCAGTATGTGAGAGGTGATTGGAGGAAAGGAAAACATCCCTTCCACACAGCAAAAGAACCGTGTTGTGAACAGACAAGCTTCGTTCTGAGCTCTTGCCCCCCCTCCCTCCCACTTATCTCATGTGTCTGGAAAAATTCTCAGAAGTGACTCATGCTGATAACAGAGGAACGAAGCACCAGAGAGAAAGGACACTCAGAGCTTTGGGGAGAGATATGTAAACACTGCAGATATATGTGCTTTGCTCAAATGCCATGACTAAGTTTTACAACCACTTTAAATAGAGAGTTTACGTGGGGCTCTCATACAAATCTTATTTACGACTAAAGGCCATGGCCTGCCTTGATTTATCGTTACTAGGTATTTAGTCCCCAGTGACTCTCTTGAGACTGCCTGATATAGGAGTGAAGGGCGATTAGGTCAGTACTACCTATGAGAGGTGGCCTCTCACCATGTTATGCTCTAGCTGTCGGGCAGCTCATGTTAGGCCTCTTTTATCCATCACCCCAAGGGGGTTTATAATAAGAGGTGTATATACACGTGAGCACTGTGAGCAGCTGCAGTGGTGAATAGACAACGCTGCCTTTTTATTAGTGGTGAAGGTATGTGGGGTTTTTTTTAGCACCTGAATGAAGCGTCTTACAGGCACTACATTGGAACCATTGTTGGTGTCTGTGTAAACATCACAGCACATCTCCAACCAGCCCCACCCCTGTCCCACCCCACCCAGCTCTGCCACATCTCACCCAGCTCCACCCCCACCCAACATCATCTGCGATGCCGTATGTTCCAACAGGAATGTGTTTCAGCTCCTCCTATCCTCCTAGCCTAGCTCTGGCTTGTGTGGCATCTCTCCAGTATCCATGTCCTGTCTCTAGGCACATACAGCATCTGGTTTCAAGGTACATGCTATATATACTTTACTTATATTTTTGATATACGATATTATGGTCTTTATACACATATGTATATATGACATGTGGCTATGTGTTTTCTGGCCATGTCTCTATATATATTTTTGGTCATTTTTTTGGTTATTTTTTTCATTTTTGTTAATTTTTTGGTTATTTTTTTCATTTTTATTATCCCATTCCCCTTATATACCTCGTTCCTTCTTATTCTCAGCCTCCAGATGTTTGCGGTCCCAATTTGCGTTCAACTGTTCTCCGTGCCCGCCTTTCTCATCAGGCGGCAATCTGTATATATATATATATCTCTTCTTTCTATCCAATTAAGCTCCATTGTCTAGACCCTGGTTGCTCTTTGGACGCGTGAGTACAGCGGCTTTACTGACGTATTTTTTGCAACATTTACTACCTCTGATAAATATAAGCACTGACCTAGTTATGTTATTGATAACATATGTTTTTCTACATTTTAGATGGTTACATGCACAGAATTATGCATATTAGATTAGCCCTGAACAAGGAGTGTGAAACACTCCGTAACACATAGGATTTATCGTATGCTCTCATGATACCACACTTTGGGTGTGTTTTGTCTTATTGAGTCTTCTGAGGACATCACACACTTCCAAAGTTTTATGCATATTGAGAAACATTGTTTTTAATGAAAATATTTTTGTACATGTGATATGTAAATCAAAATAACCTACATATTTATTTTTTGTACACCTACCCCCCCTTTTTTGATTATTGTCTAAATAAAGTATATATTTTTTATAAGTTTTTTGTCTACAATCTATGCCTCTAAAGTCCCACCCTCTTTGGGGAAAATTTTGCTTGCATTAAATTTTGGGATGTTGGCTAACTATAGCAGATGAGTTATTGTTATTTACACCTCCAATCTTTTGATGTTTAGCTCTGGCTTGCAGGAAAGAAGGAAGGAGAGCTGTAAGAGTGCTTCTAATTCTATTATAGAAGCATTGTAAACACATTTTACTCATATCAATGTACTAGTATGGTGTAACTGATTGAATGGAATTATTTGAAGCAAGTCTTTCCTTCCAATTTAAGTAAGACATAAGGAGTGAGGGGCTATAACCTTTGGGTGGATTGATCCTTTACAATGCATGAATAAATAAGGGTTTATTTATGTGTTTTATCTAGCTTTTAGTACATTTTCCAGTCAATGTTTGAACTTAAAATATAAGTTAGCAGAGTTCACATGAACGGACTATATTTAAAACAATGGGTTTTTAACACTACAGGAAAATGGTGCATAGCCGCAGTCAGGATCAGCAGACTGTAAAGCTAAGATACTAAAAGATGATAAGTACTGGCCTCAGCTCAGTTCTCCTACTACCATAGCCGGGTACACACTAACAGTTTTTTTTGTGCAACCCAGTGGGTTGCACAAAAAAAACTGAGTTCAAGTCAGAGATATTGTACTAACCATGCAAGGTTAGTCCAGCGATCTTCCCTGCTGAGCCGTTGTGTTCTGGCAGGGGGACAGCCCCCCAACCAGAACATTCCGATCACTGCTCTCTGCCATTGGCTGAGAGCGGTGATCGGGAGTCTGTCGGCTGCTGGTTTTCCAGCATGCACGTCTCCCGACATTCTGCCCATGTGTACGAGGCTATAATCATGACTGCAAACATTCAAATGGTAGGTTTTCATTCACACATTTTGTTTACAGCATAAAACAGCAAAGATTTGTGACAAAGCAAAAAAAGTAATACGAAGGTTACTACTTGTATAGTTTACATTTTCTAGTAATTAAGATGACAAGGAAATTCTGCATAGAATAATACTACTAAAGCTACTAATTGAATGACCTAATAAAATTAGTTTGACAACATTCCTAAAGGAGATCTGTTCTGAGAAAAATACACTGCTCAAAAAATTTAAAGGTACACTTATTAATCAGAGTATAGCATCAAGTCAATTGAACTCCAGTGTTAATGAAATGAACAACAGGTGCACTAGATGGGCAACAATGAGACGACCTCCAAAACAGGAATGGTTTTACAGGTGGAGGCCACAAACATTTTTTCCATACCCTTTTTTTCCTGACCGTTTTTCACTAGTTTTGCATTTGGCTAGGGTTAGTGTTACTACTGGTAGCATGAGGTGATACCTGGACACTATAGAGGTTGTAGATGGTGTGCTGTGTCTCCCAGCACAGTCTCAAGAGCACGGAGGAGATTCCAGGAGACAGGTAGTTACTCTAGGAGAGCTGGACAGGGCCGTAGAAGGTCCTTAACCCATCAGCAGGACCGGTATCTGCTCCTTTGTGCAAAGATGAACAGGATGAGCACTGCCAGAGCCCTACAAAATTACCTCCAGCAGACAACTGGTGTGAATGTCTCTGACCAAACAATCAGAAACAGTCTTCATGAGGGTGGCCTGAGGGCCTGACGTCCTCTAGTGGGCCCTGTGCTCACTGCCCGGCACTGTGAAGCTCGATTGGCATTTGCCATTGAACACCAGAATTGGCAGGTCTGCCACTGGCGCACTCTGTTTTTCACATATGAGAGCAAGTTCGCCCTAAGCACATGTGACAGACATGAAAGCGTCTGGAGAAGCCATGGAGAATGTTATGCTGCCTGCAACATCGTTCAGCATAACCAGTTTGGTAGTGGGTCAGTAATGGTCTGGGGAGGCATATCAATGGAGAGACGCACAGACCTCTACAGGCTAGACAATAGCACCCTGACTGCCACTAGGTATCGGGATAAAATCCTTGAACCCATTGTCAGATCCTACACTGGTACAGTGACCTGGGTTCCTCCTGGTGCACAACAATGCCTGGCTTCATGTGGCGAGAGTATGCAGCCAGTTCCTGGAGGATGAAAGAATTGATACCGCTGAATGGCCCCCATGCTCGCCTAACCTAAATCCAAGAGAACACCTCTGAGACATTTTGTTGCGGTCCATCCAAGGTCGTTAGGTTGCACCTAAGTCTGTTCGGGAGCTCATCCATGCCCTGGTCTAGATCTGGCAGGAAATACCCAGGACACCATCCGTCATCTTATTGGGAGCATGCCCTGTAGTCGTCAGGCATGCATACAAGCACGTGGGGGCTATACAAATTATTGAGTACCATTTTCAGTTGCTGCAAAAAAATATCAGCCAAATAGACTAGCATGCTCATCATTTTTTCACTTTGATTTTCAGGGTGTCTTTGAATTCAGCCCTCTGTAGGTTGATAATTTCCAATCAAATGATGTGGCATCCTTTCATTCCTAACACATTATCCAGTCCATATCAGTATAGATATCCAGCACGATATTTTTCCCCATTGAGATCTGATGTGTTTTTAAAGTGTTCCTTTAAATTTTTTTAGCAGTGTATGTTGTCAGCCATTGTTTTTTGTGGACTTGACAGTTTCTATATCTCTCTCTATATGCTGTAGGTAAAGTGCACAGTGCAGCAGCTGTGAAAAAAAATATTAAAAACCAATTGTTTTGCAAATTCAAAGGTTGAAAACCTACTAGTTGAGAGAGACGATACGATGATACTGCACCAGTGATAAGTTTGTGAAGAGTAATATAAGCCCTTGTTTTGTGCACAGTATATTCTTCATCTACCAATTTCAAAAACTCACTTTTTCCAGGTAGTTTATGCACTGTTTACATCAGTAAAGATTTATTTTCACAAGATACAGTGGACATCAAAGGAGAATTGAACTGTGGAAACTGTTTCAAAAAAGGCAAAGGGCAAAGGACATCACTCTTGTCTTTGACCAGTTTATCACTTCCCCATTACTGACTTACCATGCTTTGTTCTGCACTGCGTCCCTGTGTGGAGGTGGCCATCTTGGAAGAGGCAGGGTTTTGCATGTCAGAGCCTCCAGTAAGGAGAACAATGTACATCACAGTAGTGAGATCACCAAATCTCTTTCAAAATCTTCTGAGACTAGCATTCAATGGCAGCAGTGCCTTACATTTCAACCTGCAGATTAGGGATGAGCCCGCGGTTCGAGTCAAATGCAAGTTCGACTCGAACATCGGGTGTTCACCCGTTTGCCGAATACCTAACATTATGAGGCGTTCGCAGGAAATTTGAGTGCCCGTGGAACACGCCATAATGAACGGCGAGACCGTCAATGCACTGTGAGATCACAGTGTGTTGACGGCTGCTGATTTGCCAAACCATGCACCTAACCTGCATGCTTTGGCAAATCACAGTGTGCTCTGCTGTGAGAGCCATGATTGGCCAAAGGCAGGGTGCCTTTGTCCAATCATGGCTCAGGGGGCTGAGTCTATGCCCCACACTATGTAAGGCTACTTACATGGTAGCCGAACATAGTTTTATGAATCAGAGAAGCAAAACGACATTTGTAAAGGAAAAAATGACATTTAAAACGGTTCTCGGCTGTAATGTAATGCCGGATACCGGCAATATAGCTAAAATTCATTGAAAAAAAAGGCATGGGTCCCCCCCAGTCCAATACCAGGCCCTTTGGGTCTGGTATGGATATTAAGGGGAACCCTGCACCAAAATGTAAAAAAAAATAAATGGCATAGGGGCCCTCCAAAATCCATACCAAGCCCTTCAGATCTGTTATGGAATTTAAGGGGAACCCCAAGCCAAAATTTTGAAAAAATGGAGTAGGGGTCCCCCCACTATCCATACCAGACAATCTAGCAGACCGCAGGAGAAGGGGGGATAAGAGCGCCCCCCCTCCTGAACCATACCAGGCCACATGCCCTCAACACGGGGATGATGCTTTGGGGTTCCCCCAAAACACCTTGTCCCCATGTTGATGGGGACAAGGGCCTCATCCCTACAACCCTTGCGGATCAGACCCCTGTGGGCGGGGGGCTTATCGGAATCTGGAAGTCCCCTTTAACAAGGGGACCCCCAGATCCCGGCCTCCCCCTATGTGAATGGGTATCAGGTACATTGTACCCCTACACATTCACCAAAAAATGTGTAAAAATTGTAAAAATGACAATAGACAATTTGGGACAAGTCCTTTATTAAAAAAAAAAAAGTGTCCTGCAATGTCCATTCATCTTCAATCACATCGTCCGACGGACCGAGAAAAAAAAACAAAAACGCGAAAAACTCCGCCTCCATGGGAGTCGTCCCGCTGACTGCAGGCTTTCTGCATTGACAGCTGTTATATAGCTGAGGGTGGGGCTACCGGTGACGTAAATGGGTGACCCCGATCCCTTCTGCCATCATGTGACATCACGTAACATCAGAGGGAGGCGGGGTCACCTGTTTATGTCACCAGGTAGCCCCGCCCTCAGCTATACAACAGCTGTCATCGCAAAAAGCCTGCAGTCAGTGGGAGCTTCCCATGGAGGCAGAGTTTTTTCCGTTTTTTTTTCTTGGTCCATCGGACGCTGTGATCGAAGATGAATGGACATCGCGGAACACTTTTTTTTTTAAATAAAGGACGTGTCCCAAATTGTCTGTCATTTTTACCATTTTGACCCTTTTTTTGCTGAATGTGAAGGGGTACAATGTACCTGATACCCATTCACATGGGGGTCGGGATCTGGGAGTCCCCTTGTTAAAGGGGGCTTCCAGATTCCAATAAGCCCCCGCCCACAGACCCCCACAACCACCGGGCAAGGGTTGTGGGGATGAGGCCCTTGTCCCCATTAACATGAGGACAAGGTGTTTTGGGGTACCCCAAAGGATCCTCCCCATGTTGGGGGCATGTGGCCTGGTGCGGTTCAGGAGAGGGGTGCTTTCTGGTCCACCCCTTTTCCTGCCCCTCAGATAAGGGTCTAGTATGGATTTTGGGGGGCCCTATGCCTTTTTTTAAATTTTGGCTCAAGGTTCCCCTTAAAATCCATACCAGACCTAAAGGGCCTGGTACGGAATTTTGGAGGACCCCTATGCAATTTTTTTTATTTTGGTGCGGGGTTCCCCTTAATATCCATACCAGACCCAAAGGGCCTGGTAATGGACTGGGGGGGGACCCATGCCATTTTTTTCAATGATTTTTATCTATATTACCGGGACCCGAAAATACGTTACAGCCGCGTGCAGTTTTAAATGACATTTTTTCCTTTAGAAATGTCATTTTGCCGTGGTACTGTTCTAAACATGGGAAAGATGCGCTACTTTACAGGCATACTAAGGACACCCCCAGGCACGATATTTAAAGGAATATTTCATTTTAATTGGAAAGAAAAAACTGCGCTAGAAGTCTAAACGTGAAGCTGCAGCTATAAGTGAACCACACAATAGAGTAAATAAACAAAAAAAGCCGCGCTTAAAAATATTATATTGATAATCAATCAAAACTTAGTGAAGAAAAATATAGTCCTTGTGATAAATGTCCAACACCAATATATTAATTAGATAAAAGGTGAAAAATTGTGGTTGTTAATAATCAATAGCTAATCTCCAGGTATCACACTTCCTGTAGGATGGAATGCTTACCAGATAGCAAGCCAAATATGACAGGTGGCTATAAACCCAGCCTGGGCCTTTAGGGAACCTTTCCGGATACGTCCTGGACAGAAAACACTCACAAACCAGATCGGATCCACGAAGGTTAAACCCAGAACATTTTTTTAAATAACATAGCGTAATACTGACATGGATAGGTATTGATAAAAAATAAAAAATAAAAAAATTAAAATTAAATTAAAAACTGACACTCCACCAGTGATAAATCATAAAACTCATACAATATATAATGCCATAAGCCCAAAAAAGGGACAATGGGGTGAGTGACATCAGAATAGGAAAACTATGTGTGAAAGGGCTAGTGCAAAAACATCCAAAAAAGCCGCTTACCTGAAATAACACCCAAAGGGGCATGTGATAAAACATCAGATGATAGATGAAAAGGGATATGAAGCCGCTTACCAGATTACATTAAAAATGGAGCATATAACAATTGAGCAAAAGAAGTGAAGGGATGCCAAGGTTCAGATCTGAAGCCGCTTACCAGATACAATATAGATTGAAGCATGTAATTGGTCAACACAAACCAAAATGAAAGGAAGAACCGAAGTGCTGTAAACCGCATATAAGACCTGCTTACCAGACAGCAGGCTCTCTAATGGCAGATAGATTCAATCACAGGACCGGCTTCCAGACATGGGGTTTGCGGGAATTCATTGTACCATCCGTAACTCTTGCTCCGCATTACATGTGTATAAAGAATGATGGCAAAATAGTGTAATACGTACAAACTATTTATTGCGCATAAAGAAAAGAACTTATAGTGTAGTAGGATAAAAAACACCGGCCGGTATACAAACAAAACTCCCGTCCTCTGTGAGGCAGCGTGGTGACGTCAGCACGTCCCTCCCAAACGCGTTTCATCATAGGCTGACGTTCTCAATGGGGATTTGGATTTTTTTTGGATGTTTTTGCACTAGCCCTTTCACACATAGTTTTCCTATTCTGATGTCACTCACCCCATTGTCCCTTTTTTGGGCTTATGGCATTATATATTGTATGAGTTTTATGATTTATCACTGGTGGAGTGTCAGTTTTTAATTTAATTTTAATTTTTTTATTTTTTATTTTTTATCAATACCTATCCATGTCAGTATTACGCTATGTTATTTAAAAAAAATTTCTGGGTTTAACCTTCGTGGATCCGATCTGGTTTGTGAGTGTTTTCTGTCCAGGACGTATCCGGAAAGGTTCCCTAAAGGCCCAGGCTGGGTTTATAGCCACCTGTCATATTTGGCTTGCTATCTGGTAAGCATTCCATCCTACAGGAAGTGTGATACCTGGAGATTAGCTATTGATTATTAACAACCACAATTTTTCACCATTTATCTAATCAATATATTGGTGTTGGACATTTATCACAAGGACTATATTTTTCTTCACTAAGTTTTTGATTGATTATCAATATAATATTTTTAAGCACGGCTTTTTTTGTTTATTTCATTTTAATTGTTTCACTTTAAGCATGATTAAAATCACTGCTCCTGAAAAAATGTCAGTTTTTAAAACTTTTTTTGCATTAAAACATGTCTCCTGGGGCAGGACCTGGTTCCCCAAACACTTTTTATGCCAATAACTTGCATATAAGCCTTTAAAATGAGCACTTTTGATTTTTTATGTTCGTGTCCCATAGACGGCGTTCGCGTGTTGGTACAAATTTTTTGTCTGTTCACAAGTTCTGGTGCGAACCGAACCTGGGGGTGTTCGGCTCATCCCTACTGCAGATATACAGCTATGAGACTGTAGAAACAGGAGTGCCTAGGCACCCTCACATACCAGTAGGTACACTTTTATTTTTCAGTAGGGATTCAAGATAAAAAAGGTACATTTTTAGGGAACTACTACAATTAACATTTCTAATTGTTCCCCTTGCAATTGTTTGATGTCTGAGCTCAATTTTACAATTTTTAGGGTACTATTAGGTACAGTTAACATTTCTAAATGTCGCCTTCCAAATCTTTAATTTCGGAATTCAATTTCACCATACTGAGGTTTACAAGGCCACAGTAACCAGATTCCACCATTCTGCAATTTAAAGTAGTAGGAACAATAAAGGTGATTTCTGATCGGTTACTATACTGTATTTTTTGCTCAATAGAGTTACCGTAAATTCTGATTTGTCCTAGGATTATTTTGGTGATGGTCAGAAGTTTTTTGCATCTAAGCAGAAAAGAAGCCAAGGTATACACGGATTACATCACTCTTAGCAAAATTTCCTATACTCAAGAACAAGAACCCAACAAGAACTTTACTTGCCTATGAATGTAATATATTAGAAAACTATCCCTGGTCTCTGTCTAACTATTACTCTTATTCCAAAGACAAACAGAATACATCATAATTACGATTAACATTTAGAATAATTACATTCCAAGATAAGTGCATAAGCATGCAGTAAAGTAATAATAGTTTGCCCACAATTAGATGAGTGCACATACAATGTAAATGTTGGAAATATGTACTGAATATTTGGAGATCTTTTTTCAAAATAAATATACATCATTACATTTGCTTAAAGGAGAATTCAAGCCTACAGTAAAGGCTATATGGTCTTGGGCATTGTAGACTAAAATATATATTATATAAACACTTTAATTAAATATATGAAGTGACTGATTGCATTCCTATGCTGTGGCCACACACATTGAATATTGTTTTGTTTTTTTTCTTCACCTGATCAAAAATATGTGCTTAAGCTGTCTTTTTGAACATTTTCAAGTAATGAATCTTCTGTATATGCATCACTTCACATCAAATTAGAAACTGATTAGAAAAATGCACAGGGCACTATTTTATTTCATTTTTTTTGTCTTTTCGATTAGACAGACACTGTTCTACTAAAGAACAAACTGGAATCCTTTGTGTCTAATTGTCAGAAAATATTAGCAAAGAGATGATAGTAAACTCTACACTTGTGGCCAGCATCAGTATTTAAGGCCAAAGATGCAAAATGTGCATTGATCTGGGCATGATTTGTGAACATTTGATGGCATGACACAAAGAAACTGCCTGGCTTGTGTCCAGCTACAATGACCCTAGGTGGTGGTGTCTGTCTCTATGTGAGAAGTGATCTCAAAGCGAGTGTGAATGAGGACCTTGTTGATGGAGGATGTGATTAGGCTGAAGCATTATGGGTGGAACTGCACATGGGTGTGCGTACTACAAAGGTTATCATTGGAGTTTGTTATAGGCCACCCAATGTTAACGAGTAGACTCAGCTCTTTGCACAGCTAGAAAGGGCTGGGACGGTGCTAATAATGGAGAATTTTAGCTACCTGGAAATTGACTGAAGCAATGGCACTGCAGGAACAATGAAAGGGCAAACATTTCTAAACCTACTACAAGACAATTTTATGGTCCAGTTCATAGAGGCCCAGACTAGGAATGATGCTGTGTTGAACCTGATAATCTGAAACCATGCAGAGCTTATCATTAATGTTCATATAAAAGAACATGTGAGTAGCAGTGACCATAACATGAGTTTAATATTAGCTGTAAGTAAAAAAACACATACTGGAAATATAAAAAAGACTTAACTTTAAGAAAGGATTTTTTCAGTCGGATGTTGGCTCAAACTTGTCTTGCATACACACGGTCACACAAAGTTGTCGGAAAATCCGATCGTTCTAAACGCGGTGACGTAAAACACGTACGTCGGGACTATAAATGGGGCAGTGGCCAATAGCTTTCATCTCTTTATTTATTCTGAGCATGCGTGGCACTTTGTCCGTCGGACTTGTGTACACACGATCGGAATTTCCGACAACGGATTTTGTTGTCGGAAAATTTTATCTCCTGCTGTCCAACTTTGTGTGTCGGAAAATCCGATGGAAAATGTCCGATGGAGCCCCCACACGGTCGGAATTTCCGACAACACGCTCCGATCGGACATTTTCCATCGGAAAATCCGATCGTGTGTACGGGGCATTAGACTGGGAGGGAATATTGGCATCAATGGACACAGAACAGAAATGGGAATTTTTCAAAGACTGTATGTGAACACACTTCAAAATATATTCCCATGGGCATAAAGTTTATAAAGCTGAAAATAAAACCTAAGTGGCTCACGGCCAAAGTTAGAAAAGCTAAAAAAATGAGAAAAGAGCTTTTAAACAGACAGATTGCAAAAGTTAGGACAAACCCCAAACAATTCTTCAAATATATTAACTGCTTGCTGACTAGCCACCACAGTTTTACTGCAGCAGAATGGCACGACTGGACCAAACAATGTTACCTTACGTCGCTTCAACTTTTGGCCACTAGGGGCAAGCGTGCGCACCTGCAGCGTGTGCTCGGAGCCGATGCGAGTGCCCGGCAGGCATGATGACAGCCAGGCACCCGCGATCATTTGTGACAGAGCTAGAACTGGGATCTGTGTGTGTAAACACACAAATCCCGGTTCTTTCAGGGGAGTAGAGACAGATCGTGTGTTCATACTATGTATGAACACTGATCTCTCTCTCCGCCTTGTTAGTCCCATCACCCCTACAGTTAGAACACACCTAGGGAACACAGTTAACCCCTTGATCGCCCCCTAGTGTTAACCCCTTCCCTGCCAGTGACATTTATACAGTGCATCTTGCAGTGCAATTGTAAAAAGTGTCCAATTTGTTGCAGATTGCCTCCATTACTAGTAAAAAAAGAAAAAATGCCATAAATCTATCCCCTATTTTGTAGACACTATAACTTTTGCGTAAACCAATCAATATACACGACCACGCAATGTACACGACCGTGCAATTGTCAGTTAAAGCGACGCAGTGCCGTATTGTAAAAAATGGCCTGGCCATTGAGCAGCCAAATCTTCCAGGGCTGAAGTGCTTAATAGTAAAAAGGTCAGGTCTGAGCATGTAGGCCCTTTACAAAATAATCTAGACTGGGTGACTGGGGACTAAGAGAAGGCAAATTTATTAAATACTTTCTTCAGCTCTGTGTATACAAAGGAGCATGGGGGAGCTCATATCCATAATGGGGATGGTAATGACACAGCCTCAAATGATCTACAATGGTTCAAAAGTGATATGGTCCAGAAATATTTAGACAGAATAAAAGTGAATAAAGTACTTGGACCAGATGGCATACACCCACAAATCCTTAAAGAATTGAGCTCTGTCATTTCAAAGCCACTGTTTCTAATTTTTAGGGACTCATTAATGACTGGAATAGTACCACTATATTGGCATAAGGAAAATGTGGTGCCTAAATTTATGTAGTTGGAAAGATACTGGAGAGTTTAACCACTTTAAGACCACCCACCACATATATACTGCGGCAGGGTGGCTCTGTACTTCGGACTCGATGTCTGCTAGCCACCCGTGATCGCTGTACAGAGAGGCAGAACAGGGATTTGCCTATGTAAACAAAGCAGATGCCCATTCTGACAGGTGACAACATGGAGATCCATTGTTCCTAGTGATCAGGTACAGCGATCTCTGTTGTCCCAGTGAGCCCAGCCCCCACACAGTTAGAACACACCCAGGGAACACAGTTAACCCCTTGATTGCCCCCTAGTGTTAACCTCTTCCCTGCCAGTGTCATTTATACATTGATCAGTGCAATTTTTTTTTTAGCACTGATCACTGTAATAATGTCACTGGTCACAAATCATCGCCATTACCAGTAAAAAAAAAAAGGCCATATAGCTATTTTGTAGACACTATGCGCAAAAAAAATTTTTTTACCAAAAAAATATGTAGAAGAATACATATTGGCCTAAACCGATAAATACATTTGTTCTTTTATATATATTTTTTTGTATATATATAATATATATATTTATTATAGCAGAAAGTAAAAAATATTGTTTTTTTCAAAATTGTCTGTCTTTGTTAATAGCGCAAAATAAACCACAGGGATGATCAAATACCACCAAAAGAAAGCTCTATTTGTGGGAAAAAAGGGACATCAATTTTGCTTGGGTACAATGTCGCACGACCGTGCAATTGTCTGTTTGTCTGTCTGACGCAGTGCAGTATCGCAAAAGATGGCCCAGTCATTAATGGGGTAAATCCTTCTGATACCTATTGTTAAATTGGTAGCATGGGTTTGCGGTGGAAAAAAGATTTATGTTATTCAAACCCAATTGCTGATGTGCAAATAGCATGCAAAAATGTTTTGTATTTTGCTTAGAGATTATATATATATATATATATATATATATATATATATATATATTACCCTAACGAAGAACGTCTTTTAAATGTACCTTTAAAAGCATGTTAAATATACCTTTAAAAGCATGTTATTTCCACTTGATAAAACTTGATAAAATACCTGTTGATTTGCCAGAAATCCAGCGAGCTTTCAACCTCTGTAGTGGGCTGACAATGCTTCTCTGAAATCCCAAACAATGTTGTCAGCCCTGCAAAAGTTCTCTCTCAAAAAAAAAAAAAAAAGGCGTATAGACGAGCTGTTACACCTACAAGACATTCACTTCTTTATGCCCCTAAAAAACATAAGACAAATAGTAATACTAACTAGTAGTAATAACCCGCTACTGCAGCCAGCACTCACAGGTCAAGAGAGTTACGGAAAAATATTGGCACCTGTTGAGCATGTACCCAACTCTCGACCCCTTTGTGCCAGACAAGCCTGCCATTACTTATAGACATGCAAAATTGGTTGGCAATCAATTGGTCCACAGTGAATTTAAAGGTAGTGCCAAAAAAGATCCTTGCAAATACCTTGTCACTTTTCGCTGTGGAGGCTGTTATTATTGCCAGTATATGTGCACCGACAAGATTATTAGTTTACCAAATGGTGCCATCTTTAGGCATCGACACTATGCAAACTGTAAAATGATTGGCATGGTATACCTTCTGACCTTTTGAGTGCAGCTGCTTTTATATGGGTAAAACCATTGAAGAATTTTGGAAGAGAGCATATGGGCACATTCTAAGCATGAAATCTAAAAAAATCCTGACCTACCATGGGGCGCCTTGTCATAACTGTGCACAATGGCAGATTCCCCCATATACAGTTCCTTATTCTAAAAATAACAATAGTTCTAGTCTGAACTATGGTGAATCTATTCATTACAGGCAACATCCCCTCTGGGGTTAAATGAAGCCATAAACGTCAAGCTCTTTTTGGAGGGATTTGTTTTAGGTGGCTGGGAAAAGTGATTATTAACTCTCTCTCTCAACTAAGAGGGAGGGGGATCATCTCTGTTCAATTTTGTCATTCATTCATTGGGGATCTGTCACCTTTATTTATATGTACTTTCTAAATAATCTATGTGATGGCAGAAACTAAACTAGCTAGGATCTTTTGCCTAATTTATAATAACCATAGTACAGCTATGCACAAGTTTTTGCTCTATATTGCATGCATTATGTATTTTTCATCTTTCATATATTTCTGTTCTCCACAGACTTGTATGGATGCCAGCCTTTTCCTGCCCTGCGCGGTCTTCCCAGTTTTGTTTTTGCCCCCTTGCCTCCACTTTTGCATCAGTGACCTTCCAACTGGCGAGCCCAGGCCAGTCGGTGTAATTTCATCCAGTGGCGGTCTTTTTCCATCTATGGGCCCCCTTTTTTCATTGGCTGCTGTCGTGGTCTGCTGGGTTGCTTAACAACCTTGATTGTCTGCGCTGCCGCCTTTGTTTGGCCCCTGTGCGTGTTGGCGGGTGTGTGATGCGGGACGCCGCCACGTCCTCTGGCCGTTCACTCGGGGACCAGTTTGAAGCCCATGACGCATGGGCATGGCGTCATCCCATCGCGCCGTGCGCTTCCATTCATAGGCGATTGTTTTAATAAATGTCGCATTGGTGTGTTGTCAACGTGCCACGCCATGTGCTTCTATTAGCGGTGCTTAGCCTGCAACTTATACCAGCTTTTGGTGGCGGGGATTCTATGTGGCCGCGATTGGCCATTTCCGCCGGACATGCACTATAAGAGGAGCAATAGAGTCCTTTGCACTTTGCTCATCTCCCACCTTCAGGCAACAATTACGTCAAGTGTCCCTTTTGGGAGCAGATTGCATCTGCTCATCGTTTTCTTCCATGTGACTAGGTAATTTTTGATTTGGGTTCCTTGGTTGTTTGGTTAAAAATAGTAAATAAATGCGTGCTGAAGAATAAAACAAACACATGTAGTGTTAATGTGACGTAAGTGTCATATGTGACATAGATGTGATATGACAAAAGTAATAAATATGTCAATGCGTTGCTTTAACTGACAATTTCGCGGTCGCGCTACACTGTACCAAAACAAAATTGACGTCCTTTTATTTGCAGAAATAGAGCTCTCTTTTGGTGGTATTTGATCACCTCTGCGGTTTTTAATTTTTGCGCTAAAAACAAAAAAAGACAGACTATTTTGAAAAAAACAAACAATAATATATAATAAATATCCCCAAAAAATATGTAAAAAAATAAATTTCTTCATCAGTTTAAGCCAATATGTATTCTTCTACATATTTTTGGTAAAAAAAAAATTGCAAGCGTATATTGATTGGTTTGCGCAAAAGTTATAGCGTCTACAAAATAGAGGATAGATTTATGGCCTTTCTATTATTATTATTATTTTTACTAGAAATGGTGGCGATCTGCGATTTTTATTGGGACTGCGACATTGCAGCGCACAGATCGGACACTTTTCACACTATTTTGGGACCATTGACATTTATACAGCGATCAGAGCTATGAATAGTCAATGATAACTGTATAAGTGTCACTGGCAAGGAAGGGGTTAACACTAGGGGGTGATCAAGGGGTTAAATGTGTGTCCTAGGGAGTAATTCTAACTGTGGGGGGATTGGACTGCCTGGGGGAGGAGACCGATTGTTGTTCCTAAGCAGTAGGAACAACAGATCTCCATTCTCACCCTCTCAGGAGCAATAGCGGGTAGCCAACGGCCATCACGGGCGCTGGCCACGCGCACAGGCTCCTACGTCACGCGGCGGGCATGCGCTATACTACATAAAGCGCCTGCCGTACAGCTATGGTGATTCGTGCCGGAGTGCCATTCTGCAGCCGTCAATCGACGGCAGGTGGTCGGCAAGCAGTTAAACAATAACACTGCCACCTAATGGCATAACTACTAATCTCAGTATAATATATGAAAATAGTTGTTGAACCAATGTTTGTAGTAGGCATGCTAACAATATTACTGCCAGGATCACCAGGAAAAAAAAAAAAGAAAAGGAGAAGGAAAAAAGAAAACTTATGCAGCCACCATATTTCAGGACTGTTAAGCTGCAATATGTTATTTATTTATTTTCTTTAGCTATCCCTTAATTCTTGAATTGGATCCACCAAAAACAGCCTTACTGCTCAGGGCTTATGTCTTTTATCCAGGCTTTACTATTGTGCTTCAGGATACCCTGGTGCTTGGAATCCTGTACAGTAGTATTTTGTGTATTCTGAAGAGTCGGAGACTTATTATCAGAAGATGCCATCTGATTGCATCTTACACTATTGTTACACCTCCATCTACCTTTATTCTATTTACCTCCTGTATCCCTCTGCATCTTACTTAATTTCTGTTGGTTGTCAAATCCTACATTCCCCAGGGAACTGGAAATTTTATAAGAAGATGTAATCTTGACTTTTTGGCTTCAGCACATTTCCCTATTTAATACCAAGGTTAGACTCCTAGGCACAGGTGGTGAGCTAACATATTTTGGCCAAAATACAAAGTAACGCCTTATGATTGTTTGTGTTTTGGTATTTTGAGAAGTATATGAAAATATTTAAAATACCAGTCTGCAGTGGTGTCGCTAGGGGGTGGCTTTTGGGGCTATAGCCCTGAATCTGGGGCCCATAGCCCCGAGTCTCTGCAGAGGTCCCCAAGGGGAGGGGGGCTCTCTGGGGACCCTGATGTAAGTGGGGGGCTCTCTGAGGATATATATATATATATATATATATATATATATATATATATATATATATATATATATATATATACACATATACATGCACACACACACACGCCCCTGCCAGTCTGCCTGCTAAATAAATGGTAGATGAGACGCTAAAAAGGCTGGTCTACAGACAAAGTACGTTCACAAAAAGTCTTTGTTTTTTGCGTTTTAGTATGCTATTATTAGCAATCATGGTCCATGCTCAAGTAACCTATAAAAAGCATCAGCTTGTTGTAAATTTCCATTGTTTCCCAGATGCCAGCAGTGGGTGATTTGACCTACTCTTAAATAATTTGCAGACTCTAAAGCCCCATACACACGATAGGACTTTGTACAAACTTTCCCTTGGATTTTTGTACAAAAGTTTGTCTTGCATACAGACGACAGGACTTTTCCAGCCAACTTTCACCATATCACGTGGTTTTTCAGCTCTTTACCACCACCCTTTGGTCAACTTCCATATTGTTGTCTGATATTGTGTCAATCTCACCACTTTTATTGGCGAGATTGGCACCTTGCGAACACTGACTTGGATCCCCACCAATGCCAGGCACTGTGTTTGGTAAGAATCTTGAGTGGGAACTCCACGCCAAATTTTAAATAAAAAACTGGCATGTATGCAAGACAAACTTTTGGGCAACGCCCTTTGTACAAAAATCCAAGGGAAAGTTTGTACAAAGTCCTATCGTGTGTATGGGGCTTAAGCCCTGGTTCACATTGAAACAATTTGGCATGCGATTTGACATGTCAAATTGCATGCCAAATTGGCAGCAATGGCAGCGTCCGAATCTGTGCGATGCCGCATTTGCAGCGCCGCACTGATTCCCAAAAGTAGTTTCTGTACTACTTTTGCCGATTTCAGGGTGCGATTTCCATTGACATCTGTGCAGAAACCCGCACAGATGTCTCTCAAATCGCCCTCGAAGTTGGGACTGACATGCGGGAATGAAATCGTGCGAGTTCAGCTGACTGGAACTCTATATTTTGCAGCTTCATTATTGCATTAAATTTTATGATCCTTCAAAAATCCACAGCAAGTGTTATACATTTCAAGTGATTAAAGAATTTCAACAAGCAATGCTGAAACCTTCAATACAGTTTTCCTAGAAGCTGGATACACTGACATTTAATTTACTAAGAATACTGCAGAAATAGTGAAACATTTGAAAGAACAATCCATCTTTGTCGTAAAGGTCACTGAACCACAGTTTTTATTGAGAGTCTATATGATACTGTTGTTTCCAACTGAAATTATTAATAATTATATTGAACAGCTGTCTATGTGGTTACTTCACATAAGCTGGGACTCCCAAAGTAATTTACCAATCATAATAATTTGCTTCATTTAGATCATTTGTTTTTATTTTGAAGTATATTAGAACAGCAGTTGGGAGTTTGAGGGTATCCAGCACCTTAGTATCTGCAAGTGGATGTTGCCTAATGTCATATAAGTTTGCTCTTTCTGTCCAATTAAACCCTGCTGCTAATATTAAAACTTAGTGAAAAGATGACATGATGTCATGTTTTGTATAGCTGCTCCAGATATCTGAGGGTTACAGTCTAACAAATGCTCAAATCAGAAGGTAATCCCATGTAAAACAATTGACTCATGTAAATGGGCCAATACACTTTGTTCTATGCAGTAGGCATTCACAGTATACGTTTTCTCAGTCAAGCTTTTACAAGTTTATTTCGTAGGCAATTTTAGAATGGGATAGGATAATATAAACCAGAGAGAAAATGAAGTCATTATATTACATTGAGCATGGACAGACTTGCACATTTCTCAAATCATTTATAATTATTTGTAGTACTGGATGTTTCACCTATTTGCCTGGCTATAGTGTAGAGTTTAGCTAAAATGAATGGTACATTTTTCTTGAATTTATAATATTCAGATTGTCATAATTCCTTCAAATTATGTAGTTATTATCAAAATTTCAAACTAATTGAATTTTAGCTGTTACTTATTACAGATGAAATGTTAGGGAATAACTGAGTGTCTACCTAAACAAAGCTACCAGTTTTAGGGGATCACTATAGTGGGATTAAAAAAAAAACTGCATTGGAGTATATAGAAGACATGCTGTATGTACAATCCTACTTATTTCAGCAGCCCTGCAATTTAAATCCAGCTTCCTTTGATGATGCGCTTCTGAACCTGGTCTTACTGTTAAATATGACTGAAGATTTTTGTATTCCACTTTGGAGGAAGCAACACCAAATTCTGACATGCAGGTGTTACATAATGGGTTTATGTGAAATATCCATTAACAGCTGTAAAGAATATTGCAATTAGAAAAATATTTCAGTTAGAAGGAAATATATTTAACCAGTTCCAGACCAGCCGCTGCAGTTATCCTGCGGCTGGTTGGCCCAGCTGGGCGAAGCGCCATGGCTATACGTTGCTAGTGCGCCCCCTAGGGGCCGCAATGATTGGATTCGCTTTAGAACCAATCAATCTCTAGGCCCAGGCCAATGGTTTCTGGCCTGGACCTGGTGATCGGTCGTGGCGAATGAAATCTTTCCCCGGCATGTGTAAGTGTAAACACAGTAGGGGAAGTGATGTCATCCCTCCTCGTGGAACTCTTTTTCATTTCAGAGAGAGGAGAGAAGACATCTGAGAGTAAGTGCACCAACACTACACTGACACCAGTTCACGTAGGTACACTTGTCACCCCCCAATCACCCCCGATCCCCCCCCCCCAGTTAACCCATTCACACCCTGTCACTGTGTCACCCAGCGCAGTGTTCTTATTTTTTTTTTCATCACTGTACTGGTGTCATTAGTGACAAAAATCAGCGTTAGGGTACTTAATGTAAGCCCAGATAGGTCTAGGGATCCCCCAACCCCCCCAATAAAGATTTAACCCCTTGATCACCCCCTGTCACCAGTGATCACTGTATTAGTGTCACGGGTGATGCTGGTTAGCTAGTTTTTTTTTATAGCGTCAGGGCACCCGCCATATATTACCTAAATAAAGGTTTAACCCCCTGATCACCTGGTGGGTGATATCAGTTAGTTTTAGTGTCAGATAGGGTCTGCGTCACCCCAGGCAGCGTCAGATCAGTGGCAGTAGCCCTAACACCCATGCATGCACCATACACCTCCCTTAGTTGTATAGTGTCTGAACGGATCAATATCTGATCTGATCACATCTATACTAGTGTCCCCAGCAGTTTAGGGTTCCCAAAAATGCAGTGTTAGCGGGATCAGCCTAGATACCTGCTTGCACCTGCGTTTAGCCCCTCCGCCTAGCCCAGCCTATCCCACCCAAGTGCAGTATCAATCGATCACTGTCACTTACAAAAACACAAAACACATAACTGCAGGGTTCGCAGAGACAGGCCTGATCCCTGTGAATGCCAACAGTTTTTTTTGTAACGTTTGCAGCAATCGCTGACAGTCAGGAGCTCCTTTTCCTGTGAGTCTCACTACTGTACCAGTAAATTTAAAGACCAAAATGTCAAATCAAAGGTACAATAGTGAAGAGGCCTACACGTTTCTGAGCATGACAGATAGTGAAGAGGAAGTCACCCATCTGTCAAATTCAGGCTCAGAATAAAACCGGTAGACAGAAGCGTTACCCTGACAGATAGCTCTGACGATGGAATAGTGGTCCCTGCCAAGGTCAGGTGTACCTGACTCCGTTCTTCTGCTGTCATTGAGGTGCAAGAAACGCAGGTCCCTCGTATGGAGAATAGATCCAGTACTAGTGCCCCTCATCCTTATGGTGAACTGGCAAGCACCAGCGGCTTAGTACATCCTGGTCGTACATCCAGCACTGCAGTAACACTTGGTGATGTGGCGAGTCCCATAAGTGCAGTTCAAGCTGGTGAGGTGGCTAGCACGAGTAGAGTCCTGCAGCCACCAAGACGAAGACAAAACAAGCCCGTCAAACCCATAGTGCCCTTCCTGCTGCATTTGCTAATCTTAATTGGGAGCCCACCACTTCTGCAGCACCCGTACTTCCCCCATTCACTGGCCAACCCGGAATTCAGGTGGAAACAGTTGATTTTATGTCACTTGATTTTTATTTGCTGTTTTTCACGGAAGATCTCTATAGATCTATTGTGGACCAAAGCAATTTGTATGCTGGTCAGTTCATCACCATTAATCCCCAGTTGACCCTTGCCAGAGATTGGAGACCTATTACGGTCTCCGAATTTAAGATCTTCCTGGGCCTATCCCTCCTCATGGGTATAACTAAAAAGAGTGAGTTTTGGTCATATTAGTCCACAGACCCAATTCACCATATGCCCGTGTTCTCTGCCTCCATGACCAGGACACGATACGAGCAGATCTTGCGGTTCATGCACTTCAATGATAATGAACTCTGTGGTTCTCGGGCTGAGCCTGGATTTGAGCCGCTCTACAAAATTCAGCCCCTCATAAACTACTTTAACCAACAGTTTGCAGCCTTGTTTACTCCCGATCAAGTTGTCTGATGAGTTCATGAGTCCCTGATTAAGTTTTCTGGCTGCTTGTCTATCAAACAATATCTTCCCAGCAAGCAGCAAGTGTGCCAGATACAGGGTCAAGATGTATAAGCTCTGTGACAGGGCCACAGGCTATACATATAGTTTTATGGTTTACGAGGGAAAAGATAGTCACGTAGAGCCCAGACTATATAGGGAGCGCTGGTAAGATTGTGTGGGACTTGGTGTCACCCTTATTCAGAAAGGTGTACCACTTATACGTGGACAATTATTACACGAACATGCCACTTTTTAGTCACCTTTTTTGATTATAGAATTGGCGCATGTGGAACCGTGCGATCTAATCACCGGGGCTTCCCCAATGGCTTGTAGAATCCCGACTTAGATGGGGGGGAGAGAGCCTGCTTGAAGTGTAATAATTTGTAATAATTTGTTAGCGGTGAAGTGGAGGGATTCACGGAATGTTTTCGTTCTGTCTTCCCTTCATGCAGATACGACAGTCCAAATTCCTACGGCGACCCGTGTTGTGGAGAAACCCCTCTGTGTTCATGAATACAACCTTAACGTGGGAGGGGTGGACCTCAACAACCAGTTGTTGGCGCTGTACCTAATTGCCCGTAAGGCCAGACGCTGGTACAAAAAAAGTGTCTGTATACTTATTTCAATTGGCTCTGCTGAACACTTTTGTGCTATACAAAACTTCAGCATGAACTAGATCCTTCCTAAAATTCCAGGAAGAGATTGTCACAGCCCTTCTGTTTCCAGACGGTGCTATGGCCCACTTTCCCAATGCAAATGCAGTGAGCCGGCTGAACGAGCTGGCTGCATGAGAGGCATTTTCCGTATGTCCTCCCTGGTACCCCTACCCAAAGAACACCCCAAAGAAAATGTTGTGTCTACAGAAAACATGGATTTAGGCGTGACACCCGCTTTTATTGTCCCTCTTGTTCTGACCAACCTGATCTTTGCATCAGTGACTGTTTCAAACGCTACCACACACTAGTGGAGTATTAGCATAGGGTACAGCACTACACAGTCCTAGGGCACACAACACGGTCTTGAAAGATCACATTTTGAGAGACCCTAATCTGGAACGTTCACAGTTTACAGTTTTTATAAAAGTGAAAACACACACACACACAAAAACATAAAGAGATATATAAAAAAAAGCCAAAAATAGTTGTGGTTTTATTTTTCTTCTCTCTCTCAATTGTTCGCTCTCTACTGTCCGCTCTATTGTTCGCTCACTATTGTTCTATATCTATAGTTCTCTCTCTGTTACTGTATTTTAGAACTGTAATGTTTTATTTTTACGATGTTTTATTGTATTTGCTTTGCAGGTATGGTATGTCTTGCTGTTATACTGTAATGTTACTTTGTTTTATTGTTAACCACCATTTGCTTAGCAGGTACGCCATTCAGCTGCAGCACTGATTTATCTTGACAGCAACAGCGTTTGCTCCCACGATACGTAAATCAGCAACTCCAGCCCTGTAGGAGGTGATTTCACCACCACAGTTAAAAAAAAAGCGGTGCATGTATGCCCATCATTAGATGTGAGTGGATGAATTGTGGTGTTCTAATGGTGGGCATGCCCACCAATCAATCTTTTTTTTTTTAACCAAAAGAATTTTATTGAACATTTTCAATAGCATACATAGTACACATGTACAAACAGCATGTAGAAATATCATTCAAAAATCATGTGGTCCAACAATGAAATACAAATGTAGTATCTTTCAAAGAGAACAGAGCATGTATAATAATTACTAGGCAGTGTAATTTATCCTATTCTCCTTTGCAGTAATAATTATTTGGAGGCCTACCAAGACTAACGACCATATTTGTACATAATAGCTACTCCAGAGTCCGTTGTTTCGCTAGACTTGATGAAATTTACGCTCCTTGTTAGTAGTTCCATTCCTCTCTCTACTTAGTGGTTATATTACCTTTTTGCTCCAGAAGAGAATAGTAAGAGAGCAGAAAAATAGAAAGGGGAGCTAGTCTCACGTACACGAGACGTATCTAGAGGAGAAAGAAAAGAGAAGAGACTCTGAGGGGGGGGGGGGGGGGAAGAAACAAAGGAGAGGGGGGAATGTGGACATTTAGGGAAGGAATCGTAGAGGAAAGCAATCAGACCGAGAGGGGGCGGATGGATCCACCAGCTACCCTCTCCGTCTACAATTTGCACATTTTCCAAGTAAACTCCAGCTTCCAAGTACCTTTGGTAAGAAGAATTTGCTGATCCTATCATTGGTTCAGTC
Organism: Lithobates clamitans; assembly: GCA_037952925.1. Classification (NCBI taxonomy): domain Eukaryota; kingdom Metazoa; phylum Chordata; class Amphibia; order Anura; family Ranidae; genus Lithobates; species Lithobates clamitans. Next base: position 3,777,524 of record JBBGZY010000281.1, read on the forward strand.
ATCAGACACACTGACAGTACTCCTGAGTCAAGAATCAGTCGCTATTCTGCATCAATGCTTGATACTGTTGTGATTTCTTAAATGTGAGCCACAGCTCCCAGATAGTTGGAAAGCTAGATATCCTATCCTGTGAAGTGTGAATCAGCTCCTCCATTGTCTCAATGCGGTTATTACGATTTACCCAGGTTTTGATTGGGGGGGGTATGGACCTCCATTGCACTGGATAGCACATCCTAGCAGCGTTGATCAAATGCATGACTATTGACTTGAAAGTATTTCTTTTGGGGTATTTTAGATAAGTGAAGGAGGTATTGCGCCGGTGTAAACTCCAAAGGCAGTGAGGAAATAGAAGTTGCCACCTCATGTACTTTATCAATCTTTTTTTCGTTCAGTCCACAGGCTGCATGAAAAAAACATTGTATGCCCAACAAGGACCAGCGACTTTGAGTGGTTATACCAGAACAATGCCTGCAGGATTAGGTATCTTCTTGGTATCATTCTTTTCAGCCAGCGGTCAGCTTTCATGTAAAAGCAATCCTAACAGCTAATTAGCCTCTAGACTGCTTTTACAAGCAGTGGGAGGGAACGTCCCCTCCCACCGTCTTCCATGGTTTTCTCGGGCTCTGCAGTCCCAACAGGGAACCCGAGAATGCGGTTGGTGGTTCCGCCAGCTGACCATAGAGCTGATCAGAGATCAGAATGCCTCCAATCATCTCTAGGGCCTAAGAAACCGGAAGCTACTAGCATTTCATAACTTCGGTTTTGCTGGATATAAACAGCGCCATTGGGAAATTGGGAAAGCATTTTATCACACCGATCTTGGTGTGGTCAGATGGTTTGAGGGCAGAGGAGAGGATCTAAGGTCTAATAGACCCCAATTTTTTTTTTTTAAAAGAGCACCTGTCACTAACTTTTGCTATCATAGGGAATATTTACATTCCCTGAGATAACAATAAAAAAGATTAAAAAAAAAGAAAGGAATAGTTTAAAAATAAAATAAAAAAGCTAAGTTAATAATAAAAAACAAAAAAAAGCACCCCTGTCCCCCCATGCTTACGCGCAAAGGCGAATGCAAGCGTCGGTCTGGTGTCATATGCAAACAGCAATTGCACCATGCATGTGAGGTATCACCGTGAAGGTCAGATCAAGGGCAGTAACTTTAGCAGTAGATCTCATCTGTAAGTCTAAAGTTGTAACCTATAAAGGCTTTTAAAAACGTATGTAGTTTGTCGCCGCTGCATGTTTGTGTGCAATTTTAAAGCATGTCGTGTTTAGTATTCATGTACTTGGCATAAGATCATCTTTTTTATTTCATCAAACATTTGGGCAATATAGTGTGCTTTAGTGCATTCAAATTCAAAACCTGTTTTTTTCCAAAAAATTGCGTTTAAAAAATCGCTGTGGAAATACTGTGTGGAAAAAAAATTGCAACACCCACCATTTTTGTAGGGCCTTTGCTTTAAAAAAATATATAATGTTTGGGGGTTCAAAGTAATTTTCTTTAAAAGATATTTTTTCATGTAAACAAAAAGTGTCAAAAAGGGCTTTGCCTTCAAGTGGTTAGAAGAGTGGGTGATGTGTGACATAAGCTTCTAAATGTTGTGCATAAAATGCCAAGACAGTTCAACCCCCCCCCCCCCCAAATGAACCCATTTTGGAAAGTAGACATCCCAAGCTATTTGCTGTTGAGTCCATGGAATCTTTTATATTTTGACACAAGTTGCGGGGAAATTACAATTTTTTTTATTTATTTTTTGCACAAAGTAGTCACTAAATGATCTATTGCTCAAACATGCCATGGGCATATGTAAAATTACACCCCAAAATACATCCTGCCACTTCTCCTGAGTACGGGGATACAACATGTGTGAATCTTTTTGGGAATCTATTTGTGTACGCGACCCTGAAAACCAAGCACCGTCTTCAGACTTTCTAAGGGCGTAAAATGGTGATTTCACTTCCTCACTATCTATCACAGTTTCGGAGGCCATGAAATAGCACAAAACTCCCCCATTTTGGAAAGAAGACACTTCAGGCTATTTGCTGAGAGGCATCTTGAGTCCATGGAATATTTTATATTTTGACACAAGTTTCGGGAAAATTATTTATTTTTATTTTTTTTTACAGAAAGCTGTCACTAAATGATATATTGCTCAAACATGCCATGGGCATATGTAAAATTAAAACCCCAAAATACATTGTCACTCCTCCTGAGTACGGGAATACCACATGTGTGAGACTTTTTGGGAGCCTAACCGCGTACAGGACCCCAAAAACCAATCACCGCCCTCAGGTCTTCTAAGCGGGTACATTTTTGATTTCACTCCTCACTGCCTATCACAGTTTCGGAGGCCATTAAAATGCCTAGATAGCACAACCCCCCCCCCCAATGACCCCATTTGGCAAGTAGACACCCCAAGCTATTTGCTGAGAGGCATGTTGAGTATTTTACAGATAGTCAAAGTTTTGAAAATTGAAAAAAGAAAAAACTATTATTTTCTTTTTTCATTTTCAAAAACAAATGAGAGCTGAAAAATACTCAACATTGCTCTTAGAAAATACCTTGGGGTGTATACTTTCCAAAATGGGGTCACTTGGGGAGGGGTTTGTGCTATCTGGACATTTCAGAGCCTCCGAAACTGTGATAGGTAGTGAGGAGTAAAATCACCATTTTACGCCCTTAGAAAGCCTGAAGGCGATGATTGGTTTTCGGGGTCCTGTAACCAGCTAGGCTCCCAAAAAGTCTCACACATGTGGTATCCCCGTACTCAGGAGAAGCAGCAGAATGTATTGGGGGGGGGTAATTCCACATATAACCATGGCATATTTGAGCAATATATCATTTAGTGACAACTTTGTGCAAAAAAAATTGTAATTGTAATTTTCCCGCAACTTGTGGCAAAATATAAAATATTCTATGGACTCAACATGCCTATCAGCAAATAGCTTGGGGTGTCTACTTTCCAAAATGGGGTCATGGGGGGGGGGGGGGGGGTTGTGCTATCTTGGCATTTTATGGCCTTCGAACCTGTGATAGGTAGTGAGGAGTGAAATCAAATCTGTACACCCTTAGAAAGCCTGAAGGCGGTGATTGGTTTTCGGGATCTTGTACATGGCTAGACTCCCAAAAAGTCTCATGTGTGGTATCCCCATAGGAGAAGCAGCAGAATGTATTTTGGGGTGTAATTCCACATATAACCATGGCATGTGTGAGCAATATATCATTTAGTTCTTTCTTTTTTTAATCATTTTTCAATCACTTGTGACAACAAAATAAAATATTCAATGGGTTCAACAAGCCTCTCAGCAATTTCCTTGGGGTGTCTACTTTCTAAAATGGGGTCATTTGGGGGGGGGGGGGGGGGTTGTACTGCCCTGCCATTTTAGCACCTCAAGAAATGAGATGAGAAATGAGAGCAGTCAAACTAAAAGCTGTGTAAATTCCAGAAAATGTACCATAGTTTGTAGACACTATAACTTTTGCTTATTGACATTTTTTGTTCACCAAAGACATGTGGCTGAATACATTTTGGCCTGAATGCATGACTAAATTTGAGTTTATTGGATTTTTCTTATAACAAAAAGTAGAAAATATAATTTTTTTAAAAATTTTAGTTTTTTTACCATTTATATCGCAAAAAATAAAAATTGCAGAGGCAATCAAATACCATCAAAAGAATTTGTGGGATTTGTGGGGAAAAAAAGACGCAGATTTCGCTTGGGTACAATATTGCATGACGGCGCAAGTACCAGTTAAACAGCGCAGTGCCAAAATTGTAAAAGTACTCTGGACATTGAGCAGCCTAATTTTCCGGGGGCTGAAGTGGTTAAAGTATTGAGTGTTGTGTTGGTGTTACGGTAATTAGTTCAACTTCAAAGGTTGGCCTTTTGTTTTCCCTGATCACATCTCATCTGGGTAGTAAACAACAGCCTTCATCCAATCAGGCTGTGCCCAATATACATTTACTAGGTACAGTGACCAATTAGGGAGATATAATATAATTTGCCATTGTACGTGAAGGAGGATATAATCCTTTGTGACCAAGCTAAGTCCCTCTTTGGTGTGGGAACAGACAGCAGTCACCATCGGCCGACCTGAAGTTAACAGGTAATCTAACGCTATACTTGCATCTTTTATTGTATTGTAAATATGGTTGCTGTGGGTAATTTGTAAATATCATTTAAGCCAGGGGACCTACACTGTACATTGTGTTGTAAATACTGTCTGGTGTGTAATTTGTATTGATTATGTAACCCTATCAATAAATGTGTATTGCGGATGGAAATACCTTTTTTGTGTAAGATCTCTCAAATCTACATATGTATATGTCCATACTACAATGATTGAGGTGTTTGCACATATTCACAGAAACTAGGCAACACAGGGGAAGCAGGAGGAAAATTTTGGGAAGAGCATAACTTGTTTCAATAACCAGTGTTGTAAAAGTTCATTTCTATTCTTCATTAAGGCTCAGTTCACATTCACAGCTATTTTAGGGTTTCATCGAAATCATGCCAGTTGTTAATTTGACATGTTGAATTTAAAGTGGAACTATAGGCAAAACTTTTTATTTCATTTTGGATAGAGCAAGGGAGGGTTATAACCCCCTGTCAGATTTTTATTTTTTACCCATCTGTGGCCTGTTGCTGAGATTTCCCCTTACTTCCTGTCTCATAGCCTAACAGGAAGTGGGAGGAAATTTCTGCAAATGATGGGAATTCCTTGGGGACCCCTAGGCCACCAGAACTAGTGTCCTCATTGGAAGATTTGCCCTGTATTACTTTTCTGGGGACAACCTAAAATTTGGGATTTTCTTTACTTTTAATTTCAATGATAATGGTAAACAGGACAAATAGAGAGGGTGGATCTCCCTAACAGGGACACAGACAGCAATAATAACTGACAAGCATTGTAATCCCTCTGGACTCTAAAACTAAAAAAAAACTAAAAAAAAAGTTTTGTCTTTAGTTATACCTTAATGGCTGTATTTGGGGACTGTCAGGAAAGAGGCAAGTACCAGTCTCGCCAATATCGCTGCCTTCCTTCGCACATGTGCGGTAGAGCGGCACTCTGGCGCATCCCTGGGCACAATACAGCGAAACGGCTAATGCACATGCGCAATTCGGCTAAATGGCTAATGATTATGTGCAATTCAGCAAAACGGCTAATGCACGTGTGCGATTCAGCGGAACGGCGTACGCGCATATACACACATGCACAACATGAGCCTCCCACTGGCCTATAAAAGCCACTCTGGGCCATGACCAGATTGCTGGTTTGTCTTTCAGCTCCCTGTGTGTTTCTCGCTTGTATCCTGATTTTTGATTACCTGTTGTGACCCGGAATGACCTTGACCTTCTCTGATCTCTTCCTGCATCTGACCCTTGGCTTGCCTCTCGGACTTCTCCACTTGCTTCCTGTGTTTGACCCTCAGCCTGTCTATGGATATTGCTTCCTGTCTCCAGTGATTGACCCTCAGCCTGCTCCTGGGCTTTGCTATTGTCTTCAGTGCTCGACCCCTGGCTTGCTCACAGTCTTTGCTTTCAGTTACCTGTGTTTGACCCTTGGCCTGTTTATGGACTTTGCTATCAATCTTCAGTACTAAGTCATCAGCCTGCTGACAGACCTGCTAACAGTCCTTTGCACTAGACTGTTTTTGCCTATCTAGAGACTCTTACTAGTCAACGGTGTTTGACCCCCGGCCTGTTGTTGGATCAGCTGTTTATCCTCCTTCTTGAGCTTCAGAATCTTCCAGTCCTGCACAGCTATCTCCCTGCCGGTGACCTTCACGCAAGACCTGCCCAGCCTGCTGGTGACTCATGCCTCTTTGTGCCCTTCACCCCCTGTACAATCTCCAGGAGTGGAGTGCGCTTAGTCGCAAGAGGTTACCGCTCTCAGCATCTCGGCCTCAGTGAGTACCCCTATCTGACAGGGACACATTTCTAAGGTAACTGAAGGGTAGTTTCCTGAGTTAACCTCTAAATCAGTTCCTATGTCCAGATGGAGCTTCTGAATCCTAGGTCTGGCTATGCTTCCCAAAACACAGCCTGAGCCTAGTCAATATTAATAGATAACTACATATCTTATTTCTCCTACTGGCAGGCTCCTCCAAACTGGTTTCTTGAAGCCTCTTCTTGAAAGTTCTCCAGCTTGTGGTTGCATCAAGTACAATTCTGAACCTATAGTCCTGGTCCTGCCCACAACCTGAGGATGGTGAGAAGAATGCCGGTGGCCAGGGGAGTGAGGAATAAGGTCTTACAGTCTTTTCTTCTGACTCTTAGATCCAAGGAGCTTTTAACCCTGGTAACGCAAGGGGTTCTACTGCAGGGGTATTTCTTTTTATACCAGAGTTCAGCTTAAAGTGCCCCCAGCAACTCAAGTCTTATTCTTAATTCAGGCCGCAGAAGTCTTCAAACAGGGTTCTTCTATTGTCTACTGCTGGAACACATAATAAAAACCTCTCCATAGTAATGCATGAAAATTATTCCATGCAAAAACAACACAGCTAGAAGACTTACACAGTGGCAGATGTGTGGCTTCCAGTAGGCTCCACAACCAAAGTCTAATGAGCAAGAACAGAAAAGTATACAACTTGGATGTAATTTCTTGGAGGGGGCCATTAATATGTACTAAAAATATAGTTATCCTGTAAGTCTTCACATTCTGGTCCTATACCCTTGTCAACCAATTGTCAAATGTTTTTTTTATCTATGGTTTGGTTCAAGATTTTTGTAATGTATTTCGTTTGTATCACATTTTTGGTACCAAACATCATCCTTTTAAATGTGATCTTGTCATATTTTACTTTGTATTTCTGATGTGAAAATACTTGGTGTTGATTTTAATACTTTAAAAATCCAACTGGCAATTATATTGTGCCTAAAATGAATGAACTAGGAGTCTGCAGACCCTAAAGATTGTTTATGCTGTCCTTATTCTATGCAGTCACATCTCACAACAGGGGTGACTGGAACAAAAAAAGCATATAGTAGGGATGAAAATTCCCTTTTTAAAGAATAATCATGTGCAAGGAAATTTAAAAAAGTATTTTTGCTTGCACTTGATTGAATGATGGAAGTCAGCAGAGTGTCACCTCATTCACTAAGCTATGGACAATTCAAAGTTAACAGCAATTTGGAAAGAATCGCCTTTAGTAAATCAACCCCATACCATACATACCTTTACTAACCTATTAGCAGGTAGATTCAATTGTTTCTTCTACAGCTTGGCTGCAGTTGCCCTGTAGATTGTAACAGCTAAATTTCTTCTACAGCAACACTAAACTGACTAATAAAGTGAGCGCTAAGCATTGATAATAATAGTATATGAATTAGTTATTATTTGTTTTTACAGTGAGTTGACTAAGACTGACTTGGTTAAATTATATAATGAAGTGCATATGTGTTTACTCTGTACATATCAAGCTTCATTCCAATGTTACTACTCTTTGTTACCAGAAGCGTGTAAATGAGCACATTGTATTCAATGATTTAGTAAATGTGTGGATGAGAAGCATGGAAGCATGACAGTGATGACAAGCAAACTGTTCCTTACTAACATAACCTCTAACCCCAGTTGTTATGTGTGCAGTGTCTAATATTACAGTGTCCGGAAAATATTATCTAATTCTAGCTGTCATATTTATTAGCAATTGACCAAAGTTAGGAAATCTGTCATATACAAGACACATATGAACATGCATCTGATGATTATGGTCTGCTAGCACAACAATTGCATATTCTAGAACTCCTAAATACTTCTGAGAGGTAAAACGCACATTTTAACCACTTCAGCCCCAGAAGGATTTACCCCCTTATGGACCAGGCCATTTTTTGCGATACAGCACTGCGTCGTGCCACGTTGTACCCAAACAAAATGTATTTCCTTTTTTCCCACAAATAGAGCTTTCTTTTGGTGGTATTTGATCACCTCTGTGGTTATTATTTTTTGCACTATAAACAAAAAAAAATTTTGAAAAGAAAAACAATCTTTTTTACTTTTTGCTATAATAAATATCCCCCAAAAAAATGTAAAACAAAATTTCTTCATCAATTTAGGCCAATATGTATTCTTCTACATATTTTTGGTAAAAAAATAAAATAAAATAAAAATCGCAATAAGCATATATTGATTGGTTTACGCAAAAGTTATAGTGTCTACAAAATAGGGGATAGTTTTATTACATTTTTATTATTCATTTTTTTAAATTAGTAATGGCGGTGATCTGTGATTTTTATCGGGACTGCGAAATTGCGGAGGAAAGATCGGACACTTTTGACACTTTTTTGGGACCACTGACATTTATACAGCGACCAGTGCTATAACTAGCCACTTATTAATGTGTAAATGTCACTGGCAAGGAAGGGGTTAACACTAGAGTTGAGTGATAGCGATTCATGGGGAAATTCATCAAACACTGAAAGTAATGACAGCTATAATTCTGCAACTGAGCAAATTTCAGTGTTTTTGATTTGATTACATTATTGAAAACATTTTATTATTATTATTATATTCTTATTTGTTATAGTTATTTATATATTATAATTTATGATTTTGTGTTTCAAACTTTATCATACCCGAGATGTCTACTAGACTCTTGTTTGGACAGATTTAGGCGAGTTAATCCTAAGAATTACAGGCCTACAATATAACCGCTAAACTTCTAAAAATCTGACATAATCATACCGCCAGGGAGGTTAAGGTTTGACATGTCGCTGAGTAAAGAGGTAGAGTTTACTACCACTTTAAGGGGTCTATTAATAAAAACAATAATCCAAAAAACTGCATGTACATTTGTTCTGTTTGAATTAACCAAGTGGTATTTATTCTTCTGGTCAAATGTTCTTAGGCTATTGTTTTAGGCTTTTTTGTCTTCTGGTTGAATGCCCTTTAGCCTATTTTATCTTCTGTAGTAAAATAATAATACAATGCAGACATTTGCTTTTATTTGTGTTTAATAAAACATGCAACAGAAAACAGTGATTGCAAAATTATAATCCTTCAAAGCAAAAATGCAGTGCATAAAATGCAGGGCTTTAAAAATATTGCAGGTATGCGATTGTGGCAATTATCTCCAAATGCATAACAGGCATCTGTTCTTTAGTCAACAACAGTTTTTCATACCTAAAGATTGTCATAGACTGAGAAGTACCCAATATAGAAGAAACAAAAGTAATCCGTAAGACTATGTTCACACTATATGCGGGCGCAGGGTGGCATGTAATCTCATGCTTTGCCACAAACCCTCACCAACATGCTGCTGTTGGCAGACACGCGGAAGTGATATTAATTCCTAATGGCACCCACATAAACTAGAAACCACCGCATGCTTTCCCATGATGCAAATCGCATAGAACTATGTGGTTTCACTGTGGCTGCATTTTCAGAAAAGGTGCGGGGACAATTTTCTTGTGTTTTCCGAAGGTACAGCAGCTCATTCCAATGAACAAGCTGTTGTGCCCCCGCAAACATGGCTGCGGGGAAACCCAGAATATTGTAGAATTAGCCCAAAGCAGTGATTGCTGTCTGCTAACTGTAATGCCCTGTACACACGATCGGACATTGATCGGACATTCCGACAACAAAATCCATGGATTTTTTCCGACAGATGTTGGCTCAAACTTGTTTTGCATACACACGGTCGCACAAAGTTGTCGGAGTTTCTGATTGCCAAGAACGCGGCCACGTACACCACGTACAACGAGACTAGAAAAGGGCAGTTCTGAACCAAGCGTGGCATCCTTTGGGCTCCTTTTGCTAATCTCGTGTTAGTAAAAGTTTGGTGAGAGACGATTTGCGTTTTTTCAGACTCTTGGTTTTCAGATCGTTTTCTGCTGTTCAGTTTGTGCTTGTGGGTTTGTATCTGCTCTTCAGTGCGTGCAGTCAGTTCGTATTGGATTATTCAGTGCGTTCTTGTCCGCTCGTTGTTGTTTTTCAGGTCGCTCTTCACAGGCCTTGCTGTTCTTCAGTGCGTTCTGTTACTGCATTCTGAGCAGCCGACCGTTTTCTAGCCATGTTGCGTATATGTACTCCTCATAGAGTTCGTGCTGTGCGGGGGCTTAGTGTTGGGGTCCTTGCCTTGACACAAGTCCAGTCCATGAACAGGGTGGGGAGGAGTTCATGGACCAAGAATTGGTTGCTTCAGCGTGACCAGTTCTGTCACATGCCTTTGCTCCGTGAGAATAATCCTGATGATTTCAGGAACTTTCTCCGGATGACGGACCCTGTATTTCACCGTTTGTTGGCTTTGCTGACCCCCTATATCAGCAGGCAGGATACCTGCATGAGGCAAGCCATCACTCCACCCTGCGGTACTTGGCGACAGGAAGAAGCCTGCAGGACCTCAAGTTCTCGACAGGCATCTCCCCCCAGGCTCTGGGGATCATTATCCCAGAGACAGGGGTGGATCCAGAGTCTAGTCTCGGGAGGGGCACTGCCAGAAAATCCGTTTTCTTTGTGGGCAATTTATCGGGGAAACGGCTGGTGTTTGCGCTTCAATCATCCCGGCACCAGTGTCAGGATGATTGAAGCACATTTTTTCTATAATTACATTGTAATATAAAATGAAATAGTTCAACTCACCATAATGCAGAATCAGTGGGAGACCTGAGTTTGTCACTTGCCACGTTACCTGCTACACGTTGCGGATTGTCACTTGCCTGCCACCAGATGCAGATTGCCACTTGCCACGTCACCTGCCACACCTTGCGGATTGCCACGTCACCTGCCACACCTTGCGGATTGCCACTTGCCACGTCACCTGCCACACCTTGTGGATTGCCACTTCACCTGCCACGTCACCTGCCACACCTTGCGGATTGCCACTTGACAGGTCACCTGCCACACCTTGCGGATTGCCACTTGCCACGTCACCTGCCACACCTTGCGGATTGCCACTTGCCACGTCACCTGCCACACCTTGCAGATTGCCACTTGCCACGTCACCTGCCACACCTTGCGGATTGCCACTTGCCAGGTCACCTGCCACACCTTGCGGATTGCCACTTGCCACGTCACCTACCACACCTTGCGGATTGCCACTTGCCACGTCACCTGCCACACCTTGCGGATTGCCACTTGCCACGTCACCTGCCACACCTTGCAGATTGCCACTTGCCACGTCACCTGCCACACCTTGCGGATTGCCACTTGCCACGTCACCTGCCACACCTTGCGGATTGCCACTTGCCACGTCACCTGCCACACCTTGCGGATTGCCACTTGCCACATCACCTGCCACACCTTGCGGATTGCCACTTGCCACGTCACCTGCCACACCTTGCGGATTGCCACTTGCCACGTCACCTGCCACACCTTGCGGATTGCCACTTGCCACGTCACCTGCCACACCTTGCGGATTGCCACTTGCCAGGTCACCTGCCACACCTTGCGGATTGCCACTTGCCACGTCACCTGCCACACCTTGCGGATTGCCACTTGCCTGCTAAGGTGGTTTGGTTGTCTCTTGCTGTGTCCCAGAGTCAGGCAGCAGAGAGATAATGTAATCTCCCTGCTGCCTGCCCAGTCACTGGAGCCAACACTAACGCTGCTATCCTTGGTGCTGCTGCTGGGGGTTTTCCGTCCTGCCCTCAACCATTCCTTCTCCTCATGCCACATTCCCCGCTCCTCCGTGGAGAAGATGATGCCGCGCAGAGGGACACTGTTACCCTACCTACGTGGATCCGGTCTGGCCAGTCATCGGCTGTAATCCATAATGAAGGCGCCTGTCACTCGCCTCCCCAGGCCAAGAAACAATTGCTGTGCCGGCGTCGTGCTCCTGCAGGCCGGCCGCGGTGCCGGAAGCTACATGGTTGCGGGAGGCGGCCGCGGGAGGACAGGTGAAGGTTTTTTCGTGCGGGGGTGGCTTTTTGCCGCGCTCCCATGGCGCCCATGGCTGCCATACCCCAGAAACGCCACTGCCAACGTGACTCTGACGTCACTCGTTGCTAGACGCCGGGCGGCCCCGGCGTTAGCAATGAGTGCAGGGAAGAGGCTCCACCCACCCCTCCTCCTAGTCAGTAAGTGCGCCTGCAACTACATTAGACGGGTCTCTCTCTCGTTGCCACTGATCGGCTGATGTGAGAGAGAGATTGTCAGTGCGACTTTTTCGGGGGGGGGGAATTGCCCTGTTGCCCCCCCCTGGATCCGCCCCTGCCCAGAGACCTGTTCTGCCATCATTCAGGTCCTGCAGAAGGAGTATATTAATGTAAGATTTATCCTTTAATATCACATTTTATTGTATTTAATGTTTGATAATATATTGTATTTCTTTCCTCATTCCCTAATTACCATGATTGTAATATGCTGTGAATGTCCCCTTTGTTCTCATGCATGCTGAATTTTTATGTAATTATTTTTTTTTGTCCTTCATGCATATTTGCCTTCACTTACCTCCCCAGCATGGTCTCCTGGCCCTATATTCACCTCATGTAGTCACTTAACCGTGTATTTTGTCAGCTCCATAGTAGTGCTTTACCCTAAAAACCCCCTAAAATGTTTAAAAATGTGATTTGTGCTTTAAATTCAGGCAGCGTGCCAAAGGCTTTTTTTTGAGTACCCAAATCATTTGGAACCCTCCCTCCCCCCAACTGCTAAGTCAACTGATACCAATTCTCTATCTATCCTCAATCATCTATCTGCTGACTGTGCCAAACCCATACACACTATACCCACCTCTTTTGTGGTCAGATGTATGGATGAATTCCCCAAAGCATGTAGTGCAAGGGCCTGCCTGTATACTTTCAAATGGTACTGTTTAAAGTTTTTGTATACTATTATTATCTTGATAGGTAATAGCAGCATGTCCAAATGTGCTAAAATGTGTACAATGTGTATTTATATCTTTGTATTATGAGACTTCTTACCTGTCCAGTGGGCTGTCAATAGTGTAAGTAAGGAGGAGCTGGCCAAAGTAATACACATTATTTAGGCATTCATCTCTCAATGAAGTGGAGAGGGTTACCTGTCCAAAACATCTCCCCCCCTAAAATGTTAGAAATGGCCCATGAAAGGGGGGGGGGGATCTGATAGGTGGACCTTATACCTTGGTCTTTCAAAACTCCCTAAAATAAATGTTGATGTTGGCCAAGAATGTTTGTGTCTAATCTGCTTTCCCTGTTTAGGTGCAAAATGATTTTTTTTTTTCTCTTGTTTGACTCCACAGTTTCCTTCCAACCCACAGGAATGGAAGACTATGGCCTCCCACTTTGCCCAGTGGTGGGACTTTCCTAACTGCGGAGGGGCAATTGATGGGAAACACATCCACATCATTCCACCACCCAACTCGGGGTCATACTATTACAACTATAAGGGGTTCAATAGTATTGTGATGTTGACGGTGGTGTCAGCTACTTATGAGTTCCTGTATGTGGACGTGGGGAAGAATGGCTGGATGTCTGATGGTGGAGTCATCGCCCAGACGGAGTTCTACAGGCGTCTCCAGAATGGCAGCTTGGACTTGCCACCTCCAGAAGACAATGTGGAAGGACTCCCATTCGTCTTTGTTGCTGATGAAGCGTTTGCCCTGGGGGACCATCTTATGCAGCCATTCCCTATGAGGACCCTCACCCCGGACCAGAGGGTTTTTAATCACCGGCTGGCCAGAGCCAGAAGAGTGGTGGAGAACACATTTGGAATCATGGCCAGCCGGTTCCGCCTATTTCTTACACCCATACACATGGCGGAGTACAAACTGAATCATATCATCCTGGCGTGCTGTGTTCTACACAACTTTTTAAGGCAAAATTGTGCCAATTATGCTGCCTCAGTTGGGCCTGAGGCCGGAATTCATAATGAGTATCTCGTGTGTAAAAAACTGCGCTTAGGACAAGTCTATAAGGCCAGAAACCACAGGTTGCTGCCCCCCTTACACAGAGTACCCCAATGAGGTGCCCTGTCAATCGTGTTTTAATAAAATAAATACCTCAATATGTGCACTAATCAAAGAATTGTGTTCCATGTATTACAAGACACCCCCATACATTCTTATATGCATACAAAACAGTTACATAACCGCACATATGGTGTGCATCAAGGGGTGGATGTTACTCACAGACCAATTTGTATACAGTGCACCTAGGTCAAAATGCCTTAATCACAAGCCATATATACATTAGTTTATGGAATGGAATCGCATACACGCATAGCAGTTCATATTGTTAGACGTTGCAGCAGATATATCTCAATAGAGTATGATAGTCCCATATATTAACACTATGTTGAGTTAGGAATTTCCCAAGGGTGACTTTAGTGCAGAGACAGTTGCCTGGTGACTTTGGTGCTCCCCCTTGTGGTTGCCTACTCGCCAGCTCCCAGAACCCCTGCAGGGGTAATGCGCCTGTAGTATGTTAGGATGGAACTCTCTGCTTGCTGCTTGCTGCGGTGGGTGCCTTCGATGTAACCAGCTCCCTAAACCCCTTACTGGGGTAGTATGCCTGCAGTAAGATGTACATGGAACTCTGTGCTTGCTGCTTGCTGTGATGGATGCCTCCTATGTTTCCCAATTGGTGGAGGTATTGCAATCCCTCGTGTATTAAAACATAATGAAAAGAGCTTCCATAGCGTAATAAAGTAAAGTCACTTTATTTAAAAACATGTATAAACAAAAAGTAAAAATAAAAAGTATAAAAAATATTCCAAAAACTAGTATATTCCCACCCAGTGGGTAACTGGGATAGGATACCAATAGTTCCTGACAAGTAAACAAAATTTAAAAGTCACTCCTGCAGAGCATAGAACGAGATGGGGGAAAGAGACCGCCAGACTCTGATACAGCATTCCACCCTCTCGTGAGCCCGGAGGTGACGTAAAGAGCGTGGTGCCGTCGTGCGCGCTTCATCACATAACGTCCTCAACACCGTTGCTGTTTTGTATGCATATAAGTATGTATGGGGGTGTCTTGTAATACATGGAACACAATTTTTTGATTAGTGCACATATTGAGGTATAGCCTCTAGCTCCATTATTGGGTGCTGGATTGCAACCTTTCACTGTGTGACATCTAATTAGATCTATTTATATCATCTCTAGATCGTACATCTTCTATCATTATACCAGTGTGGATACACCCATATAGTTGATTTTATCTTCACAATTAATATCTTATGGGGAATGCACTCTATGAATGCTATATAGGTATATAAGAGTGGTATGGTTTAAGTACTCCATAAGGCTATCCCGGCATAGACCTAATATTTAGGTTTTCGGGAATTCATAATGAACCAACCCTGACGGCGCTTGAAAGTGGCCGTCCTAGCTTGCCCCCCCCTGAGTGCCTGTGAGGTCCGTCTTAGATACCTTGATTACTTTGCGGGTAGGGGGGCCATCAATATGCCAGACAATGTCTGAAACATTTTTAAATTTAAAAAATAATTTTAACTACTAAAATCTTTGGTGACATTTACTGCATGTGTTTCTTTTAACTGATCCTGACAGAAATGTGGTGAGTCCTGAAATGGCGTGATTGTGTAACATTACAAAGCACTGTTGGGTGTTATTTACTAAAGGCAAAGACACTTTGCACTACAAGTGCACTTGAAACTGCACTGAAACTGCACTTGTAGTGCAAAGTGGATTTTCCCCTAGGAAATAACTCCCATTGTCACAGAAAACACCAATTTGAGCACAACAAAAGTTTTGGAGCGTTGAAACAATAATCCACACATTCTTGATTATCAATCTTTTTAATACCAGCACAATCACATGTGCATTTAGAAAAGGTTTTTAAAAAAACCAACATGTTTGTTGTATAACAATTTTTTGGGTCACATTACTAAAAGTAGAAATGTCCATTTAAGGTAAAACAGGTATGTTAAAAACCAACAAGAAAGACACAAATCTGGAACTTACAAAGTTCAATTTTTAAAGAAATTGAAGGCAATATCAGACATGAGTATTTAGAAACTGTGTTTGATATTGCGTTCAGATAGGGTGAAGTCACCCCTGGAAAAGCCAAATTTTGAAGATGCACACAAATTGCCGAATGTCAACATGTGCTAATATTTTGAAGATGCACACAGTGTGTCAACATGTGCTATCTGCCATCACGGGGGATCAAGGGACGTGTTTTGTGGGTGCAACCCCTTCCTCCCAGCTACTTTATTATTGAGGAAGGGGTTGCACCCCCAAAACGCATACATTGATCTTCCGTGATGGCAGATAGCACATGTTGACACACTGTGTGCATCTTCAAAATTTGGCTTTTCTCAAATCTGTCAAAAAAGAAAAGAAATTTTGAGATTACAAAAAGCACCAAAGAGGGAAGGGATTTGGAGGTGTTTCAAACTCGCCCTTAAACATCAATGAGGTTTTTCTTTTTTTTTTTAACATCATTGATGTTTTTCTGGATGTTTTCCAAGTCCCTATTACACCCCATGATCTCCCTGATCAGGATCTGTGCACTTTCACTGGTGAAATGCCCTGGATCCACAACATCACGATCACCTAAAAAGAAACAAAAACATACCATGTAGTATAAATCTGCCAGCATCCATCTCTTTCCTGAGCCTGTGGTCCCCGACACTCACCTGTTGTGGTGACAATATCCACCACATCTCCTTCCTCCTCCTCCTCCTGTTGTCTTTGGTGGGTCTCCACTTCTTCCTGAGGTGGGGGGTTTGTGGTCTCCTCGGATGAGGGGTGTCCTCCCAGTCTTTTTTCCCCTAAGTAAAAAAAAAATAGGTATACTTAGCACACAGATATTTGATGACATAAATAGGAATATGAAACATTGCTTGGAAGTGGGGTACAATTGTCTGTTTTGGCAGACTTTTGACCACTTTTGCCATGATCTTGGCCTTTCTGACATTGGGGTTGGGGTAAGGTCTATACTTCCCATCATAGTCGGTCCTTTTCAGTATGTCGACCATCTCCAACATCACTCCAAAGGACATATTTGAGGACTTAAATCGTCTCTTCCGGGATCGGGACGTTTCAGGCTTCGGGCTTTCCTCCTCCTCCTCGCTGCTGTAATTAGCATGCACCTGCCGTGTCTCCGCCATGTGCTCTTCCCCCACTGCGCCGAACGAGAAGGGGCAGGAAATAGACTAGAAAGAACGTCAGGGGCGGGCGGAGTTTCACGCATGCGCAGTGTATATTAAGAGTAACACGCGTGCATAGTACGTATGATCTGTGAGCACAGGAAGGAGTATCGGAGGCGCCGATCGTGATAACAAAGGTAAGATCTAAACTTGGGCCTATACTGCTTCTAGATTGAGGCCTATATTGTAACAAGATTAGGAGAGTTTCGCATGACATTAGGGTTTGTCTTGTGTTGTGTCATGCAGATAAAATGGATGGCTTCAATGACCACAACTTCCTCCCCCTGTTCATAGACAAATACAGGGAGCTGCCCTGTCTGTGGCAGATCGAACACCCCCAATACAACAATAAACAAAAGAGGCAGGCAGCTATTTAAAAGCCAAAATTGGTGGCCTGAGGAGCACTTATCTTAGGGAGCGCAAGAAGGTCACGGATTCTCAGAGATCCGGAGCTGCAGTAGATGACATTTATGTACCCAGGCTGTGGTACTATGAGAGACTGCGATTTCTGTCAGACCAGACTGAAGTCAGGGAATCCCTCTCCACTCTTCCTTCCACTCTTCCTTCCACCCCAGCTGAGGCTTCCGATGTCCAACCTGGGACTTCCAGCCAGAAAGAAGTGGAGGAGCCAAGCTGGAGCCAGGTATATAATTCTTATGTTTACTAGATGTTATTATTAATCACTAATTGCTGATTTAATAAAGTGTTTTACATATCAATAGACAGTAAGTGGTCAAATATACTTGGGACAAGAATGAAAAATGCTGGGCTCAGAATGATAATCAGTTATATTTGTTAACATTCAATTTGCAACAATCATGAGGTGAAAATTGTGTGTGATTGATGAATAAAAAACTCAAACTATGTCCCTTTTTCATACACAGGAAGACCTCAGCCAGGAGGAGGCTGTGGAATGTGCCACACAGGAGGAGGCTGTGGAATGTGGCAGCCAGGAGGAGGAGGGGCTAAGTGGCAGTAACGAAGGGGAGTAACGTGCAGGATTCAGCACTCAGGCTGATTCAGGAGGCTTCTGCGTCCCTCAGAGCCACCCCCACTCCTGAAGAGGCCTTTGCCTGCATGGCTGCCACAAAACTGCAGGGCATGCAAAAGGGTCAACGCCAGCTGTGTGAGGACCTTCTTTACAAAACACTAACTAAGGGGGTGAGAGGCGAAATCACACAAAACCCACCTGTGTGAGTTGGACCATCCTCCTCCTCCTGCCACAACTCCAACACCACAGACACAGCGTGGAAGGAAGACCAGGGAGTGATGACCTGGGTTCAGTCTGGTCTGGCTAAAGATGGAAGCTCTTGTATGACCACAGCCTGGGGACACAGATGTCATCTGCTGCTTTCATGATCTCTGGGACTTCTGGACCAGACTGCACTCCCTTAGATAAGGACACCTCAGGCCACCAATTTTGCAGGAAAATAATTGATGTGTGCCCTGGGGGCCAAAGGCTTTGCCAACTTCTGCTATTTCTCCAGGGTTGCCTCCCTCTTTGTTTGGTTCTGAGCCTTTAATAAAGGATTTTTTGTTTCAATTAGACTCGCCTATGTGCGTTTTCCTTCAAAAAGGACAGTTTGTTTGTGAGGAGGCAGGTACATTTGTAAACTACAATGTGAAATTAAGAAGAGACACCAACACCAAACAACCTACTTGAGATTAAATAATACAAGCTAATAATGGTGTTGTGGTAACTTGACACACAAAACACACACAAAAATATTCAGGATGTAAAATCAAAAAATAAAAATTATTAACAACAAGATCAGGCTTGAAAACAATACAAACCAAAAAAAAAAATCAGGCTTGAAAACAATACAAAACAAAAATTAAAAACATATATCTTTTTGGTGAGATGTGACAAATCTAAATATATTGATGAAATCACGATAAATAATAAAAAAAGAAGTTTGTGAGAAGTCTGTGTGAACATGAGCAGCAAAACTACTTAATTCTTCTAGCATTATAAAGAAGAAGAGAGTGCGCTGCATTGAACAATTTAAAACATTGCAGCCTGATGAAAGTGCTGTATCCATTCCGAACGCTAATTTTACCAGACCGAGCAGTTCCATTTCGGAATTTCTTCTGAGCATGCGTGGCACTTTGTGTGTCGGAATTGTCCACACATGGTCGGAATCGACGCGATCGGATTTTGTTGTTGGAAAATTTTATAGCCTGCTCTCAAACTTTGTGTCTTGGAAAATCCGATGGAAAATGTCCGATGGAGCTCACACACGGTCAGAATTTCCAACAACAAGCTCCGATCCCACATTTTCCGTCGGAAAGTCTGACCGTGTATACAGGGCATAAGACAAATGAAAGTCAGCAAATAGTGTGAGTGAGAATCTGGTTTGTATAAGTATGTATTCCCATTTAATTACCTGTGCTGAAGAGAGACCACCTGCAACACAAGTCTGAGTCCTCATGTATACCTTTACCAGCACAGGTAATTAGTTACATACTTATGCCCCGTACACACGGTCGGATTTTCCGACGGAAAATGTGTGATAGGACCTTGTTGTCGGAAATTCCGACCGTGTGTAGGCTCCATCACACATTTTCCATCGGATTTTCCGACACACAAAGTTTGAGAGCAGGCTATAAAATTTTCAGACAACAAAATCCGTTGTCGGAAATTCCGATCGTGTGTACACAAATCCGACGGACAAAGTGCCACGCATGCTCAGAATAAATAAAGAGATGAAAGCTATTGGCCACTGCCCCGTTTATAGTCCCGACGTACGTGTTTTACGTCACCGCGTTCAGAATGATCGGATTTTCCGACAACTTTGTGTGTATGCAAGACAAGTTTGAGCCAACATCCGTCGGAAAAAATCCTAGGATTTTGTTGTTGGAATGTCCGAACAAAGTCCAACCGTGTGTACGGGGCATTACATTGCAAAAAAAAAATCCTTTTCAGGTATCTCTTGAGCTTCATGACACTAAAGCCGCATACACACGATCGGATTTTCCGACGGTAAATGTTCGATGTGAGCTTGTTGTCGGAAAGTCAGACCGTGTGTATGCTCCATCGAACATTTGCTGTCAGAATTTCCGCACACGAATGTTTGAGAGCAGGCTCTCAAATTTTCCGACAACAAAACTTTGTTGGAAAGTCCGATCGTGTGTACACAAGTCCCCACACAAAAGTCCATGCATGCTCAGAATCAAGTACGAGACGGAAGCGCTTGGTCTTGTAAAACTAGCATTCGTAATGGAGATAGCACATTCGTCATGCTGCAAATTTGGAAATCTATTCACACAGAGTTCTGACAAACTGATTTTTTATTATTTCTCGTGATCTCATGAATAATTTTAGTTTTTTTTAGTTTTTTGGGGTTTTTTTTAGCAAGATCTCCAGAAAAATCCTTGTTTTTTTTGTTTTGTTTTTTATAGTGATCTCCTTTTTTTATTTTTATTTCTCCAGAATAATATTTTTTTTTTCTAGTGATCTCCATAATATTTTTTGTCATTTTGTGTGTCAAGTTACTACAACACCATTATTATCTTTTATTTTTTAACCTCAAAGAGGTTGGTTGGTGTTGGTGTACCTTGTTAATTTGACATTGTATTTTTGAAATGTACCTGCCTACTCACAAACAAATTGTCCTTTTTGAAGTAAAAACACATAGCCAAGTATTTGTTAAAACAAAAATGAAACATTTTTTAGGGGTCCTAAAAAAAATAAAGAGGAAGGCAACGCTGGAGAAACAGTTGGAATTGGTGAAGCCTTTGTACCCCAGGGCAGACATCAATTATTTGACTGTCAAAATTGGTAACCTGAGGAGTCCATTTATTAGGGAGCACAATACGGTCCAGGACTCCGAGAGATCGGGAGCAGCAGCAGATGACATATATGTCCCCAGGTTGGGTCTTACCACAGCCTGTGTCTTTTGCCAGACCACACCAAACCCAGGCCATCACTCTCAACACTTCCTTCCACGCTTCCCTCCAGGCTGCTGTGGTGGGTTGGGTGGCTGTGTTGTTGGAGGTGTTGCTGGAGGTGGTGTTGCTGGAGGTGGTGGAGGAGTAATATGGTCCAACTCACACACATGGCTTTTAGTTGTGAGTTGGCCCCTCATCCACTTGTTTAGTATTATCTCCTCACAGATGAAACGTTGGCCCTCCTCCATTTGTTCCAGTTTACTGGCTGTCAGATGGCCATACGACTCGGGGCCACCAGGGGTTGTTGTGAGGACTGTAGTAGCCTGCCAAATCAAAGTAGTCGCTGACTCCTCCAGGTTCCTCACCTTCCTGGTCCTTTTTGTTGGAAGGCAGAGTGGAGGAACCTGGGATTCAGTCAGGCTGCTTTCCACGGCCACCTCCTGGCTGCCACATTCAATGGCCTCCTCCTGGCTGAGACTTGCCTGTGTATGAAAATGGTACATAGTTTTAGTTTTTTGGTCATCAATCACACACAGTTTTGAGCTCATGACTGTTGCAAAGTGAATGTTAATGAATAGAAAAGACTATTATTCTGACCCCAGCATTTTTCATTCTTGTCCCAATCATTTGTGGCTACTATTGTCTATTGATATGTAAACCACTTTGTTAAATCAGAAATTAGTGATCAATAATAACATCTAGTTGACATAAATCTATTTTTGACAAGAAATATGTTGAACAATGCTATACCTGGCTCAAGCTGGGCTCCTCCACATCTTCCTGGGTGAAGGCCCAGGTTGGACTTCAGGAGCCTCATCTGATGTGGAAGGAAGTGTGGAAGGAAGTGTGGAAGGAAGGGTCGAGAGCGATGGCCAGGGTTCACTCTGGTCTGACAAAAAATGCAGTCTGTCGTAGTACCACAGCCTGGGGACATAAGCGTCATCTGCTGCTGCTCCTGATCTCATGGAATCCTGTACCTTTTTGCGCTCCCTATTATATGTGCTCCTCAGGCCACCAATTTTGGCCTTCAAATAGGGGATGTCTGCTGTGGGATACACAGGATTCACCAATTCCAACAGTTGCTCCAGCACTGCCTTCCTCTTTAGCTTGTTGGAGTAGTCACTGTTGTTGACTTGCCAAAGACAGGGCAGCTCCCTGTACCTGTCTATAAAGATTGGCAGGAAGTCCGAGTCAGTAAATTTATCCATTTTCTCTGCAAGACACAACACAAGACAAACCCTAAAGTCAGGCTAAACTCTCCTAATCTTGTCCCAATATAGGCCTCTAACCACTAATGCCCCAAGTTAAAATTGTACCTTTGTTTGCACGATCTGTGCTTACGCTACTCTGTCCTCTGCTCACAGATTGTACATACGACAAACGCGTGTTATGCTTTATATACAATGCACATGCGTGAAACTCCGCCCCTGACCTTCTTTATAGTGTATTCCCCACCCCTTCTCTTTCGGCGCAGTGGGAGAGCACATGGCAGAGAGACAGCAGGTGCATGCAGAGAGCAGCATCGATGAAAGTCCAGAGCAAGGCAGTTCCCAAACCAGGAGGAGATATAAGGACTCAAATATGTCCTTTGAAGAGATGGTGGACATCTTGAAGAGGGCCGACTATGATGGGAAGTATGGACCTTACCCAAACCCACATGTGAGAAAGGTCAAGATCATGGCTAAAGTTGTGAGAAGTCTGCACAGGAATTTTGGGGTACAACGATCCAAGGAGCAATTGAGGAAACGCTGGTCAGACCTGAAATTGAGGGAGCACAATCAGTATAGAAGGATCAGGAAACTGCTTCTAAAAAGTAAGTATTTGTTGTATGTTCCTATTATTATTATTATTACTTTAGTGCTGCTCCATGTGCTTTTCTTTACTGTTGTACAGTTTAAAATGGCAACTTTGAGGTTCGTGGGCACAGTAATCGTTCGTAGTAAACATTGTTCATTTGACCACTAATACAACATTTTTGGCAGATGCAGGTTAACTACATTTGTTCATGCCTACTTGTATGAAAAGAAGTTTAGTACATTGTTGCCTAGATGTGTTTGTAACTATAATGAAATGCAAACTTCATTCAGTGTAAGGAGAGGACACTCAGCAGCTGTTTACACATCTGGATGCAGGAGCACTAGTGTCGGACACCAGAACAACCTTTTTATGGTGTCTCACGCAGGTGCTCTAGTGGATACCAAGAGTCGCTCCATGTGTGAAACTTGCACAAAACAGAAAAGCATTCCAGCTTTTGAAAGGGAAAAATAATGTTTTCACCTTGGAATGCTGCCAAAACAGACAATTTGATGACACTTCCAAGCAATGTTTAATATTACTATTTCTCACCTCAAATATCTGTGTGCTAAGTATACCTTTTTTGTATTCACATAGGGGAGAAAAGAATCAGGACATCTGAGGACACCAGGAACCCCACACCTCCTGAAGAAGGGGAAATCCCCACACACCATGAAGAAGATGTGGATTCCAAGGTTCATAAAGTGGGAAAAATTGTGACCAAAACAGGTCAGTGTCTGAGACCACAGCTTCAGGTAATAGATGTATGCCTGCATATTTATAATACATGGTGTGTATTTTTTTTTAGGTGATGTGGATGTTGTGGAAGAAGAAACTCATTTTAACAGTGCAAGTGCACAGATCCTGATCAGCGAAATAATGGTGTGCAATCGTGAATTAGAGAAGGTCAAGGAAAACAATGATGTTGAAAAAAGACTCACCAACATCATTGATGTTTTACCAAAATCTAACAACAACAAAAAAAAGAATGTTGTCGTTATTTTTTACATTTTTCTAAAAAAAATCATGAGATATCAATGTACGCGTTTTGTCGGTGCAACACCTTTCTCGCAAATAAAGTAGACAAGAGGAAGGGGTTGTACCCACAAAACGCGTACATTAATATCTATCCCATGATGGCAGATAGCACATGTTGACACACTGTGTGTCTTTTCCCTACATCAAAATAGATATAGGGAAAAGATACACATTTTAGGCATGGGATCATGATGGAAATCAACATTTTTGAGTTCCAATTTGTGTGCATCTTCAAAATTTGGCTTTTACAGGGGTGAGATCACCCCATCTGATGAAGGCAAAAATCAACACAGTTTTGGACATACTAATGTCTCATATTGCCTTCACTTTATCAAAGTTGAACTTTGTAAGTTCCTGATTTGGGGATGTGGATGTTATTGGTTTTCCTTGTCAAAAGAAGTTTATTGAGTATACAATGTTATAAAGATTAGGGATGAGCCGAACACCCCCCGGTTCGGTTCGCACCAGAACCCGCGAACGGACCGCAAGTTCGCACGAACGTTAGAACCCCATTGACGTCTATGGGACTCGAACGTTCGAAATCAAAAGTGCTCATTTTAAAGGCTAATTTGCATGGTATTGTCCTAAAAAGGGTTTGGGGACCCGGGTCCTACCCCAGGGGACATGTATCAATGCAAAAAAAACTTTTAAAAACGGCCGTTTTTTCGGGAGCAGTGATTTTAATGATGCTTAAAGTAAAAAAAAAAAAGTGAAATATTCCTTTAAATATCGTACCTGGGGGGTGTCTATAGTATGCCTGTAAAGTGACGCGTGTTTCCCATGTTTAGAACAGTCCCTGCACCAAATGTCATTTTTAAAGGAAAAAATCTCATTTAAAACTGCTTGCGGGTTTAATGTCATGTCGGGTCATGGCAATATGGATGAAAATCAGTGAGACAAACGGCATGGGTACCCCCCAGTCCATTACCAGGCCCTTTGGGTCTTGTATGGATATTAAGGGGAACCCCGCACCCAAATTAAAATAAGGAAAGGTCCCTATATACTCTGAACAGCAGTATACAGGCGGTGCAAACAAGACAGGGACTGTAGGTTTGTTGTTAAGTAGAATCTGTTTGTAATTTTGAACATTTTTAATGTGTTTAGCTCCAGCCAAAAAATCTTTTCTAAGCTTTTTGGAAAACATAGGGAAGGGTTATCACCCCTGTGACATTTGTTTTGCGTCTTTCCTCCTCTTCAGAAGATTTCACCTCACTTTTTTGTCCCAATGAAAAATGTTTTTTGAAAATTTGGGTTTTTTTGTGGAACAAGGATTGGAAAGCATCAGTGGAAAGGAAAAATTGTTTTCCCATATTAACTCTTACAGGAGAGAATTTCCCTTCCTTAGGGGTAGATTTCATCTCACTTCCTGTTGTCTCCTTCCGTTTGCAAGTAGGAGTCGTTTGTAAGTTAGATGTTTGAAAGTAGGGTCCTGCCCTATATACTCAGCAGAAATTTGGGCCTTAGGTGTTGCTGTGGCCAAAACACTGTAAGCCCTCACAGGGCCCTGCTGTGAAATATTAGATCAAGAATTGTAATTACATGCCCCTGTTGAACAGGAGCTGAAAAATTAGGCCTTAGGCACTGGTGCTGGTGCCACAACACTGCAACCCCTCACAGACACTCTAGTTGGAACGCAGGAACGAGCCCTGCTGCAAAGTATTGCATCAAAAATTGTAATTACACGCCCCTGTTAGACAGGGGCAGAAAAATTGGGTCTTAGGCACTGGTGCTGGTGCCACAACACTGCAACCCCTCACAGACACTCTAGTTGAAACGCAGGAACAAGCCCTGCTGCAAAGTATTGCATCAAAAATTGTAATTACACGCCCCTGTTAGACAGGGGCTGAAAAATTGGGTCTTAGGCACTGGTGCTGGTGCCACAACACTGCAACCCCTCACAGACACTCTAGTTGGAATGCAGGAACGAGCCCTGCTGCAAAGTATTACATCAAAAATTGTAATTACACGCCCCTGTTAAACAGGGGCTGAAAAATTGTGCCTTAGGCACTGGTGGTGGCGCCCAGAACCAAAAATGTTCTTACAAGCTATCAGCGTGATGATTGAGGAGGAAGAGGATAATTACTCAGGGATAGTCACTCAGCATCAGCATAGGCAGTCTTTGAAGGGATCTGAGATTTCAAAAAAAATTATTCGGTTACATCTGCATCAGGTGCTTGGTAGCTGGTGGTGATCCAAGACTGATTCATTTTTATGAAGGTCAGCCGATCGACCGAGTCGGTGGACAGACGCACCCTGTGATCGGTTACCACGCCTCCAGCAGCACTGAATGTGCGTTCCGAAAGAACGCTGGATGCAGGACAGGCCAGTAGCTCAATTGCATACTGTGCAAGCTCTGGCCAGTGATCCATCCTCAAGACCCAGTAACCCAGAGGATTTTCGGTGGGAAAGGTGTCCAAGTCTGATCTTGCCCCTAGGTATTCCTGCACCATGTAAAACAGACGCTGGCGATGGTTGCTGGAACCGATCATACCTTGGGGCTGCGGACCAAAAAATTGTCTGAACGCATCGGTCAGACGGCCACCTTCTCCACCGCTCCTTCTTTGACTGACCGAAGCCTCAGCAACACGTTGTCCAGAAACAGGAGTTTGTAACCTCCCAGTCTCTGGGAACGCGTTGCACAGACCTTTCTGCAAGGCCTCCCGAAGATGTTTCATCCTCTGCTCCCTCTGCGATGGCAAGATAAGGTCCGCAACCTTACCCTTGTAACGTGGATCAAGGAGGGTTGCCAGCCAGTATTGGTCCTTCTCCTTGATACCACGAATACGAGGATCCTTACGCAGGCTTTGCAGGATCAGGGAGGCCATGCAGCGTAGGTTTGCTGAGGCATTCGGTCCGGAGTCCTCTGGGTCACTAAGGACAACAACGTCCGCAGCCACCTCCTCCCAGCCACGTACAAGTCCATGTGTTCCTTGGGACTGATCCCTTAAAGACTGCTGATGCTGAGTGCCAGGCTCCACCTCCATACTGACACAATCTTCCTCCTCCTCCTCCTCCTCCTCCTCGTCCTCTTCCTGTGTGATCGGCGGGCACGCAGGAACACTGTCTGGATAAAGGGGGCCTTGAGAGCTAAGGAAGTCCTCCTCTTCCTGCCTCTGTTCTGCCTCAAGTGCCCTGTCCATTATTCCACGCAGCGTGTGCTCCAACAGGTGGACAAGGGGGACAGTGTCACTGATGCATGCACTGTCAGTGCTCACCATCCTCGTGGCCTCCTCGAATGGTGACAGGACAGTGCATGCATCCCTGATCATGGCCCACTGGCGTGGGGAAAAAAAACCAAGGTCCCCTGACCCTGTCCTGGTGCCATAGTCGCACAGGTACTCATTGATGGCCCTCTGCTGCGTGTGCAGCCGCTGCAGCATGGCCAACGTCGAGTTCCACCTGGTGGGCATGTCACAGATTAGGCGGTTCTTGGGCAGGTTAAACTCCTTTTGGAGGTCCGTCAGCCGAGCACTGGCATTATATGACCGGCGGAAATGCACACAGACTTTCCTGGCCTGCCTCAGGACATCCTGTAAGCCCGGGTACCTGCCCAAGAACCGCTGCACCACCAAGTTAAGGACGTGAGCCAAACAGGGCACATGGGTCAGTTGTCCCTGTCGGAGGGCAGAGAGGAGGTTGGTGCCATTGTCGCAAACCACCATTCCTGCCTTAAGTTGGCGTGGCGTCAACCACCTCTGAACCTGCCCCTGCAGAGCTGACAGAACCTCTGCCCCAGTGTGGCTCCTGTCCCCCAAGCACACCAGCTCAAGCACCGCATGGCATCTTTTGGCCTGCGTACTTGCGTAGCCCCTTGAACGCCTACGGAGCACCGCTGGTTCCGAGGAAGAGGCCATGGAGGAAGAAGAAGAGGAGGGGGTGGAGGAGAGAGGTGTGTCACAATCAGCATTTTGGAGGCGTGGTGGCGGAACAACCTCCAACACTACTGCACCTTGTCCTGCATCCTTCCCAGCTGCCAGCAGAGTCACCCAATGCGCCGTGAAACTTAAGTAACGTCCCTGTCCATGCCTGCTGGACCATGAGTCAGCGGTAATATGCACCTTACCGCTGACCGCCCTGTCCAGCGAGGCATGGACATTGCCTTCCACATGCCGGTAGAGAGCCGGAATCGCCTTCCGTGAGAAAAAGTGGCGTTTGGGTACCTGCCACTGAGGAACCGCACATTCCACAAACTCACGGAAGGGGGCAGAGTCTACCAACTGAAAAGGCAGCAGTTGAAGTGCTAGCAATTTTGCCAAGCTAGCATTCAACCGCTGGGCATGTGGATGGCTGGGAGCAAACTTCTTTCGGCGGTGCAGCAGCTGGGGCAGGGAAATTTGCCTGGTACAATCTGACGTCGGTGTACCAAAAGCAGATTGCCCATAAGTACTTGGCTGTGACACACCTAATTCTACACCTTCATTCCTCTCACTGCAGGTCGCAGAGAGGACTGAAGGTCTAGTGGGGTTGGAAATCTCAGCTGATGAGGAGCAAGGAGAGATCGTCTTTGTTCTTTGGTGTGGGTCTTTTAGATACGCTTGCCAACGAACTGCATGGCAGGTCAACATATGTCTGGTCAAGCATGTGGTACCCAAGCGGGAGATGTTTTGGCCACGCGAGATACGCTTGAGACATATATTGCAAATAGCAGCGGTGCGATCTGATGCACTCGTCTCAAAAAAGGCCCACACCAAAGAACTTTTTGAATAACGCGCAGAGACTGCAGCGCCCTGCACATGTGGAGCTTTGGGGTGTGATGCAGTCAATGTGCTGCCCTTAGGCTGGCCCCTGGAGGGCATCCTGCCTAGTTGGTGATGTGCCACCTCCTCCTCCTCCTCCTCCTCCTCCTCTCTCCTATCAGGCACCCACGTTGAGTCAGTGACCTCATCATCCCCTCCCTCCTCATCACTGGAGCAAACCTGGCAGTATGCTGCAGCAGGGGGAGCATGACTGCCAGATTGCTGTCCTTCTTGGGCACCCCCTCTGTCCGTGCTCATGTTACTGCCTTCATTGAGCTCAGTATCATCATCAGAGCCTTCCAAACGCTGGGCATCCTCCTGGAGCATGTACCCAACACTGTGGTCAAACAGTTCGAGGGAATCCTCATGAGGACATGGTGGAGCTAGGGAAGGAGTCACTGATGACATTGAGCTGAGGGAAGAGGCCGCTGCTTTGCCAGACAAAGCACCCTGGGCATGGGTGAGAGAGGATGAGGAGGATGAGGACGGCTTGGTCATCCACTCGACCAAGTCTTCCGCATGTTGCGGCTCAACACGGCCAGCTGCCGAAAAAAAGGCCAAGCGTGTCCCATGGCCACGTGCTGATGAGGATGCACCGTCTCCACGACCAGCACTAGACACAGAGCCTGCTTGCCCTCTCTTATTGGCTTGTGACTGTCTGCCTCTCCTTCTTGGCCTTCCAGACATACTAATGGCCTGTAGCTGCACTAAGCTGGGATAGAACACCTGTAATTTTCTTCAGGTAGCTTTATATACTGTAACCAGACAAGCCTGCCTGTCAGTAGGAAGATAACAGGAACGGATCTAGCTGAACACTGTGAGCAGGACGTACTGCACTAAATGTATATAGCAGGAACGGATCTAGCTGAACACTGTGAGCAGGACGCACTGCACTGAATGTAAATAGCAGCAACGGATCTAGCTGAACACTGTGAGCAGGACGCACTGCACTGAATGTAAACAGCAGGAACGGATGTAGCTAAACACTGTGAGCAGGACGCACTGCACTGAATGTAAATAGCAGGAACGGATCTAGCTGAACACTGTGAGCAGGACGCACTGCACTGAATGTAAATAGCAGGAACGGATCTAGCTGAACACTGTGAGCAGCACGCACTGCACTGAATGTAAATAGCAGGAACGGATCTAGCTGAACACTGTGAGCAGGACGCACTGCACTGAATGTAAATAGCAGGAACGGATCTAGCTGAACACTGTGAGCAGGACGCACTGCACTGAATGTAAATAGCAGGAACGGATCTAGCTGAACACTGTGAGCAGGACGCACTGCACTGAATGTAAACAGCAGGAACGGATGTAGCTAAACACTGTGAGCAGGACGCACTGCACTGAATGTAAATAGCAGGAACGGATCTAGCTGAACACTGTGAGCAGGACGCACTGCACTGAATGTAAATAGCAGGAACGGATCTAGCTGAACACTGTGAGCAGCACGCACTGCACTGAATGTAAATAGCAGGAACGGATCTAGCTGAACACTGTGAGCAGGACGCACTGCACTGAATGTAAATAGCAGGAACGGATCTAGCTGAACACTGTGAGCAGGACGCACTGCACTGAATGTAAATAGCAGGAACGGATCTAGCTGAACACTGTGAGCAGGACGCACTGCACTGAATGTAAATAACAGGAACGGATCTAGCTGAACACTGTGAGCAGGACACACTGTACTAAATGTAAATAGTCTAGCTGCCTGACTGTGGTACTAATAGGATCAAAAAGAACACCTGTAATTTTCTTCAGGTAGCTTTATATACTGTAACCAGACAAGCCTGCCTGTCAGTAGGAAGATAACAGGAACGGATCTAGCTGAACACTGTGAGCAGGACGTACTGCACTAAATGTATATAGCAGGAACGGATCTAGCTGAACACTGTGAGCAGGACGCACTGCACTGAATGTAAATAGCAGCAACGGATCTAGCTGAACACTGTGAGCAGGACGCACTGCACTGAATGTAAATAGCAGGAACGGATCTAGCTGAACACTGTGAGCAGGACGCACTGCACTGAATGTAAATAGCAGGAACGGATCTAGCTGAACACTGTGAGCAGGACGCACTGCACTGAATGTAAATAACAGGAACGGATCTAGCTGAACACTGTGAGCAGGACACACTGTACTAAATGTAAATAGTCTAGCTGCCTGACCGTGGTACTAATAGGATCAAAAAGAACACCTGTAATTTTCTTCAGGTAGCTTTATATACTGTAACCAGACAAGCCTGCCTGTCAGTAGGAAGATAACAGGAACGGATCTAGCTGAACATTGTGAGCAGGACGTACTGCACTAAATGTATATAGCAGGAACGGATCTAGCTGAACACTGTGAGCAGGACGCACTGCACTGAATGTAAATAGCAGCAACGGATCTAGCTGAACACTGTGAGCAGGACGCACTGCACTGAATGTAAATAGCAGGAACGGATCTAGCTGAACACTGTGAGCAGGACGCACTGCACTGAATGTAAATAGCAGGAACGGATCTAGCTGAACACTGTGAGCAGGACGCACTGCACTGAATGTAAATAACAGGAACGGATCTAGCTGAACACTGTGAGCAGGACACACTGTACTAAATGTAAATAGTCTAGCTGCCTGACCGTGGTACTAATAGGATCAAAAAGAACACCTGTAATTTTCTTCAGGTAGCTTTATATACTGTAACCAGACAAGCCTGCCTGTCAGTAGGAAGATAACAGGAACGGATCTAGCTGAACACTGTGAGCAGGACGTACTGCACTAAATGTATATAGCAGGAACGGATCTAGCTGAACACTGTGAGCAGGACGCACTGCACTGAATGTAAATAGCAGCAACGGATCTAGCTGAACACTGTGAGCAGGACGCACTGCACTGAATGTAAATAGCAGGAACGGATCTAGCTGAACACTGTGAGCAGGACGCACTGCACTGAATGTAAATAGCAGCAACGGATCTAGCTGAACACTGTGAGCAGGACGCACTGCACTGAATGTAAATAGCAGGAACGGATCTAGCTGAACACTGTGAGCAGGACGCACTGCACTGAATGTAAATAGCAGGAACGGATCTAGCTGAACACTGTGAGCAGGACGCACTGCACTGA
Source organism: Lithobates clamitans (assembly GCA_037952925.1). Taxonomy (NCBI): domain Eukaryota; kingdom Metazoa; phylum Chordata; class Amphibia; order Anura; family Ranidae; genus Lithobates; species Lithobates clamitans. The sequence continues at coordinate 3,809,128 of JBBGZY010000281.1, forward strand.
ATGTAAATAACAGGAACGGATCTAGCTGAACACTGTGAGCAGGACACACTGTACTAAATGTAAATAGTCTAGCTGCCTGACCGTGGTACTAATAGGATCAAAAAGAACACCTGTAATTTTCTTCAGGTAGCTTTATATACTGTAACCAGACAAGCCTGCCTGTCAGTAGGAAGATAACAGGAACGGATCTAGCTGAACACTGTGAGCAGGACGTACTGCACTAAATGTATATAGCAGGAACGGATCTAGCTGAACACTGTGAGCAGGACGCACTGCACTGAATGTAAATAGCAGCAACGGATCTAGCTGAACACTGTGAGCAGGACGCACTGCACTGAATGTAAATAGCAGGAACGGATCTAGCTGAACACTGTGAGCAGGACGCACTGCACTGAATGTAAACAGCAGGAACGGATGTAGCTAAACACTGTGAGCAGGACGCACTGCACTGAATGTAAATAGCAGGAACGGATCTAGCTGAACACTGTGAGCAGGACGCACTGCACTGAATGTAAATAGCAGGAACGGATCTAGCTGAACACTGTGAGCAGGACGCACTGCACTAAATGTAAATACCAGGAACGGATCTAGCTGAACACTGTGAGCAGGACGCACTGCACTGAATGTAAATAGCAGGAACGGATCTAGCTGAACACTGTGAGCAGGACGCACTGCACTGAATGTAAATAGCAGGAACGGATCTAGCTGAACACTGTGAGCAGCACGCACTGCACTGAATGTAAATAGCAGGAACGGATCTAGCTGAACACTGTGAGCAGGAAGCACTGTACTGAATGTAAATAGCAGGAACGGATCTAGCTGAACACTGTGAGCAGGACACACTGCACTGAATGTAAATAGTCTAGATAGAAGATAACAGGAACGGATCTAGCTAAACTGAATACAGTGTATATATATATATGCAACACCTGGGATGCATATATATACACAATACACTGTAAGTGCAGCTAACTGACTGACTGTTCTGCCTAATCTATCTAACTCAAATCAAATGACACTGTCTCTCTCTCTCTCTATCGCTCAGCACACCGGAACACACACTACACAGGGCCGCCGTGCAGGCGGCCTTATATAGTGTGGGGTGTGTACTAAATCCCCTGAGCCATAATTGGCCAAAGCCACCCTGGCTTTGGCCAATTACAGCTCTCTCTACTGACGGCGCTGTGATTGGCCAAGCATGCGGGTCATAGTGCATGCTTGGCCAATCATCAGCCAGCAATGCACTGCGATGCCGCAGTGAATTATGGGCCGTGACGCGCCACACGAATTTGGCGCGAACGGCCCATATCGTTCGCAATTCGACGGACGGTCGAACAGCCGATGTTCGAGTCGAACATGGGTTCGACTCGAACACGAAGCTCATCCCTAATAAAGATACATAAAGTAAGTTTACAAGGATCTAAAAAGTAAGCTCATTGTTTTACAGTAGGGTTTATATAGGTAAATATCATGAAATTTCAAATATTAAACATTGGGTTCACGTAAACCTAAATTAAAGATATATATCATTTCCTTAGTTACTTTTGTAGGTATTTAAATGATTTCTACCTACTATACATATTGTTTACAAGTAAAGTGTATATAGGTCAAATAAATTCTGATAATGAGCTTTAATCGTAAGGTGGAGAAAAGGAAAGAGAAAGAAGAAAAAGGGTTGAAAGGTAGAGGTATGGTCCACAAGGTTGTCCCGCTCGTCAGTTTATTATTCTTTTTAGTTCTCTTTGAAGCCTTAGAATGGGTGTCTCTGTAAGTCATTTAATCTGTTACCATGGCAACAGGACAGAGTCATTGAAATTTGACAGGAACTGTTGTTTTATCCAAGGGTGCCAAAGTTTTTCAAATTTTGGAATTTGATTTTGATCGATGGCTACCATCTTAGCATGGGACATTGTATTATTCATTCTGTGAATTGTTTCTGCTAGTACCAATGTAGGAGATTTCCATGCCTTGGCCACTGTTTGTTTTGCAGCCGTTATTAGTTGGATCATAAGTTTGAATTGAGAGAGTGTTAACCATTCCGGTTTTAGATTAAGTAAAGTTAAATATGGATCTGGTTGTATTATCTTTTTAAATATTTTAGATGCAATCACGAAAACTTCCTTCCAGAAGGTTTGGATTACTGGGCACGTCCACCATATGTGTAAATATGTGCCTATTTCTGGGCATCCTCGAAAACAAAGAGGTATTAGGTGAATATTTTGCCACTCTAGGGGGTACAAGGTACCAGCGAGTTAGGACTTTATAATTTGTCTCCAGTGCTAAGATGTTGGGTGAAGATGACTTAGATGTGAGCCATATGTTAGACCAGTCCGTGTCTTCTAAAGTTCGTCCCAGGTCCTCCTCCCACCTCTGAACGTAAGAGGGTCTATTAAGATTTGCTACTCCATATAATTGATTATAAAGTGATGAAATTGTACCTTTAGCAAATGGATCTTCTGTACAGATTGATTCAAAAATGGATAATTGGGATAATGGTGTATCCCCCTTTAGGAATGGTGTATAGAAATTTTTGATTTGGAGATATCTAAATATCTCAGAGTTTGGTAGATTATATTTTTCTCTAAGTGATGGGAATGAAAGGAATGATTTAGATGCTATGAAGTCATTTAGTGTCTGAATGCCTGATGTTGTCCAAGCTTTAAACGAATTTGGGTAGATCCATGCTGGATAAAAGGCCGGATTTCTGATAAAAGAAAGGAGAGGATTGTGTGGAGATTGTAACTGATATTTGGTTTTTAGTTTATCCCAGAGAGATAAGAAGTGTTTAGTTATGGGATTATGAATTTTAAAGCGGTCTTTAGGATCAAGCCATAATAAATTTGATATTAATAGAGGGTCATTTTCTGAAGCCTCTATAAATACCCATAATGGGATTTCCTGTTTTGCATGGTATTTGGACAGACTAGCCAAATGTGCTGCTCTGTAGTAGTTAGTAAAATTAGGGTATCCCAGGCCTCCTTTATTTTTGGGAAGATGTAGTGTGTGTATAGGTATACGTGGTTTAGAAGAGCCCCATATAAACGAAGTTGCTCTTTTTTGTACTATTCTCAAAAAATAGGAAGGAATTGGAATAGGGAGGACTCTGAATAGATAAAGTAATTTGGGTAGAATAGTCATTTTGATTGCATTAATCTTCCCTATCCAGGATAAAGGAAGTTGCGACCATTGTTTTATTAGATTTGTGATCTGTCTTAATAGAGGAGGATAATTGGTTGAGAATAAGTCAGAATGAGATGCTGTTAAATGAATTCCATGATATGGGATTGATTTTTCTGCCCATGTGAATGGGAGTGCAGCCCTAGCCGGGATCAATTCCATGTTTGTGAGTGAAATATTAAGCACTAGGCATTTCTTAGGATTAATCATAAGGCCGGATAGGGCTGCAAATCCATCAAGAGCTGGTATTAAGTTAGGACCAGAGACCTGTGGTGATGATAGAAAAAGTAATATATCGTCTGCAAATATACATAATTTGTGTGTAATACCTCCTACTTCAATGCCAGTTATAGTTTGGTTTGTTCTGATGTATTGGGCCATGGGTTCGAGTATAAGGGCAAATAATAAGGGAGATAATGGGAAACCCTGTCGGGTACCTCTTTCGATATTAAAGGCTTCAGATTTGTATCCAGCATATTTTATATAGGCTTTGGGTTTATTATATAATGCTTTGATCCATGTTAAAAAGTGGGGTCCAAAACCCCATTTTTGTAATGAATATTGCATATATTGCCAGGATACTGTGTCAAATGCCCTCTTAATATCGAGAGATAGAAAACATAAAGTGATTTTCTGTTTTTTAGCAATATGTGCCAATAACACTGCCCTGCGTATAGGATGTTATTGGTTTTAAACATGCCTGTTTAGCCACAAATACTGTCACACATAATGTTATACACCAAAGATGTTGGTTTGTTAAAAAAAACCTTTTATAATGCATATATGAATGTGCTTGTAGTAAAATGTTTTATACTCAACAATGTGTGGCTTCTTCTTTCAATGCTCAATACCAGTTTTTGGAGTAAGTTGGTGTAGTTACAGTGACAATGGGGGCTATTTACTAAAGGCAAATCCACTTTGCACTCCAAGTGCACTTTCAGTGCAGTTTCAGTGCACTTTCAAGTGCACTGAAACTGTACTGAAACTGCACTTGGAGTGCAAGGTGGATTTGCCTTTAGTAAATAACCCCCACAGTGCTCTAAAATTTGCCCCAATCAGGCCATTTTAGGGACTGCAAGCAACTAATTAATGGAGTTGAAAAGGATGACTATTTTTATCATTAATGCATTACATACATTAACAACAAAAACGGGTGTGTGTGTAGCAGACCCATAGCACAACATAATAGTTAGCTGAAGAAGAGATTGTCACCTCATGTATCAAATAAGTTACGTTTGCACTATTGAAGAAAATGGCCAAAAATAAAACGCCATTGGAGAACCTAGGAGACAGCTAAAAAACACAAGCAGTAAATCAAATAAAATATGAGTTCAGTTTTTAACAATCAATTTCTTTCAAATAGGTTAGACATTCTCTGGCATATCAATGACCCCCCTACCAGCAAAGCACTCTAGACATCTTTGCCGTACTTCTCTGGCGCTTTGGAGGGGCAAGCCAGGATGGCCAAGCGTCAGAGTTGTAACTGGTAAGCCGACCTCAGTCACAACTGAATAGCAAAATTGGCAGCCTGATCCCCAACCAGGCTGCCACAAGAACATGAGGGCAATTGGACTATCATGGTACAGTAGAGACAATACAATTTTAAATAATATAACAGGATATAAAAATTACAAAAGATTTTTTTGATGCCAAAAAACAAATTGTCATTTACAGATAAAAAACATGGTAGCAGTACAAAAATATCACCAGTGAAAGGATTATCCCCAGAATGGGAGAATCGCAATAGGACAATAGATCACAGATGTCATTTTCCTCTACTAGTTTCGTGGACAATGGCCGCTTCATCGGGAGGGTATCTGTGATAGGATCAAAGAGACAATATAATGATCGCAGGACATAAAGGTAAGGACTTGTAAAACAGCATCAAAATTAAAAGAAGTATTAATGGGTATGAGAAGGGGGAAGGAGCAGAGCTGCTTAACCATGTCCCAACAGTCACCAAGCGCAGAGCGCCGCCACCAAGGAGGTCTCCCGCTGCGACTCAGGGGAGCCACAGATAATAACCAGATTCTGGGTACATAAAGTAAAAGGCATGGATAGGATGTAGACTTACCAGGCAAAAATGTGGGCCAGTGAAAAAGTGAATGCAAAAGTGATGTGGGGTGAACATCAAGATAAAGGTAATAAAATAATGGTTAAGTGTGCATATTAAACAACGTGAAGAGGCATGAAAAAAAGCATCAAATATTAAGTGAAAAAAAATGTGAAGGTGAAAAATAAATAAGTAAAATAAAGTGAAACGGGAGGTGCATTAATGTGTGAGGTACATGAGAGTGGAGAAGTGAAGGGATTTACCTAGTGTGAATAAGTGTAGAACAGGGAGGGAGAAAGAAGGAGAGGAGACAATAAGGAAAGAAAAAACAAGTGTAAGCGAAGAAAGAGTAGAAGGGAAAAAAAGGAAGGGAGGGAGAGGGAAAACAAAGGACACCGGAAGGGGGGAAAAAAAAAGGAGAAAAGGGGGGAAGAGGGCGGAGGGGGGTGAAGGGAAAAGGGGAGGAAATAGAGGGAAGGGAAAGAGGAGAGAGAAAGAGGGAAGAAGGGAAAGGGAATGTAATAGACAGAAAAGAGGGGAAGTGAACCACAGTGCAATTGAGGTAAATAAGTGAAGCAGTATATACCTGGTAATGAGGTAAAAAATGTGTATATGGGAGTCCCAGGAAAGGCAAGTTCACTAGGGGAAGTGATGCCAGTGTGTGGCCTCAGTCTGTAGTACTGGTGGACTGTAGGCAAGGGGTGGAGGCATAATAGGGCTTATCCACCCATGCCAGAGTCGCCTGTAAGGAAAACCAGTGAACGGTATTATATTAAAAAAAGAGCCAGTGTGAATGCCTAGGGTACAGGGCACCGCAACTTGGCTGTAGTAAAGCTAAATTGGTAGAAGTAACTTACTAGGGACTAGCTGGGGCACAACAATCCCGGGTTCCCAGGTCCAGAGGGTCGGTGTACAGGCAGATGCCTGTTATTTGTAGCTTCCAATGTCGCAACGTTGAATCACACGCCGGCAGGTGCGGTTATTCCTGGATGATGGTACAAGTCCTTATCAATCCCTATTTTGGTAACCACCATAGAGGCCACATTTTCTTTTCAGTCACAACTGAGGCCACATAGTTGTGTAAAATGCAGCATTAAAGATTTATGTGATTTAGTTTATATTCCACCATATTAATAGCAGTGAGGAATAGGTGGAACCGGCTGGCCATTATGCCAAAGGCATTTTCCACCACTCTTCTGGCTCTGGCCAGCTGGTAATTAAAAACCCTCTGGTCCAGGGTGAGGGTCCTCATCAGGAATGGCGGCATAAGATGGTCCCCAGCGCAAATGCTTCACTCGCAATGAAGACGAATGGGAGTCCCGCCACATTGTCTTCTGGAGGTGGTAAGCCCAAGCTGCCATTCTGGAGCCGTCCGGAAAACTCCGTCTGGGAGATGACTCCACCATCCGACATCTAGCCATTATTCCCCCCCAAAATTGGGTCATTTGGGGGGGGGGGTTGAACTGTCCTGGCATTTTATGCACAACATTTAGAAGCTTATGTCACACATCACGCACTCTTCTAACCACTTGAAGACAAAGCCCTTTGACACTTTTTGTTTACATAAACACATTTTTTTTGCAAGAAAATTACTTTGAACCCCCAAACATTATATATTTTTTAAAACCAAGGGCCCTACAGATTAAAATGGTGGGAGTTGCAGTTTTTTTTCTTCACACAGTATTTGCGTAGCGATTTTTCAAACGCAATTTTTTTTGAAAGAATACAATTTTTAAAAAATTTTAATGCACTAAAACACTATATTGCTCAAATGTTTGATGAAATAGAAAAGATGATCTTATGCTGAGTACATGGATACCAAACACGACATGCTTTAAAATTGCGCAAAAACGTGCAGCGAGGACAAACTACATACATTTTTAAAAGCCTTTAAAAGCTTTTACAGGTTACCATTTTAGATCTACAGAGGAGATCTACTGCTAAAATTATTGCCCTCAATCTGACCTTCGCGGAGATACCTCACATGCCTTGGTGCAATTTCTGTTTACATATGACACCAGACCGACGCTTCCGTTTGCCTTTGCGCGTGAGCACGGGGGGACAGGGGTGCTTTTTTTTTTTTTTTTTTTTTTTTTAATTATTTATTTTTATTATATTTTTAAACTATTCCTTTCATTTTTTTAATTTTTTTAATCATTTTTTTATTGTTAACTTAGGGAATGTAAAAATCCCCTATGATAGCAATAGGTAGTGACAGGTACTCTTTTTTGAAAAAATTGGGGTCTATTAGACCCTAGATCTCTCCTCTGCCCTCAAAGCATCTGACAACACCTAGACTGGTGTGATAAAATGATTTGTCAATTTCCTAAAGGAGCTGTTTATATCCGGCGAAACCTAAGTAATTAAATGCTCGTAGCTTCCGGTTTCTTAGGCCAAAGAGATGATTGGAGCCATTCTGGTCTCTGATCAGCTCTATGGTCAGCTGGCTGAACCACCGGCTGCATTCTCGGGTTCCCTGTTGGGACAGGAGAGCCAGAGAAAACCATGGAAGACGGTGGGAGGGGGGGGAACGTTCCCTCCCACTGCTTATAATAGCAGTCTAGAGGCTAATGAGCCGCTAGGATTGCTTTTATATGAAAGCCGACTGCTGGCTGAAAAGAATGATACCAAGATGATACCTAAACCTGCAGGCATCATTCTGGTATAACCACTCAAAGTCCAGCAACATACAAGTACGTTGCTGGTCCTTGTTGGGCATACATTGTAATGTTCTTTTTTTCATGCAGCCTGTGGGCTGAACGAAAAGAAGAGATTGATCGGTGGGTATGCCCACCATTAGAATACCGCCCTTCATATACCCACTTCTAATGATGGGCATATATGCACCATTTTTTTTTTAACTGTGTAGGGGTACCAGGGAGGACAAAAGGAAAATGCCTCTAATGCAGCCGGCTCACTGCATTTGGATTGGGAAGTTGGGCAAGAGCACCGTCTGGAGACAGAAGGACTCTGACGATCTCTCTGGAATTTAAGGAAGGATCCAGTCCGTCTTGAAGCTTTGTATAGCACAAAAGCATTCAGCGAAACCAATTGAAATAAATAAACAGATACTTTTTTGTACCAGTGTCTGGCCTTAAGGGCAATTAGGTACAGCGCCAACAACTGGTCGTTGAGGTCCACCCCTCCCATGTTAAGGTTGTATTCGTGGACACAGGTGTTTCTCCACAACACCAGTCACCGTAGGAATTTGGACTCCCGTGTCTGCAGGAAGCAAGGACAGAACCAAAAGATTCCGTGAATCCCTCCACTTCACTGCTAACAAATTATTACACCTCAAGCAGGCTCTCTCCCCCGTCTAAGTCGGGATTCTACAAGCCGTTGGGGGAAGCCCCGCCGATTAGATCACACGGTGCCACAAGCGCCAATTCCATAATCAAAAAGGTGACTAAAAAGTGGCACGCTCGTGTAATAATTGTCCATATACTAGTGGTACCCCTTTCCGAATAAGGGTGACACCAAGACTCACACTATCTCACCAGCTCATCAATGTAGACAACCTGATGGGGAGTAAACAGGGCTGCAAAACTTTGTTTGAAGTGGTTTACGAGGGGCCGAATTTTGTAGAGCCGTTCAAATCCAGGGTCGACAGAGTTAATTTTCATTGAAGTGCATGAACCGCAAGATCTGCTCGTATCGTGTCCTGGTCATGGAGGCAGAGAACACAGGCATATGGTGAATTGGGTCAGTGGACCGATATGACCGCAACTCACTCTTTTTAGTCATGCCCATGAGGGATATACCCAGAAAGGTCTTAAATTTGGAAACCGTAATTGGTTTCCAATCTCTGGTAAGAGTCAGCTAGGGATTAGCGGCGATGAATTGACCAGCATACAAATTGCTTTGGTCCACAATAGATCTATAGAGATCTAACTAAAAGAAATCCTGTGAGCCACAATAGTCCTGTGCTACCTCCAGCTGTGTGCGCTGATCATGTTTCATATGCCGTGCAAAAGAATCAATTTAAAAACCGTGCGCTGCGCTTGAGTAACCCAAAAATGTATATCCAACTATGTGCATGTCAAATAGTGCAATAATATTATACATAAAATGCAATTACTTAAAATGTGAAAATTAATATTTGAATCAAACAATAAAGCGTATAAGTAAACAAGTGCTTATTACTCCTTAAAATACATATAAGGTGCCTAGATAAATCACAAAAAAGTGCTCAGTGCTCCATATAAGGCATCCTGCCTATCCTAATAAATAATTCAAAAGAACAAGTGAAAAAAGTTCTATATAGCACTCCAAATCTGTGCGTGCAATTAATGTCCAACAGTGATAACAAATCAATGCGTGCAAGTGGTATCCAGCTGTGATATCAATCAATCATCATGCCGAAGACATCCTGAGTGCTGCAAACCGTGCTCCGGTGCACCTCCGTGGCCCCCTTAAGCTAATGTGCTCACCTCAGAGCGTGTGACCCAGCTGCTACCCTGAGTCAAAACACACTTTGGAGCCACCCTGGGCTCAGTCTCAGTATCAGATGCACTCCTCCAGCTGGAAACAATGTGGGTGTGGCACCAACTTAATGACTGGGAATATTTACAAATGAGACATCTTGTAAGCACAATCTCCCATCCGATTAGAGAAGAGAAGGTGTTAACTCCAATTGAAAAGCTCTCCTCTGGTGTCCACCTGCAGAGAGATCTCCATACCACCAACCCTCATCTCTGGCACAGCTGGCAATCACTGCTACTTTGGGCTTCGTGTTTCCTGTTACCACCTTTTCAGCATTTTGGCTTCTGGACCTTGCACGTCACTTTTCTTTTTCCTTCTTCTGTAAACCATTAAACAACAATCTTAGGCTAGTTTAACCCGTGCAAAACTAGAGATCTTCAGTGAAAAACAGCAAATAAAAATCAAGTGACGTAAAATAAACTGTTTCCACCAGAATTCTGGGTTGGCCAGTGAATGGGGTAAGCACGGGTGCTGCAGAAGTGGTAGGTTCCCAATTAGGATTGGTGAATGCAGCAGGAAGGGCACTATGGGCTCGATGGGCCTGTATTTGTCTTCTTGGTGGCAGCGGGACACTACTCATGCTAGCCACCTCGCCAGATTGAACTGCACTTATGGGACTCGCAACATCACCAAGTGTTACTGCAGTGCTGGATGTATGACCAGGATGTACTAGGCCGCTTGCTCCATACGAGGCACCTGTGGTTCTTGCACCTCAACGACAGCAGAAGATCGGGGTCAGGTACGCCTGACCTTGGCAAGGACCACAACTCCATCGTCAAAGCTATCTGTCAGGGTGCCGCTGCTGTCTACAGGTTTGTATTCTGAGCCTGAATCTAACAGATGAGTGACTTCCTCTTCACTATCTATCATGTTCAGAAACGTGTAGGCCTCTTCACTAGTGTACCTTCGATTTGGCATTTTGGTCTCTAAATTTACTGGTACACTAGTGAGACTCACAGGTAAAAAAGCTCCTGACTGTTAGCGACTGATTCAAACGCTACCAGAAAAACTATTAGCATTCGCAGGGATCAGGCCTGACTCTGCGAACGCTGCTGTTATGTGTTTTATAAGTGACAGTGATCGATTGATACTGCACTTGGGTGGGCTGGGCTGGGTGGAAGGGCTAAACGCAGGTTCAAGCAAGTATCTGGGCTGATCCCGCTAACACTGCATTTTTGGGAACCCTAAACTGCTGGGGACACTAGTATAGAACTGATCAGATCAGATATGGATATGTTTAGACACTATACTACTAAGGGAGGCATATGGTGCGTGCGTGGGTGTTAGCGATACAGGCAATAATCTGACGCTGCCTGGGAAGACGCTGACCCTATCTGATGCTAAAACCTAGCTGATATCACCCGCCGGGTGATCGAGAGGTTAAACCTTTATTGGGCAAAATACGGCGGGTGCCCTGACGCTATAAAAAATAAACTAGCTAAACTGCATCACCCGTGACACTTATACTGTGATCACAGGTGACAGGGGGTAATCAAGGGGTTAAACCTTTATTGGTGGGGGTTGGGGGTCCTTAGACCTAACTGGGCCTAAGATTAATTACCCTAACACTGATTTTTGTCACTAATGACACCAGTACAGCGATAAAAAAAAAAATCTGATTGCTGTACTGGGTGACACAGTGACAGGTGGTGAAGGGGTTAACTGGAGGGTGATCAGGGGGTGAATTGTGTGCCTATGTGACCTGGTGTCAGTGTAGTGTTGGTGCAACTCACTGTTTGATGCTCTCTCCTCTCGGTCTGGAAAGAAAAGACTGACACGAGGAGAGATGACATCACTTCCCCTGTCAGTGTTTACACTTAAACGACAGGGGAAGGATCTCATTCGCCAGGAGCGATCACCAGGTCTAGGCCAGATTTCATTGGCCTGAGCCTGGGGATTGATCAGTTCCTGATCGAATCAGGTCGTCGCAGCTGGCAGGGGGGCACGTGTGTGCGCCCCCCAGCGGCCATGCGCATCACATATACTAACGTGATTTTGCGCAGCCGGACCAACCTGTCCAGAACTGGTTAATAATTCTTGTAATTTTTTTATGTCTATAGAAAAATCTCAATACAGTATATGTAAATAGAGGTAATCCATATATAATAAATTATAATACAGAAGACTCCTGTCTGAAAGTCTGACTTATTAATAAAAATATTTATTACTCTAATGATTAATCAACATCCATCATTGGGCAAATTACAATTCTGAAATAGCAGACACTTTATCAGCCATTTGATTTGGCTTATTATTTACTCTGCAACTGTATAATTAAAAGCAGTTAAAAATAATAATTCAGCTATTGTCAGTTATGAAGTAGACCAGTTTTCCCTATGTAATCCTTGTACCTCCTGGCTGCTGGATACATTTGCAGTGAGTCATGTACATCAAACTGTTTTATAATACGTTTACTGGAGAAATTTACAGGAAGTTACAGTAGTGGAAATGCTCTGAAATTTTGCCAGACTCATTGAAATAATATATAAATAAGAATACCATATTTGGAAACCTTGTTTGGCAGATCACAATGCAGCTAGTATGGGATACTTACTAACAAAAAAAAAAAAAAGAAACGGAAATATTTACTTAGTTAGAAGTTACAGTTAGTTTTGGACACTTTTAGAAAGATGACAATATCTTTCATTCACTTTTGCAAAACATAAGAAATGAGATACATGCCTGAACGATTTCCTAATTATTTCCTAATTATTATTGTCTGGGCTTTCCATAACTTTATTCTCACTAAATGTTTTCTAAAATGTTTACTTTGAGGGTCAAGAAAACATATTAAATTGGAAAGGTAATAACAATTTCTAGAGAAAAAGCCTGAAATCTACAAATACAATACAATACAATACAATATATTGTGAAAAAAGTCTTAATTGTATGTTCTGTTTCTGGATTCTCTCTTTTTAATATGATTAGGGATATCAAAAAGAGGTTACTCCCTTGTAGATGGACATTTTTGATAATAAAGCCATTTAATGAAGCGTTTGGTATGGGAAGAAACTCCTATCTGAGAAAATAAATTTATACAGAATTTGCTTTTATGAATACATAAAATGTCCACCCATTAATAACACTCTGGAATGTGCTATGTAAGGGAGGTTTTACTTATATATGCTCCTAAAGTTTATGTAGCCAGAGTTCTAGGTAGATCAGGTAATAGCCTGCATTGGTAGAACCTTAGGAATGTAAATACTGCTTTATATGTCCAATAAAAAAAAAAAAATTCAACATGACCTACACTCTAAATCCTAATGCCGCATACACACGACGGATTTAGCCGTGGGAATAAACTCTGAAGGTTTCTCCAACGGAGCTTCGATGGAATTCCATTCAAGCGGTCTTGCCTACACACGGTCAATCTAAAGTCTGACCAAAGTCCGACCGTACAGAACGTGGTGACGTACAGCACGTACGACGGGACTAGAAAAAGGAAGTTCAATAGCCAGTAGCCAATAGCTTCCGTCTCATACTTGCTTCAGAGCATGCATCGTTTTTGGTCCGTCGGAACAGCATACAGACAAATGGTTTTCCCAATAGGAATTGGTTTCGTCGGAAATATTTAGAGCATGTTCTATTTCTAGGTCCATCAGAATTTTCAAAAAAAAAAAGTGCGATGAGGCCTACACAGGATCGAAACAGACGATGAAAAGCTTCCATAGGACTTTCTCTGTCGGACATTCCGCTCGTGTGTACGCGGCATTAGTGGCCCTGCTTGCCAAGACCACTATTACTGTTTTCTGATTTCAGTATTATGATATAAACCAGCAGCCGCCTGATTGTTTCCCTCTTTCCTGTGAAAAAGTAAAACAGCATTATAAAGAAAAGTGTACAATTTTCAGACAAAAGGCTGCAGATAAGAAACCTTTGAAATGCTTATTTTCATAACAGAATTCATAGATGACATGCATCCGACATACTTTATGATACTGGTGGGAGTGCAGGGGTTACAGGGCATTTTATATTGTATTTTATTACCTTTCCATACCATAGCTTTTACTAAATGGTTATATGCCACAGTAAAATTTTAAGTCTCATCCTGTTTGTCAGAATATGTTTTTACAGTTAGAAAAGTCGGTCTATTTAAATAAAACATTTTGCCCATAAAAAGACACAATTTTAAAGATTTAACAACGAAAACAACACTATAGCAAGCACTCTAAAACATCAGTTCCCAGCTGACAGGCCTTTCTAACTCCTTCTGTGGCACTTGAACATTCTCTTTATCATATTCATTCTCTCCTACCTTTATTGCAAGCACAACTTGTATGCATCGTTTTTCCTTTTTTTTTTTTCCTTTGACTACCATTGGATATCTGTGGTGAAATCTGGCAATAGTAGTGAAAGAAAAAGGGTAAGAAAACTGAGCTGATGTCGAGATTCTCTACTGCTCAGATGACATACTATATTAACGCACCCTCTTAGTGGGATTTTTAAGGGCATAAAGTTCAACATGTATTTATGAAGATTTACAATAAGCTTTATTTTTTTCACATTAAAATAGTATAAAGGTTACAAATAAAATATTGATGCGGTTCCATAACAAATATTGTTGTGAGTATACAAAAATAACCACATAATTCTGTTAAAATATGGATCATGAAGACAGAATTTTTGGGGTATTTTTTGTCTTCGTGATCCAGTTTTTGACAAATCTATGTGGTTATTTTTGTTTACTCACAACAATATGTGTTATGTAACCACATCAATATTTCATTTGTAACCATTATTTATACTATTTTAATGTGTAAAAAATAAGGTTTATTGTGAATCTTTTTAAAAACATGTTGAACTTTATGCCCTTAAAAATCCCACTAAGAGGGTGTGTTAATATAGTATAATTTATTAGGGATGTGGGCACCCCTTCCCCTTTAACAATTGGCACATAAGGTCATTAGATTAAATGACCTTATGCACCAAAGACCTAGATTAAAAAATACCCCTCCCTCACTTTAAATATTGTTGTTTGGGGATTGACCCTTATAAAAACTTGAAACTATGACCAACTATTCAGGTAAAGACTGGGACTCATTGATGTCCAGCTTTTATAAAGAGTTTACTCAAGAGGAACATAGAGATACTGAGCTTTCATCCCTATTCCTCAACCTTAGGAAGACATTAGAAAATAAATCTTCTTACCAACAATTCTTACCAAATATATTAAAGAAAATATCAACCCATTTGGGTTACGGATACTAATTTTTCTCAACATTGGAAAATACTGAGGTATGCATTAAAAATTATTGGGGAAAAAAACCCCTGTCTTTATGCTCTAAGGCAGTGTTTCTCAAACTTTTTTGTCTTGTGGTACACCAAAAAAGATCTAAAAATTTTCACAGCAAACCTGAAAAGCATGCATTTCATCATCGATTTTAAGAAGTCTCTCTCTGGGATGAGAGCAAAGAGTGGGCCCTGGGATGAGAGCAGGGAGGGGGCCCTGGGATGAGAGCAGGGAGGGGGCCCAGGGATGAGAGAAGAGAGGGGGCCTGGGATGAGAGCAGAGAGGGGGGCTTGGGATGAGAGCAGAGAGGGGGTCCTGGGATGAGAGCAGAGAGGGGGGCTTGGGATGAGAGCAGGGAGGGGGCCCTGGGATGAGAGCAGGGAGGGGGCCCTGGGATGAGAGCAGAGAGGGGGGCTTGGGATGAGAGCAGAGAGGGGCGCCTGAGATGAGAGCAGGGGGGACTTGGGATGAGAGCAGAGAGGGGGTCCTGGAATAAGCACAGAGAGTGGCAGGTGACATCTCTTTGATTTGAGGGAGAGCGGGGCAAGAGAATATGTGCTGGGGGGTGTTTTTGGAGGGGAGAAGACTTGTGCTAGTAGAGGGGGTTGGATTTGAAATGCCCCCACACCACCACTCCCCCTACTAGCACAAGTTCTCTCCCCTTCAAAAGAACCCCCCAGCACATATCCTCTTGCCCTCCTTCTCCCATCACTTCTCCATGTGTGTATCCTTGTTACCTGCCCCCCTTTCCCAGTTACTGTGTCCCCCTCCTCTATCCATAAACTATGCACAGACCTCAGAAAGCAAATAGATCAGCATGGCTCTTGCAGTATAAGATCTCTCCTCCCTGGCTCCTCCTCCTCTTGTCAGTGTGCTTTAGAGTCGAGGAGGAGGATCCTCAGAGAGCTCTTTGTGGTGTGCAGGCTCATGGGGGAGAGATGCCGGTGTCAGCTGCTACAGAGGGCGATCATTGCATGAGGGAGCCCAGGCAACCCACAAGAGATGCAGTAAAGGTGTCCTGAGTGCCTGACATTAGCGTGCCCTCCAATTCCTGGAGCTCGGTGCTGGAAGTGCCCGAGTGTTCAAACAGTCAGTCCACCCCTGCCCACACCACACCTGCACATCTCTTGCGACACACTACTGTGCTGCGGCAAACAGTTTGAGAATCACTACTCTAAGGTAATGATGTCCCTCCTTATTGATGAGTATCAGAGAAGATATAGGGAGCTAGATAAGGAATTCGATTCCACCTGTGCTCAATTATTGGATCACAAGACCAGTCTGTTATATTTGCAATATGATAAAGAATTAGGTAAACATCTAGAACAGTTTAACCGTGAGGGTGTTTTCTGTCTTCATGATCCAGTTTTTGACAGAATTATGTGATTATTTTTGTATACTCACAATAATATTTGTTATGTAACCACATTAACAATTAACAATATTTATTTTGTAAAATTTATACTATTTTAATGTGTAAAAATAAAGCTTATTGTGAATCTTTTTAAATACATGTTGAAGTTTATGCCCTTAAAAATCCCACTAAGACGGTGTGGCAATATAGTATATTCTGTTTCAATCGTTTTTTAATAATTGTTTTTAGAAAAACAAAGAAGATCATTTGGTAGAGCAGCGAACAATCCTCGCACGCTCCAAGCATGTAACAAAAGAAACAAATAAATGTGAGGTTTAATAGGAACTAGTAAAGACAATAACACACAGGTTAGGTCTGCCATGAGGCCCCCTAACACACCCAAAATTGTGTATAAGGAAGGACAATAACTGATTATAAACTACATATAAAATGTTTGAACATCATAAGCTCTGTGAGACAACCATCCGGCTAACCATCTTGTGAATCATGCACGTAAGAAATAACGTGATTACGGGTGCACAACATTACTAAGACATAACCACAATAAATTAGTACAGGTGGTGATAGTGTCTCTTACCCATATGGTGCTATAATTAAGGCACTTAAAACTATCAAACATTACAACTGTCCCATATGGGGTCCATGTTCCCAAAAATATATTCCCAGGAGTGTCTGCGTTAAAAGAAGAAGCGGAGAAGTCGGAGGGCTACGGAAACACAATGCCAAGGTTGGCACGAGACAAAGAGGTGAAAGGGAAAGCAGGAAAAAAAAATAGAAAAAAGGGTGGATCCATCTGGGAACCCTCTGTCGGTCGTGTAGGTAAACAACTCTATGTATCAGGGACATGTAAATAGGTAAGCCAGGGGGACCATATTTTATTGAAAGGGGTTGTTTTTCATGCATAACGCTCACTATCTTTTCATTCAGCATGATCCATGTAAGTTTTTGTTTCATTAATGCTATTCCATGGCTTTTCAATGCTGTGGCAATTGGAATTTTGGCTGCTAGGAACATAAAGCATATTAATGTCTGGGTATGTCGAGGAACATTTTCCACTGGTTAATATAATATATTCTATTAGGGATGTGGGCACCCCTTCCCCTTTAACAATTGGTACACAAGCTCAGATAAAATACAGTCATCTTCTGTACAAACTCCTAAGTAGACTCTCTAAAGGAGATAAGGTTTGAGTTTACCTCTATCTTGGGTTCAAGGAGGCTTCCCCGGATTTGTTTCAGGGTAAATCATGTACTGTTGGCTGAAAAAATTTAAGGATTTGCACCATATATTAGGAACACCCCATAATTTACTGCTTAGCTTTCGCCCCTGGTCAGCTGAGTCACAAGAGCCAGTATTCTCTTGGCATGGATAACTGAACTATTAAAGTAGCCATAGTATCAGTATGTTGGAACTGTTAGGGGGGAGCGGTCAGTCCTATGTAGGGGGGGATACTATGCTATACTGTGGGCTGCAGTGGTGGGTTTCAATAGTACCCTGTTCCTTAACACCACATACAAGCTTTAAGGTATGCCTCAAGCTGTAATTTGAAGGATTTGTATTTTTTTTAATGTCTCCCTAAAAGCTGCATAAACAGACCCTCTTCCTACTGCACAGTGTTTTTTTAAACCAGTGTCATGGTTACTCATCTTCCATGGTGGTGCTCAACTTCCCAAGCCTTTTGCTTAAAACAAGCTTGCTTATTAGCCTGAATTGGCCTGAATTTAAAAACAAGATTCTCCCCACAGACTTCACTGCAAAGTGTGGCTTGGCTGATTTTTGAGCAATATTTGTGAAAAAAATTGGGAATGAAACCAGGCCTGTGTTTTCATCGTTGCTCTATGGGGAACCCACTGGGAGCACTGCATATATGGTAGGGTGTATGTTGTGACCGTGATTGTATGAAAGGATGCTGTCATTATTTTAAGGTAAATTTATGGCAGGGTAAGCTTGGTTCACAAACCTGACTTTATTTTTGCAAGGTTTAAGCCCACAAGCAAGGACAATGAAGCTTACTTTTATAGAAATCATGAACCTTGTTCATAGGAAATCTGGATCTTTTTTCCTATTGGCAAAGGGAAGATAATATTTACTTGTTCATCCCACATCATAAATGTCCTTCATTACTTGCTGTATCAAGATATTTAAAATAAAAGGGCAATTTTACATACCTTCAATGACACATTGGTCAGGCACAGGAATTTTCTTCCCCATTTCAGTAACATAGATTTTTAAATCATTTATATTATCCTTCAAATGTTGAAAAAGTATATCATGTTCCTTATGAAGTTCCTTAATTACCCTTTTTTGGCTTTCAAGATATTCTGGCTCCAGTTCACCTTTTGTCTCAATACAGTGTTTAAATTGAACTAATTCTGAAGCTTTTCCCATTTGGGATTCGTCAATGTTCGAGCCAGATGGTAATCTTTCATTGTCTTGACGTAGAAACATATGTGAAAAAGACATTAAACCAATAATGTCTGCATTTTCAGGGTCTTGACCACTATCCAAATTCAAACATTTTGTGCTTGATGAATTCAATGCCAAATTTTTTGACCTGAGACAAAACAAAAGCAAAAGTGATTTTAAGGTAAAGTTTGATAAACATTAAATAGCATCAACAAAATGTGCCCAAACAACTTTTCATTTCAAAAGAGGACGTTATTAGTGGTATGTGGCTTCACATAACTAAAACAGCTCTGAATTATGATTATAGAAGCAGGGTTTAAAGTAAAAAAATCAAAATCTTTGCAAAACATGCACTTTTCCTCATTATTATTATTTTTTTTTTTTTAAATGTTGCAAGTACAGATAAATGCCTGGTGAACTCCTAACTTCCAGTTGTAGGCTGACTGCTGACAACGCTACTTCTGTCACTCTCCTCATGTATACAATGCATTTTTTTCCCAGCAAAACAATACTGCTGATTAAAGGAAAAGTAGGGCCAAAGCTCTTTTGGCCCTACTTATCCTATGGATCACAGAAGTGTACTACTCAGTCTTAGAGGTGGCAGGGGACAGATGCATCGGTCGATGCTGCATCCAGTCCACAAAGGTGTGTATGCATGCTTATTTTTTTCTATTCCCGAACTTCCCTTTTAACTCTCAGGAGACCCTGCCCATACTATGTGTAGGCTTTTGGGAAATGTAGCTTGGTAGAGGCATGCCCATATACATAAGAACTGATCTAAAGCACCCTGCTAATCCTTACTTCCAGCAGCTGCCACTGCAAAAAAAAAATTACAAACTTGGTAATGAAGTCACATGGAGTAATAAAAGCACAGTGTAAAAGAAAATTGCTTGGACATGATCTGTCAACCAAATTAGAACAATGACAGATGAAAAACTTTCTGCCAGAATCTTTAAGTGATATAAGAATCCAGTGGGCACCTCTATCTACTAGACTTCACCTTGGAGTTAAAAATCCTTTATTGGTGGATTAAAATTTAAATTAGGTCATTTATGCAATGTTTTTTTTTTTAGCTTGAAGTAAATGGGCTCCATTCACAAAGCGGTATCTTACAGCATCTGAGAATGCGGTAAGATACCGCACAGTGTTTTTCACTAAAAAACCCTACTAAAATACTGCATGAGTTATTTTAACTCATGCAGTGTTTTAGTAGTGAAAGCCTGCGGTAATTTACCACCTGCAGCAGCTGGCATCATTATCACAGACTGCAAATAGTGGGTTGTTAAGGATCGGGTGGTCGGCCACCGGCTTTCTTAACAACCTGTAATTGTTATGGTTGAAAAGGAGCAAGCGACCGCCACATCCTTAACAACTGATCAGCTGTCAGTGGAGTTTTTTTTACATTCAGCTGTCAGCGGGGAACTCATTGGTCGCTGATGACTTATCGGATGACTCATGTTGTTTACTGGTTGTAAAGGATTCTGGTGGCTGCTGGTTCCTTAAATATCACATGCTGGGAACACTACTTGTTTACCGCATGCATTTTTTTTCTTTGTGAATTGACTTTCACTCCTGTTTTATGCAGTATTTACCAAGCATTTTTGCTTTATTTAGTAAATACTGCAGGATCGCATGCGGTATTTGGGAAAAATAAATACCGCATGCGATCTAGTTCTGCGAATGGAACCTAATATCCTCTATTGCACATTTTCTGATTATAGCTTGATTATGTCAGCTTGCACCTCTCTTGCATTTTTTTCTTTTAGGGATTTACCTACAAGATGTCTGCCGATTTCTTTAGTAGGTCTGATCGTCAGAACTTTACAGGGACCCTGGCATAATCTTCTTGAAAGCTTTGCTTTCAATCATTTCCCGCTGTGGGTTATACTGTATATTATCAAAAAATGGGGGGAAAGGGGGGAAGGAAGGGAGGAGGAAAGGGGAAGCAGGATGGGAGGAAAAGGGGAGGACGTGAGTACACAGATGCTAAATCATCTATATTTTAGGTAGTTTTAACCCGTTAGGGTATTGTTGCTGTAACCATTAATATACTGTATCACATAAGGGGCAAGGGAAAGGGGGAACCCAATAGGACGGGTTCAAGGAAAGGGGTTACTTCATGCAACAATTGAATACAGAATGATATTGTGATAAAATCAATTTTATTGGTCTTGCGCTTAAAAAAGTACACAAAAAACTAGCAAAGGCTTGAAATGTGTACTACAAATAGGCCTAGAATACCAGACAGGACAGACTGGACAAACAATACATTGAGAAAACATTTAAAGCTACCCGGTCAGGGCATATTGCAGTTTACCACTTGGCCTCATGGGGGAGTCAATCAGTCTAATTAGGTTGGTAACTTTCCACACAAATGGGGGGTTATTCAAAAATTTGAGTGTTTTAGGCTTAAAGGGTAGGACCCTGTGGTAAAAAGCAATGGGAGAGTGTTGGACACAGTGGGTGAGGAGGAAACCAGTAGTGTTGGAGGGCAGGGTAGAATTCCTTCCGCAATGAATGACAGGAATAATTCCTATTAATTGGATATAGGGCAGTATAATACAACTGATCCTATTGCTGTATTGACCATATGGGTTAGTCCGGAAGTCCTTGATAGCCTGTGGAGATGTTAGGGATACTGGTTCCAACAGATGGCAAATATGCTGTAGTATCATGGGCAGACAACAAACAATCAAAGTTTCAGGCAGTATTGCAATCACTTTAAGCCGTGAATTTATGGTGTAGTCAACGCACAAATGCTATTAATATTGAACAGTGTTAGTTGTTGGCTTTACGTTACCACTGACTTCCACGCTGCTCCTACTCGGGGGTGCTTTTGACCGCTGGACCTAGTGGCCAAGGCTGCTGATGCGTTCCTTTTGCAGATGTGGGATATCCACTAAGTCCTGCTGTATATTGCGGTACTCTGCTGATCCGTGTGGTTAAAGATTCCCGTCACTCGGAGTCGCTTGGCAAGCCTAGTGTTTACCCCTTTTGGTCAGCAGCTGTGTCCTTCTCGTATCAGCTCCTTTGCTGAGTGTCTCCCGTCACTGCCCTGAGCGCACGGACCGGGCGGCGCTGTGACGTCAACGCGTTTCGCCGTGATTCAATGACGTAGCTTCATCTTTGGACGTTCATTGGTCGGTTGCCTCACTCCCTTCTTATTGTGTTTTTTCGCTGAGGATCGCCGCCAATGGATGGTTGTTGGATGATTGAAGGGATTTCAAGCCAATCGAAAGTGGCTGATTATTCATAACGACCTATCTGCTAATGTTAATGTTATAGTTTGTTTTAACATAGCAAGTGATCTTGTCATTTATCTTAGGAAAATATCCTAGCGCATATTGAGAACCTCCATGTCTTTTGGTGGAGGTAATATAGGAGAAATGGTCTGATGTGGGTGAGGACAGAGGAAAATACATAGGGCCGAGAGGGGGACCATCACCATAGTTATTTAAGTGGTACCAAGGCCAAGAAAAGAATAGGAGGAGGAACACCACCAAGGTGTCATGCTGACTATTTGCACGTTCATACATAGACTTATCAGTTTTAGCATGACAATATGACAGCAATACAGTAGATACTATTTTGTTTATTTCTAAAGGGAATCAATCTCTATTTAATCTTTATTTAATATTTTAGTAGCACTGCCCCAGTAAAAGAATAAGATAGCCTATATTTTATCCATGGGGTAAATAGTTTCACTATAAGTGTAGTAAGTAATTGAAAAATGAAAAATGAAAGGTAAAAGATAATAAATGATAAATAGTGAACAATACAGTAATCCTGGCTCCCATCATATGGTGTATTAAGGAGGATACTCGCTATGGTATAATTTATCCTATTTTTAGGGTTCCAGGAATACTTGTAGGTTAAGTTCAGTATTTAACCCCACCGGCACCAGGGACTTTAACCTGTATACCCACCACTTTTCTTTTTGGAGGAGTACACGGTCAAAGTCTCCTCGTCTGGTGGGCAATTTTAGGGCATATATACCTTTGATTGTTAGTCCCTCTGAGGAACCTCCATGGCACTGAGCAAAATGTTTAGCCAGGGGTTTTTCAGGTATCTTGCCTTTAGTGTTGATTTCCCTTAAGTGTTCACCGAATCGTACCCTCAGAGGTCTCTTAGTTTTGCCAATGTATATCTTTGGGCACGGGCATGTGATTAGGTAAATCACTCTTGATGTTGAACAGTTAATGAGGTCACGTATTTCATATGTCTTTTCATTGAGCGCATCTGAGAATATGGAAGTTCGGTGAACAAAGGGACACATTTGGCATTTATTACAGGGGAACATGCCCTTTGCACGTGGATATTTTGATAGCCAGGTAGGGTCTGGTTCTTTAACAAATTCGGATTGAATCAACATGTCACCCAAATTTGGGGCTCGACGTGCTACCATTTTGGGAGAGGTGCTGACAATCCTAGCCAGCTCAGGGGTATTTGTTAAAATTCCCCAATGTTTTTTTAGGATAGAAAAAACCTTGTTCCACTGGGAGCCATAGGCTGTTATCACTCGTACTGGCTCATCTGTCTGTATCTGTGACTCCTTTGTTGTTTTTGTTCCCTGTAAAAGGCTCTCCCTATTTCTAATGGCTGCCCTCTTTCTAGCCCTTCTGAGTTGCCTATGAGAGTACCCCCGTTCTCGAAATCTCATATAGAGTTCACTGCTCTCCCGTTTGTAGTCAGCTACGTTAGTGCAGTTCCTTTTGATCCGGAGGAATTGTCCTACTGGTATTCCATTTTTTAGCCATTGTGGGTGGTGGCTTGTTGCCTCCAATAGTGTGTTCGCAGCCGTTTCTTTCCGGAACGTGCTGGTGTTCAGTTGGCCCTTATCTAATGTTATCTGTAGATCCAAGAAGGACAATCTCCTCTGGTCAAATTGGTACGTTAGTCGTATGTTCCGATCATTGTTATTCAGTTCATTTATAAACAGATGTAATTCATCGAGGCTACCACTCCAGATCACCAGGACATCGTCAATGTATCGCAACCATGTTTTTACATGGCGGCGGTACATAGACGAGGTGTAGACGTCCACCTCCTCCCAAAGGCCCAAGTGTAGGCATGCATAGGCTGGTGCCCATGCTGCACCCATAGAAGTGCCTCGTATTTGATGATAGTATGAACTCAGGAATTGAAAGAAGTTATTTGTCAAGGTGAAATCTAGGAGTTCAATCAAGAACTCATTTTGTGGTTCAGACTCTGGATAGGTTTCCCTCAAGAACCATTCGACTGCTTGAAGTCCCTTGTTATGGGGTATTGAGGTATAGAGTGACTCGACGTCTACACTAACCAGGAGGATCCCCTTTAACTGCATGGTTTTATTAATTTCCGTAATTTTGGCTAATACATGTCTTGTGTCTTGAACAAAGGATTTTAGATTTTTTACCATGTCCTGTAAAAGAGAGTCCAAATATCGACCCACTCTTTCCAAGGGGCCCTGACAGGCCGAGACAATTGGCCTGCCTGGGGGGTTTTTTAGGTTTTTGTGGACCTTAGGGATGATATAGAATGTGGGGACATTGAACTCTCTCACCAGTAGGTATTGGAACTCACGATTTGTCAGTAATCCCTCATCCTTTGCCTCCTGTAATTTTCTGTTTAGTTCAAAGACTAACACAGGAAATGGGTTATTTTCAAGTCTTTCGTATGTTGTGGTATCATTTAGGAGTCGCTTCGCTTCCCTCTCATAATCCTGTTGATTTAGGAGGACAACATTGCCCCCCTTGTCGCTTTTCTTTAGTACTATGTTACGGCTTTTCTGAAGGTCCTGGAGTGCTGCCCGTTCACCCGCTGTCAAATTATCTGGCAATCTTTTGGTCCAGTCTATTTTCGTTAAGTCAGTTTGCACCATGTCCAAGAACAGCTTAAGCCACCTGTTCTTGGATAGGGGAGGCATTTTTTGTGATCTTATTCTAAGATTAGCTTGTCTCCGTATTGGGGCAGCTGTCATTAGTGGTCCTTCATTCTCTTCTAATAGAGAGTTTAGTATCTCAATTGCTTTCTGATCATCTACCCCTAAGGTTGTTGTCGGGGTTGTCGTGTTATTCTCATAGAGTGACCGTAAGAAAACCTTTCTCAGAAATAGGGTGATATCCTTAAACACCATGAACTCATCCATGTTGCTAACTGGAGAGAAGGTCATACCTTTTTTAAGTAGGCTAATATGATCTGTGGTGAGTGTCTTATTTGATAGGTTAACTATCTTCATATCTTTTTCATTGGGGGGCACCTGTTCCTTAGTTGGTTCTGTTATCGTTTTTGACTTCTGGTATACGTTCGTTCTCTGACTGCTTTGTTGGGTTTTGAGTTCTTGGGTCCTTTTTGGCTTTGTGGGGGCGGACTCTGATCTTTGGTTTGTTCCTCCCCCTCTCGTTCTAAAAAAGTCACTGTTTTGTGCGTGTCGTCGTCTGATCCACTATGCGTATATTACATTAAGACCACATTTCCAGAGGCACCTTGATAGTTGTGGGCAAGTACCACATATATTTGCAACATGTATGCAACTGAATCAACTGCTTTTACTGCAATTTTAGGATATGGTTTAAGCTAGGTCCCTTTCGATAACTGCTAGGAATATACTTTCTGGAAACAAAGTTTTTACTAGAAAGAAAGTCATAATATTTTTAAAATGCTTGAAGCAAATCTGTGTTCATAATTAAAGAAACTAACACTTATGGTCCATTCAAGCCTGTCTACTCTGTTAGGTTTCTTTAAAAGGGACGTAAAGTGGGTAAGCTTATGCCACTACCCCACTTACCCTGCGAGTAAGCCTTTCTCCAATGCCGTCCAATCTATGTATGCATGCATTCGGTGTTCTGTTCTCTTTTGTTATCGCCTATTTTTGATAAATGCCTAATCCAATTTTCTTTTCCCACCCCCTTGTAACTCCCAATCCCAAGGTGATCTGCTCTGCAAATATTAACCAGCTCCCTTGATCTAGAGCAAAGCCCAAACCCCTTCCCATCTCAGTGAGGCCTGGAAGGTGGCTCACTCAGGAAAGCAGGTTGGTATTTGCACAGCTAAGGTGCTCTAAAGCAAACCTAAGCATATATGTAGCTCAATATATGAATTAGGCCTATTTATAAAGGACATAAGTGTAATTTTTACATCCTTTATACTGTTTAACCATAACATAGCACGATTTTCCTCAATTCAAGATATTAAAGTGTTTTTACAGTTCCCCCAACATACTGTAAAATACCAGGTAGCATTTTTCTAAATGTGTGCTTATAAAGTTAAATATTAGCAAATAATTTTAATAATATAAATGTAAATGCAATGTTTGCAGTATTTTTCCACTCTCAGACTATTATTTTAGTGTACCTACACATAACCCATTAAGAAATTGCTATTGAATTAATGTATCATTAATAAAAAGAAAAAAACTGCGCTATTGTCTAGAAAATACCTCAGCTGCAAATTAAAATGTTATACAATACCAAAATGAAACAAAGAACAGTGGGAGCTGCGCTAAACTAATTAAACTAATTAATCGCAACGACATCCTGTTGATGACGAAACGCGTAGGGAGGAGCGACGCACTGATGTCACCGCTATACGCATAGTCCCGGAAGCAACGGGCTTATTTGAGGTCGGCCGGCTCGATTCTTTTTAAAGCTGTATTTTATCTATCTAAATGTAAGTGTGTATTTGTCTCATGTCTTATGAAATTCGGAATAAATGTTAAGAGTTTTACACTATTGTGAGCCTTTGTTGTACTATAGGGATTCTATTGCCGCGCCCTATCCAATCTTTGAAAAGACCATCTTTGCTGTGATTGAAAAGTTCAGTATACACCATAGTGATCTCGGGCTGGGTTAAAGCTATCTGCACACTGTGGTCCCCTGTAATAAGGGACCACCACGATCTGGTAAGCTGCAGTGTTTACTCTGGTGGAGGTACTTTCATCTGGTCACTTTTTTCTGGGGTGTTCTATTTATATCACTCGAAGAACCTACAATTTTTTGCACGGACTTTATTTTATATTTTTTATCATCAGACACTATTTAACCTTTTTTTTGGTTATTATCTTTATGTATGGACCTTTGGTACTCAATATTTATCAGCTGTCCAATTTTTTAAACTTTATATAAGTTATATATATATTTTTTTTTTTTTTATTTATTTATTTATTTTTTTTAATGATCACTCATATTTTGTCATAACATTCACCTTATTGTATTTGTCACAATTTTTAGATATTGACCTTCAGTCAGTGTTTGTGATCAGTGCATTGGTACATAATCACATTAGCAGTGTATTTAGTTTGGGATAATTTGTTTGTTACATCATAGTTTCACTTAATTTGGTACACTAGCCTCCGGATTGTGAGTGTTTGGATTATTGCCTCATTGTCATGAAGATCCTGCCAGTAACAGGCAGATTAGACCCATCGGTGCACGATTGCGGGTGTCTATGCGCACACGCACATGCACTCGTTAGTGTCTGGCGGGTTATTTAAACCTGTCTGGCACTTGCATCATTGCTGTTTGCTCTGCAGCTCTGTGTATGTGTTCCCTGAAAACCTGATATCTGCTCCTGTTTTGACCCGGCTTGCTTTGAGACTGTTCCTGTTATCTGCCTGTACCTGATCCTTGGCTTGTTTGACGATCCCTCTGCCTGCTCCTTTTGTACCTCTGCTGCCAGCCTGCTTTCCGACCCGGCCTGTCTGACGTTCCTGGACTTCCATCCAGTCTGCTGAGCCTGTCTGCTGAGCCATCCCGGCTGCTCACCTGTTTGCTGATTCATCCAGTCTGCTGGGCCTGTCTGCTGAGCCATTGAGGCTGTTCACCTGTCTGCTGATCCATCCAGTCTGCTGGGCCTGTCTGCTGAGCCATCCCCGCTACTCACCTGTTTGCTGATTCATCCAGTCTGCTGGGCCTGTCTGCTGAGCCATCCAGGCTGTTCACCTGTCTGCTGATCCATCCAGTCTGCTGGGCCTGTCTGCTGAGCCATCCAGGCTGCTCACCTGTCTGCTGATCCATCCAGTCTGCTGTCCTGTCTGCTGAGTTGTCCAGTCTGCAGTTCCGGTCTACTGATCCATCCTGTCAGCTGTGCCGGCCATCTGATCCTTCTGCTGTTGATCCTGCCAGGCACTCATACCACTCCGCACTCCTGCACCCCTGTCACCACTACCAGGGGCCCTCGACTCAGAGGCATAGGAGAGGCCATCCTTTGCAATTCGGGCTCACCCTTTAGGTACGTAACACTCATTAATGTATCATTGAATGTGAAAGGCAACCACATACTTACTTGTATGTGTATGAGATCAGAAACATCACTCTTATTTTGCTGTTTTAGATTCAACATATAAATAGTACACTGACAATAATGTACTGCCTTCAATTAAGTGGGGGGGTGTAATTTTACAATCCAATGTTGTAAAACGTTTCCGATTGTATGTGAAAATACAAAACCTCATGTATGTTTAAAAAAAGATTATACATTTTTTTTTGTACTATAAAAGGCACCATCAGAAGTTAAAAATGTTTGGTAAATCACCCAAGGGGCCCAGTACACATAGCAATTGGTCCTGTTCAGATCCATGCCTTGTTTTTGAGCTAGTGTGGTCAAGAGTGCACCCACCCCCTCCAACAGACAGCACACACATAAAAGAGCCAGAAAAGGCCCATCACCTTCTCTGAAAACTGGCAGGTGACAGGATCTTGAAACATGTGAGAGGTCAGCAAGATTTATTCATTCTGCAG
Organism: Lithobates clamitans; assembly: GCA_037952925.1. Taxonomy (NCBI): domain Eukaryota; kingdom Metazoa; phylum Chordata; class Amphibia; order Anura; family Ranidae; genus Lithobates; species Lithobates clamitans. The sequence continues at coordinate 3,837,567 of JBBGZY010000281.1, forward strand.
GGGCCCCAAGTTACTTCACAGGAGAGGGCCTGGAGTACCAACTGGCTGCTTGCATTTTTGTGAATTACAGTTCTCTGAAGATAAATGTCTTTGTTTACAAAAACAAAACCACCAACACTCACTAGCTAGTACTCTAGCCTCTATCAGAAAACTGGGCCCAGACCCACAAGCCTGCTACTCTGGGTACAGAAACTAGAATAGTAGCTGTTGTGTGTTGTTGCAGGCTTATGTTGTTGTGAATAATGATGCTCATCTCAAGCAGTCATGCACAACACAAGCAGCCAACTAGTACTTTAGTCTCTCTTGTCAGAAAACCTGGCAGGCAGATCTGGACTGTATACAAGGAAGATTGAAGATGGCAGAGGGGTAGGGCAGAAAAGACACAGGCCTGGAAGATTAGATAGTAGTGTCAAGTTCAGGGGTCAAGCTGGGAGGCCAGTAGTTATAGCAGTGAAGGTTCACACAGAAACCAGCAGGATAATGCACAAGCAGGTTCCTTTTGCAGGTGACACAGGCTCACCCGAGGCACAGGAACTAAGCACTAGCTGTTTGTCAGAAACCATGAATCAGACAGAGACGGGAGTGCAGTTAAAATCCCACTTGTTTAATAATAATAGAAAAAGGTAAACAGCAACGTAGTCAAATCATAGCCAGAGTTCGGTAACCGGAACTCATAGTCAGACAAGCCAGGACGTCAGGGAGCCAGAGATCTGTGTACTTCAGGACAGGACAGGAAATTAGGAAATCGGAGAATTAGCATAGTGGTACTGCAAGCAGGATCAGGAACCAGAAGAGACGTCAGCCAAGCGAGTCTTCAACAGGTACACAAGAGAGAGTCTCTGGATGTGTTGATCGAGGTGAAGGCAGAGAGGATCTGGACTGAACAGCCTAAGTAGCCAGCAGGACTGACAAGCAGGATATCACCTGATGAGTCACTGTGGAAAGATTGGAGCTGGCAATTAACCAACAGCTGAGCGGCCTGCTCTGAGAAGGAAGGGCTGAGCCCAGCCCTGACAGTACCCCCTCCTCAACGACCCCTCCACATTGAAGGACTACCAGGTTTGAGGGGAAAATGTCTATGGAAAGCACGGAGGAGGACAAAGGCATGTACATCAGAGGATGAGACCCAAGAGCGTTCCTCCGGACTGGACCCTTTCCAATGAACCAGGTACTATATGCACCCACAAAACCTATGGGAGTCAACAATGGACTGTACTTCATACTCCTCATGGTTCTCAACCTCTACTGGGTAAGGATGTGGCACCAAGGTGGTGAAGCGGTTGCAGACCAAAGGTTTTAATAAGGAGACATGGAATATATTTGAGCTACGCATATTGGAAGAAAGGTCTAAAGCATAAGCCACTGGGTTAATCCTGCGGAGAATACGGAAAGGCCCACTAAACCAATGAGCCAACTTCAGTTAGGGAACACGGAGTGGGAGGCTGCAAAATGACAGCCAGACCCTGTCCCCAACCTGGTAGGAAGGTGCAGGCAGGAGTCTGTGGTCAGCATGGAGTCTGTACCTATCATTGGCATGTCGCAAGGCCTCCTGGACTTGTACCCAAGTGCACGAAGACCACAGAGATGCTACTCTAACGCAGGAATGCTCTGCAGAACAAATAAGTCAGGCAGCATGGAATGGATAGTTGGAAACCATAGTTTGCCATAAACGGGCACAAGTGGGAAGCAGAATTCAAGGCACTATTGTGAGCAAACTCCGCCCAAGGTAAGAGGTCTGACCAGTTGTTATGATGGTCAAAAATATAGCAATGTAGAAACCGATCAACCACCATAAGGATAACTGTGTTGCCCTGAGAGTTGGGTAACTCCACAATGAAATCCATGGACTGGTGGGTCCAAGGCCTCTTTCCATTGAGTACAAAGCCCACTGGAAGGTGTTATGGTGTCTTACTCTGAGCACACACGGAACAAGCAGCTACGAAGTCGGCTACATCAGCACCTAGACTAGGCCACCAGAATTGTTGGGAAATGGCCCAAAAGAGTTGATTCTTCCCTGGGTGGCCAGCAACCTTGGAAGAATGGCAAGTCTGAAGCACGGCAGTACGGAGGCTCTCAGGGACAAAGCAGCGGTCACAAGGTCTCTTAGGAGGAGCATGGACCTGAGCAGCAAGAATTTTGTCACCCAAAGGAGAAGTGAGGCTGGTGTGAACCGTAGCCAGAATATGATCAGGAGGAATCGCAGGAACTGGAATTGATTCCATCTTGGAAGTGGAGGAAAATTGTTGCGACAAAGCGTCAGCCATTACATTCTTAGTACCGGGTAAGAATGAGACAATGTAATTGAAACTTGACAAGAAAAGTGCCCTTCTGGGAGAGAGGCATTTAGCCTCAGACAAGAATGTGAGATTCTTATGGTCAATAAGAATGAGAACCAGCACAGCGGTACCTTCGAGGAGATGCCTCCATTCTTTAAGGGCTAAAATGATCGCTAACAACTCTGTTCTCAATCTCGTAATTGCATTCCACAGGTGACAATTTCTTGGAAAAGTAGCCACAAGGATGCATAGCGCTCTCAGAGGTAGGATGTTGAGACAGAAGGGTGCCAACTCCAGTCTCAAAAGCATCAATCTCAAGGATAAAGGGCAACGTAGGATCAGGATGTCTCTCAGTGCTGAAAGTTTCTCTGGGTCCATCGAAAAACCGCAGTTTTTCATAACCGCAGTGGACATAACCCAGGAATTTAACCTGTTCACGATGAAACTCGCACTTTTCCAATTTACAATAGGAGTTTGTTCTCTTTCAGCTTCTGAAGCACATGACAGACATGTGTGTGGTGGCTCTCTAGGGCAGTGTTTCTCAACTCCAGTCCTCAAGGCGCACCAACAGGTCATGTTTTCAGGATTTCCACTATTTTGCACAGGTGATTTGATCAGTTTCACTGCCTTAGTAATTACCACAGCCGTTTCATCGGAGGGAAATCCTGAAAACATGACCTGTTGGTGCGCCTTGAGGACTGGAGTTGAGAAACACTGCTCTAGGGACATGGAAAAAAATGAGGATTTCGTGAAGATAAACCACCACACATAGCTGCAACAAATCTCAGAGGATATTGTTAATAAATTCCTGGAAAACTGCCGGAGCGTTGCAGAGAGAGAAAAAAGTTTAACCCTGCGCTTACCCAACACATCAGCAGCTCACACAACAAATAAGGATTTTGTCTAAAGTTACAAGTGCACAAACAAGTGTAGCGCTAGAGATTTTGCAAGCTTATGATATAACGTATATATAAGAATATGAAAAAAATAAATAAAATAATAAAAAAAAAATTTTTTTTTTCATATTCTTATATATACGTTATATCATAAGCTTGCAAAATCTCTAGCGCTACACTTGTTTGTGCACTCGGAGCGTTGCAAAGGCCAAATGACATTACGAGGTACTCATGATGGCCTGTTCTGGTATTAAAACGCAGTTTTCCATTCGTCGCCCTCCTTGATCCTCATGAGATTGTATGCTCCTCTCAAAATCAAGCTTTGTGAAAACCGTTGCTCTCTTGAGGTGGTCAAATAGCTCCGCAATCAATGGAATTGGAGAAACATTCTTAATCGTGAAACAATTGAGACCCCTATATTCAATACAAGGTCTCAGTTCACCACTCTTCTTCACAAAGAAGAAACCAGCAGGGGACCAGGACTTGTGGATGAATCCTCGAGAAAGTGCGTCTGCAACATACTCCTCCATGGCCTCATCCTCCGAGACCGACAAAGGGTAAACCCGGCCACGAGGGGGTATGGCACCAGGTTGAAGTTCAATTGCGCAATCATACGACCGTTGTGGAGGCAAACTATCGGCTTGACCTGTGACCTCACTCCACACAATCTTCAACTTCATCTGCAGCTACCGCTGCATCGGTCCCTGAGGTCGAACCAATGCAGCTCGGCTTGGTCCGAGGTCCGTTAACCTCCGAAGAGAAGCAGCGCAGGCGACAGTCTAACCTATGCCTCTACTGCAGAGGAACCGGACACTTCCTACGCAGCTGCCCGATCAGGCCCAGTAAGTTCCTTCAGTCAAATGTGTTGAACTATCCAAACAATAACATTCCCAAGGTTATGTGATGTTGTTTATTTCTCTACAGCTTCCGGAAAGGGAGACTCGCTTGCAGGCCATCATTGATTCCGGAGCATGCAGTTGTTTCATAGATTCTGCCTTGGCGCATAGTTTGAAGATTCCTTTACAAACTAAAGAGCAGGATCTACAAATACATTTGGCCGACGGATCCCTTCCTCGCTCAGGTCCCATCACCCAGGAGACCCAACCTATTTCAGTAATCACAGATTCCGGCCACCGGGAGTTCTTATGGCTTGACTTAATTCACTCACCAATCTTTCCCGTCATACTTGGCCTACCCTGGTTACAGGCTCACGATCCACAAATTAGATGGAGTACCAAGACAGTATCCTTCTCCTCTCAGTATTGCTCTCAGCACTGCCTGCTTCCGGATCCCAAAGTTTGCGCCACAATGGTGGCACCACCAGGCAATCTCCAACACGTCCCCTCCGAGTACCTTGAGTTTCAAGAGGTCTTCAGTAAACAGATGGCTGACCGCCTACCACCTCAACGGGCCTACAACTGTCCAATTGACCTTCTTCCTGGATCCGAGATTCCATTCGGCCGGATATTTCCTCTTTCAGAAACCGAGCTGGAGGCTCTAAAACAGTATATAGACGAAAACCTCGAGAAAGGCTTCATCCGCCCTTCATCTTCACCCGCCGGAGCGGGTATCTTTTTCGTTGGGAAGTAAGACGGTACCTTAAGACCCTGCGTAGATTATCGACAGCTTAACAACATCACAATTAAGAACCGGTATCCATTACCGCTCATTCCCGAGTTATTCCAGAGGTTCCGATCAGCTAAGGTGTTCTCTAAACTTGATCTCCGAGGGGCCTACAATCTCATCAGGATCAGGGCTGGAGATGAATGGAAGACGGCTTTTAGATCCAGATTCGGGCACTTCGAGTATTTAGTGATGCCATTCGGACTCTGCAACGCTCCAGCCACCTTTCAACATCTAGTGAATGACATATTCCGACAATATTTTCTTATCTTCTCCCCTACGCTAGAGATGCACAAGAGGCACGTTAAAAAGGTTCTTGCCATTCTTCAACAACACAAGCTATACCTGAAAGCTGAAAAGTGCGAGTTCGAGAAATCAACCATACAGTTCCTGGGATTCATACTTTCAACCAATGGGGTCGCAATGGACCCACAGAAGATTCAGGCAATTCAGGAATGGCCGGCCCCATCTAACAAGAAAGGAGTACAGAGGTTTATAGGGTTCGCCAATTTCTATCGGAAATTTATTGTTGGATTCTCGGCCATCGTGGCACCTATTACCCAATTAACCCGGCAACACAGTTCTTTTCAGTGGTCCGCAGCTGCTCAAGAGGCTTTCCTTAAGTTAAAGAAATTATTCAGTTCCGCTTCAATTCTCTGCCATCCTGACCCGACTCAACCCTTCGTACTGGAGGTGGACGCATCGGAAATCGCAACTGGAGCAATTCTCTCCCAGAGACAGGGACCAAAGGCCATCCTACACCCGGTAGCTTTCGCTTCTAGGAAACTCAGTCCACCGGAACTCAACTACGATGTGGGTGACAGGGAGCTGCTGGCTATAAAGTTCGCTTTAGAGGAATGGAGGTATCTGCTGGAGGGGGCAGTACATCCGGTCATGATCTTTACGGATCACAAGAATCTCGAGTACCTCAGAACAGCAAGACGATTAAAACCCCGCCAAGCCCGTTGGGCCCTCTTCTTTTCACGCTTCAATTTCCATATAGCATACAGACCTGGGGCGAAGAACGGGAAGGCCGATGCCCTTTCGTGGATGTTTTCCGCAGACTCTCAAATACCAACACCCAGCACGATCCTCTCTCCTCAAAATTTCCTCGGACTAACTCAGGCAGACTTAATATCATCCATCAAATCTTCATCAGGCGCATGTACAGAACCAGTAGTGCATTCCTTGAAAAGATACGAAGATCTCTTCTGGATTAAAGGGAAAATATTTGTACCACAAGTGACTCGGCCCTTAGCCCTTCAAATGTGTCATGATCACAAGATGGCAGGACATTTTGGGAATAAGAAAACGGTTGAACTTCTTTCTCGTTCTTTTTGGTGGCCAGGATGGAGAAGGGATTGTAAAGAATATGTGGCGTCCTGTTCCCTGTGCCAGCGGAACAAGGGCCCAAACACCAAATCCTGGGGTCTGCTCAGACCTTTGCCCATCCCGGAACGACCATGGGCTGATGTGTCCATGGATTTCATTGTTGACCTACCCGTCTCAGAGAATTTTTCCACCATCCTTGTCGTTGTCGACCGCCTTTCCAAGATGGCCCATTTTCTGCCTATGAGGGGTACTCCCTCTGCCGTAGACACAGCCAGCATCTTTCTAAAAGAGGTTGTTAGGCTCCATGGGATACCAAGGAGCATCGTGTCGGACAGAGGCGTCCAATTCACGTCCAAATTCTGGAAGGAACTCTGCAAGGCACTGGGTATCAACATTTGTCTTTCTTCGGCCTATCATCCCCAAAGCAATGGCCAGACGGAGAGGACTAACCAGACGTTAGAGCAATACCTCCGCTGCTTCTGCTCGGGTTCTCAGGATGATTGGGCGAGCCTCCTCTCCTACGCTGAATTTGCGTACAACAACTCAATTCATGCCTCTACCAACCAGACTCCCTTCTGGACCAATTGCGGGTTCCATCCCACATCCTTTGCTAACAATATTCCTGAAACGGCAGTCCCTGCAGTCCAGGATAGGATAACTTCGTTGCAATCTAACTTTCAGAGAATTCAAGACACACTACGCAAAACCCAGGAGGACTACAAGAAACAGTACGACCGGGGCAGAAAGGCAAACCCAAAGTTTGACTTAGGAGACGAGGTCTGGCTGTCCACCGTTAATCTTAGATTACCACTGCCATCTCGAAAGCTTGGACCTAAATTCATTGGGCCTTTTCAAGTCAGGAGGATCATCAACCCTGTGGCTGTTGAGTTGGCACTTCCCAAGACATATCGGATTCATCCCGTTTTCCATGTGTCACTATTGAAGCCTGTGGTGCCTAGTCCTTTTCCGGGAAGAAGAGAACCTCCTCCTCCGCCAGTCAGAATCGATGGCGAGAATGAATTCAAAGTGGAATCCATTCTAGGTTGTAGGAAGAGGGGCAGGCAGCTACAGTACCTGATTCAATGGAAGGGGTATCCACCTGAAGATAATTCTTGGGAGCCCGCTAGGAATCTGCACGCTCCACAGTTAATTCAAACGTTTCATCAAGATCATCCAGAATTGATGGCCAGCCTTGGCGTCCAGTGTCCACCCTTAGGAGGGGGGCACTGTCAGGAGCCAGGGAGCGTCTCCGCTCGCCGGGCTCCGGTGCGTATGCGCACGGGACTGGCGCTTCGCCGCACACCCGTCCGCGGCCTGAAGGTGCGGCGCGCGCGGGTGCACGGCGGACCTCGTGTGCGCGCCGTCGCCCGTGCGGGTGCCCGGTAGCGCGTCACACTGACGCACTCGCCGGGCAGGGAGACTATATCTGACGGCTCCAGCGCCCAGTCGGGTTGCTGGTTTGTCGTCAGCTCTCCCTGTTCCCTGTGCCTGTGTTTAACCTTGTGATCTGCCTGACTTGTGTACCGAACCCTTAGCTTGCCTGAATTACCACTCTCCCGGATTGCCCTGTACCTATCTGCCTGCTCTGTGTACTGAACCCTGGACTGTTTAACTACTACTCTGCTGGACTATCCTGATAATAACCTGCCTGATCTGTGTACCAAACCCCTGGCCCGTTTAACCACTACTCTGCTGGACTATCCTGATAATAACCTGCCTGATCTGTGTACCAAACCCCTGGCCTGTTTAACTACTACTCTGCTGGACTATCCTGATAATACCTGCCTGATCTGTGCACCGAACCCTGGCCTGTTTGACCACCATTCTTCTGGATCACTTGATACCCTGATTACCGCCTGCTTGATCCCTAACCTCTGCTTGTATTTCAGCCCTGCCTCTGCGGATCCCAGGACACCCGCTTCCAGCCTAGGTACCCACTATCTACCGGAAGCCCGTGCCTCCGCGTGCCCTCAGCCTTCCGTACCCATTTCGGGGGTCTGGGTGCGCGTAGTCGTAAGGGCGATCCGCTCTCGGCATCTCGGCCTCGGTGAGTATTTGTCCGTGACATTAATAAAGTTGTACTTTCATTCAATCTACCTTTACAATGTTGACTGCCTCACTCAAAGTCCCAACTCCCCTTTTTTCAAAGTCTTCATAGTAGGGATGGAGGCACACGCATATGAGCCTCATTTTAAAGTCCCAAATTTCCCCTTTTTCTTTTGTTTGTCAAAGACATCTCCAAAATTGCGGTACTCCTCCAGCAGGGAAGAGAGTAAAGAGGTGCATAGGACCTTAGCCACATTCCGGGAACATGTCTTGCTGCATTGTGGCGACCAGGAGAGAACCTCAGCATGAAGCCAATCAAAAGAGGGGTTGTGCCTCTGTAACCAAGGATAACCAATAACCAGCAGAAACTTGGGTGAGGAAATAACTTGGAATTTGATTATCCCATGGTGAAGAGCCCCTACGGCCATGGGCAACAGAGCAGTCTCATGAGTCACATGGGCAGGCTGTAGAGGTCTCCCATCGAGAGCCTCAATGGCAAGTGGAGTGGCACGAAGCTGCAGCGGAATCGAGTGCTTAGATACAAAGGCAGCATCAATGAACAGGCCTGCAGCCCCAGAGTCAATTAAAACCTGTATCTCGACAGACAACTCAGACCAAGAAAGCAGCATCACACTGACAGAGGTGGATGTGGCTGCTTGTTTGATTTATAAACACCTATACTTCTGCTTTAATGTTGTAGTATATTCTCGCCTGGGAAGGGGCATAGGCAATAAAAAGTGTAAAGCAACTGAACCACTATTTTTTTCCAGCAATAGTATACATTTTTAGAGGTTATATTTTAATCCATGCAAATTGCTTGAATGTGATTTCTTGTCCAAAGTTCCATTTTATATAAGGGATATCCAAGTATGGAGAAGCCATTTAGGGATGAATGAGAAGAGTATTTTGTTTTTATAAACTGTAGTATAGTAAAGAAGAGTATTGGATGTGTATTATTTTAATCTTAATCCACTAACTTTGTGAAATTTTTAAGTAATTATAAAATACAAGGAAAACTTTTTTCTAAAACAAAATTCTACTAGGTAGATTTGGGTTAGGTTCACACATGTGCGATGCGGGAACCAGCACGATTACAGCACTGGTTCCCGCATCGCATCTCTCCCGCAGGCAGTTCACACTGCCTTCTTAGAACTGCTGCGGGTGTCAATACAATGTTATTGACACCCCCAGATCGTTTCATAAATCGCAGTGCGAACTTTGAACTTGCACAGGAATCAGATCACATGGTATGGGGGAAAAAAAAAGTCACTGCACTATTTTCCTGCAAATACAACTGTATGGCCGAACTTGCATTGCACAGACACCACATGGGATTGGCAACGCAGTGCGGCTGCCAATCACATGCGATGTCTGTATTTTCACAAGTGTGAACCCGGGCTCAAACCATAAAACAAAAATGACAAACAGGCATGATGGTGGTTACCTGTTAAATGCCATGTCCTTACTTTCTTCATTGGATACTTTGATATCGTTATGTAGACAGACTGTTTCAGGAGCAGTGTCATTCTGTCCAGTCTGATTACCATCAGTTTGAATGTCTACTTCTATTTTTTTCTCTCCAGGGCCACTATGACAAGAGACCTGGTGTGTATCTTGGACATAAAGTGCTGGTTCTTCTTGAATGATGCTTTCTTTCCTAGAATAAATGCATTTAATAATTCTAATTAAAACAGCATACACAAAAAGATGATCTGTAAATTTTAAAGCATTAAAGCAATTTTTTTTTTATAAAATAACAAACATGTTATACTTACCTGGTCTGTGCAATGGTTTTGCATCAAGTGGCCCTGAACCTCCTCTTCTGGAGTTCTCTTCCAATGCTGTCTGCTCCTCCTCTTCTGTGTCTGCCCTCATAGCAAGCCACATGATATGGGGGGCGGGGGACAGATGTTGTGGTCTATAGACACACATTGCACGACTCAGCCCCACCCCTGCTCCCTCCTTACTGGGATTTAATTTACAGCAGCAGGAGCCAATGGTTCCCACTGCTGTTTCAGAGCCTGTGAGGAGGGGGAGAGAGAGAGTAACGCTGGATTGAGATGAGGCTCAGGTAAGTATTTAGGGGGGGGGGGGCTTGGGGGAGCTAATCAAGGAAGGTTTATTTACTTTAATGCAGGGAATGCATTAAGTTAAAAAAAAAAACTTTAGCCTTTAGATCCACTTTAAGTTGTGTTTGCTACTTCTTGTGTGCATTTATTTGGCAGAAAATGTATGGTTACAATTCAATTACTAGGCCTGTAACAACTTTGGAAGTCTCATTGACACCTGGTTGTAAATTCTGTGACTAGTTCTACACTGCAGGATAATAATAATATTATTCTACACTGTATCTTCATCCATGGCAACATTTTAGACAAATTTACTAGTAGCAGATGTCCATTCTCCAATGGTCAGAAACTGAGCTAAACCAGCCTAAACCATGTCTCAACAGACCTAATATTGATCTTTTTAATAATAACAACACATAGCAGATGATATATTTTGTTGCATTGTATAAAGGAATGTAGTAGCTAGGTTCCCCAGCTTTTAAATAACAAAATGACCCAACAGTTGTGCAACAGATATGTTGAACTGTGAGTCACTAATCTTTGTATTGAATAGGCACCAGATTCAGAATTAAATGCCTTGATAAAACTCTCCCTTTTCCGGTAAGTAGTAATTCAAGATAACAGTACCAAAGCGAACATTTACATGAGTTATCTGTAAAAGCCAAAGTCCTACTTCTTATTACTTTACTGGAGGGGGGCCTTTTTAAACCAAGAAATTTGATCATAAATTGGTGGTATTTGATCACATCTGTGGTTTTAATTTTTTGCGCTATAAACAAAAAAAAGAGCGTCAATTTTGAAAAAATAAAAAACAATATTTTTTACTTTCTTCTATAAAACACATCCAATAAAAAAAAAGTAAAAAAAAAAAAAATCTAATTTCTTCATCAGTTTAGGCTAATAGGTATTCTGCTACATATTTTTGGTAAAAAAAAATCCCAGTAAGCGTATATTGATTGGTTTGTGCACAAGTTATTGCATCTACAAACTATGGGATATTTTTATGGCCTTTTTATTTATTTATTTATTTTTTACTAGTAATGCGATCAGTGATTTTTAGAGGGACTGCGACATTGCGGTGGACAAATCGGTCACCTGACAATTTTTTGGGGACCAGTGACATTATTAAAGTGATCAGTGCTAAAAATATGCACTGTTACTATACTAATGACACTGGCAGGGAAGGGGTTAACATCATGGGCGATCAAAGGGTTAAATGTGTCCCTAGTAGTTGCTTGCTAACTCTGGGGGGTTGCTCTGACTGGAGGAAGACAGATCCTGCTTAGCACAACACAAGATCTCTATCTTCTACCCTGTCAGAACAGCAATCTGCCTTGTTTACATAGGCAGACCGCCGTTCTGCATCTCTCGGGAATGATCACGGGTGGCAGGTGGACATCGGGTCCGCCAGACCCGCTGATTGGCCCCCATTATGTCCAATCGGCACGCATGCTCCCCCTAGTGGCTATTGCACAAAATGACATACAGGTACGCGATTTCGCGCAATAGAGCCGACCTCCTGCAAGACATGTACATTAGGCAGTTGGCAAGTGAAGAGCACATTTCCGGGCAACAAGCAAAATCATTCAGTGTCCTGCTAATGCTATACAGTAAACCCTGCAACTGTGCTGAATTTAAAAAGTTTAGTTTTTCTATCAGAGTTCTGTGTAATCCCTACAGTATAAACCAACAGAGGGCGAGTAGGTGTGCAGTAGCAGGAAAGAACTTCATGTAACATACACCATCTTACTTTCTCTCTCTGTTTCCTGCATCTCCAATCAAATATAACATCCATGGCAGATTTAAATCTAATTAGTGACTTTGATAAACTTTTTAGCACAGGATTTTTTCATTATACTTTATGTAAAAAGCAGCAAGGAGGCTTTTTCCAGCACCATCAAGAAGTGCAATCGCCTCATCGGTCCAGTAAAGCAATGTATAGTTGAAACACTAAAAAAACCTCACTAGTTAGATTATGTTCTTATGTTTGCATTTAAGGTTTTATATTAAAAAAATGAATCCTGTGATGCAGACGTCACACACACACATATGCGGCGGATAGAGGTGGGTCTTCTTCAGAGGCATTTAGTGCTGGAAGCATGCTCCAAAGCATGCTCCCAACACAGTGACTAATCTGTCACTATCAGCAAGGTCTGGCCTACAATCGCATGATTGCCATAATGGTCTGTGATTGGCTATCACAGTGATCACTCATTAAAGCCCATCCCTATACTCTCATTAAAAGGAAACTTTTTTTATTTAGTGCCAGTGCATTTTTGGTAGGATAAGCAAAAAAATTAAACAAAATGCTGACTATTGTTTTAGGACTCTACTACGGGTACAAACAATAAATAAAATACATATATGACATTGCCACAAATAGAGCGAGTAAGAGAATTTACTTTGGGTTTTTTGTGTGTCATGGTAATGGCAGGAAATATACAAGTAAAGTTGAAATTATTTTTTAGGTTAGTTTTTATTTGATAATAAAAAAAAATCAGGAGATACAGCGGGTAAAAAAAGCATTGAACAGGTCACCATTTTTTCTAGGTAAATATATTTTTAAATGTGCTATTGACATGAAATTTTCACCACGTTGGTAACAACCCATGCAATCTATTCATACAAAGAAACCAAAACAAATACGTTCAGAATTTAAGTTACGTGTAAAAAAATGGAATAACACAGGGAAAAAGTATTGAACATGCTAATTGAAATGTACGTAATACTTCGCACAAAATTCTTTGTTGGTAATGACAGCTTCAAGATGCCTCATGTATGGAGAAACTAGTTGCATGCATTGCTCAGGTGTAATTTTGGCAAATTCTTCCACACAAACAGGCTTCAAATCTTGAAGGTTCTGTGGGCTTGTTCTATGAACTCTGATCTTTAGTTCTTTCCATAGATTTTCTATTGTTTTTCAAGTCAGGTGATTGGCTGGGCCAGTCTCTCAGCTTTATTTTCTTTCTTTAAAACCAATTGAGAGTTTCCTTAGCTTTATGTTTGGGATCATTGTCTTGCTGAAATGTCCACCCTCGTTTCATCTTCATCATCCCAGTCAACGGCAGCGGATTTTTATCAAGAATGTCTTGGTACATTTTTCCATTCATCTTTCCTTCAATGGCATGAAGTTTGACAGTACCGTTTGCTGAAAAACAGCGCCATACCATGATGTTCCCACCTCCAAACCTCACGTTTGGTATGGTGTTTTAGGGTGATGCGCAGTGCCATATGACCTCCAAACATGGTGTGTATTATGGTATCCAAAGAGTTCAATTTTGGTCTCATCTGATCAGACTATGTTCTGATATACTCCCAGTATTTCACAAGCTTGTCTGAATGTTGTGCAGCAAACTTTAGATGAGCTTCAACATGCTTCAACATGCTTTTTCCTGCAGCAATGGAGTCTTGCGTGGTGAGCGTGCATACAGGCCATGGCGATTGAGTGCATTACTCTTTTCATAACTCTTCTGATAATTCTTTTTACTCCTCTGTCAGAAATCTTGCGATAAGCACCTGGTTGTGGCCAATTTATGATGAAATGATGTTCTTTCCACTTCTGGATTATGGCCCCAACAGTGCTCACTGGAACATTCAGAAGTTTAGAAATCCTTCTGTAATCAATGCCTTCAGTATGTTTTGCAATAATAAGGTTGTGAAGGTCTTAAGAGAGCTCTTTGCTTTTACCCATCATGAGATGTTTCTTGTGTGACACCTTGATAATGGGACACATTTTTATAAGCCATCAGTTGAGACTAAACCAGCTGATATTAATTTGCACTGACAAGGGGCAGGATTGCTTTCAGCTGATGTCTTGGCTTTCCATGCCTTTTCCCACCTCCCTTTCTTCATGTGTTCAATACTTTTTCCCTGTGCCGTTCCATTTTATTACACATAACCTAATTTATGAACATATTTGTTTTGGTTTCTGTGTATGTATGGATTCCATGGGTTGTTACCGGCATGTGCTGAAAATTTCATGTCAACAGCACCTTTAAAAATATATTTACCTAGTAAACAGGTAATGTGTTCAATACTTATTTAATCCCGCTGTATCCATTTATATTTACCACCAAATGGTCGTCCAATTTATTCTAGAAAAAAAACAAAAAAAAACAAGGAATAATTTCCCTAGATACACTAAGTAGTTGTGATGAAAGGTACAGTTTACTAAAGCATGCCAATGTTGCAAACCTGAATCGAGGTACTGTATTAACATTTGTTTTACCTTCAGGAATTAAAATTCAGTTTTGATTGAAACATTGTAAAATTTGTAACGATTACCCAATAGCAACTTATAAACACCTTACATTGTACAAAATATTGGAGACATATGTTCACATTTTTAGTTTTTTAAATTTTAATTTACAGGTTTATACATGTATCTTTTAATATATTTTTAAAATTCATTTGTGTTATTTTAAAAAAGGAAAGTGTTTAATAACCAAATTAAAATGCCAAACATGCAAATTAAATCAAATTAAATTGATTTGATGGTATAGAATATATAAGCACAGCAGGTATGTACATTGGGTAAAAGGGGTGAGCGCAGAGTGTTTAAAGTTTAGTATTCAATATAGAGTACCTCTGTAGCACTGTATTTGCATGTTGGGATTTCTAACAATAAGGCTTTGCACTGTTTGCATGCTTGTAGGCAGCCCATCTGAACTAATTAAAGTGGATGTAAACCACATTCATGAAATTTGAGCTGGGCACATATATCTGCAGTGTTTTCTTATCTCTCTTCAAAACCCTAAGTCCTGTGGCTTTCTCCTGCTCCATTTTTCAGGTATCAGCATGATAACTTCTGACAAGTTCTCTGTCAACTGTGATAAAACCAGCCTGAAATTTGTGTCAGGGTGGGTGCTATAGATAGATTAGCAGGGAGCTGGTCTATTCACAGCACAGCTCTGCATTGTTTTTAACTTTTTCTGCCTATGTGGAGAGGGGTGTGTGTGCGCATTTCCACCAATCAGCTGTCTCACAGTGTATGGCAAGAATCCACACCCACGTGTGGAATCAGGAAGAGAACATTCTAACAGGACGTGTACTTTCTAAACAGTATATAAAGCTGAATACAGCAGATATACATGTAAAACTTATGTAGGGAGATTTGTTTAATCTCTGTGTATCATCTGAGACTGTTCACTTCACTGGGTATATGTGAGGGTTTATATCCACTTTACATCCACATCCCATCTATAAAGAGAGGAAGGAGGAGCATCATTGCTCTGTGCCATTCCGTTATTTTTTTAGCAGTTGATTATGTGATGTTGTCCTGAGCTTGCCACCTATTTGTTGCAAATAATACATATGTAATAACTATGAAATATTTCTCTTTACCTGATTAAAGAGCAAAATATGTTAATATTTTATTTGTTACTAATAAACTATGACAAAAATGCAAACATTCTCTTTAAGCCACACAGTTTAACTGATTATTAAATGTTTGGAATTTGATGGAATTACAGTATGCTTACAGGTGAACTCCAGAAATGCAACTGGAAATGATAACTGTAGAGAAGTGTAAAACTTCCTTTCTGAATTATGGCTTTACAAAAACTGTGAAAGAATAGTATTAAAACAGCTGTAAGGTTAAAGTTTTTTTTACTAAAATAAAAAAGATGCTATACTTACTTGCTCTGTGCAAGTGTAATTCTGGGGTATCCTGCTGGGACTCTTGGCTCCTCCCCTTCTCTGTCTGCAGGCTCACTCCTGAGCCAGGCTGTGTGCGTTCATTGACACACACAGCACGGCTCAGCCTCACCCCCCACTCACTGCTCACTGGATTTGACTGACAGCAGTATGAGCCAATGACTTGAGGATGAGCACATCGCTGGATCGATACAGGACTCAGGTAAGTAATTACTTAAGGAGGGGGGAAAGCTACTGAAAGTTTTTTTTTTTTTTACCTTAATGCATAGAATTCAAAAAGGTAAAAAACTATTTGGCTGTAGAACCACTTTAAGGTTAGCTCCATTTTTTGGTTTATGCACTCTCTATTTCCAGTCCCTGCTACATTATTTTATACATTAGTTTCTGTAAATAGCTTCCCCCTAAACTTCTATTGCAGTAACTAATTGTAATTGTAAGCACTCCTCCTCACATATTTCCCTCTTCCTGGTTTTAAAATTAGCAGCTCACATTTTGCTCACTTTGCTAACTTATCTTTAACTTAGCTGTGAACATACAGTGTTATGTCATGTGACCATGCATCTCTTCCTTATAGTGGGGATGGGGTTAAAAGACACTGTGCGGATACACCATGTGCCTGTATTCCATTGTCTGTTCAGCTTGTGGCAAGATGCAGGATGTGCTTGAGCAGGGGGCATGCTCAAGAGGCAGGCCGTGATTGGAGGAGGTGTGTGTCAGAGGCAGGCTGTGGTTGGTCAGGTGGCTGAACAACCTACCCAATACAGGCATGCTGTGTGTCTGCACAGTGTCCTGTACCTCTGAATAGACAGCCAAAGGATGCAAACTGACCCACCAAGCACAGATGCTTATGTGCTTTGTGTGGTCAGGTTTAGATCAAGGAGGAAAGGTGACTGGCAGGTTCTTCAAATGGAAGAAGTACATGAGAATGATAGAGACTATGATTTAGAAAATATAGATATTTGAACACACACATAGAAACAAAAAAAACAAATACAGTGCTTAGGAACTTTAAAAACATAATACAATATTGATAACTGTGCCATGAACCTCAATTGTTTTAAATATTAAACATTTTTATGTGTGCAGGGGGTGATATTCCATTCCTTCCATTATATTACATCATGTTTTAACATAAAAGTTTATAATATGCATGATATTGCAATGTTGCTTGTTTCGGTCCCACTCATGTGCAACTGATTTCACACTGCATTCCACTCCTGCTGTCTTTATGAGACATCCTAAACTAGAACATAGTGAAGTGAGTCTCAGGTGATAACAGTGTTTTTCCTGGGGGGAGGCCTTCAGATATCGAGTTATTTGTACACATATGCTCTGCATCTAAATGTATTCTAGACGCATGGTCCTCATTACTGAAGATTTGTTTATAAGTAGAAAAATACCAAGCAGATTTCACAAGAGCATGCACGGAATTGGGTAAACTGTGAATCATACAAAACAGTAAAAATATTTTGACTGGGTACATCAAGATTCAGTCTAGGTTCACATCTATGCGGTTGCGGTTGATGCGTTTTTCAGTCAAGTTTCGCAGTGCGTTTTGCGTTTTTAAACCTGCGCCCAGTTACGCCAATTTGGCCATGGGACTATGGAAACATCTGTCCATCTGGAATGACAATCTTTTCTCCAAGTACATTATTTTCATTGGACGTTACATAGATGACATTATTGTCATTTGGGATAGAACCGGACCACCTGTAGAACAATTCGTCTCCCATTGTAACTCCAATGACTTCTTTGCTTCACGTCCGTCTGTAGCCCTGACAGTTTGGCATTTCTGGATCTGGAGCTGTGTCATACTGACAATGCTCTTTATGCCAAAAACTAAATAAAACCCACAGCAGGAAATTCCTATTTACATTATCAAAGCTGCCTCCTTGAGGAGTCAGTGACTTACAGCATCGAGGCTGTTCAACAGCTCGATACTAGCGGTGTGAGGACTCACAGCGCCCCAAGCGGCTGATTGTTTCTATCCAGGCAATAACTATCCAGGTTCATGTGAGTGTATCCAGTAAAGTCTTTCTATTTTAAAGCAATCCATGCTTTGTTCATTGCGCAATGATGTCTCTTTTTATCTGATTTATTTCATGTATCCTTGGTAATTGAGAACATTCATCTAAACGCCCTTTACCTCATACAGCAGTATAAGGGAGTTTTGTGAACAGACTTAATTTTGGCATATATGGGATTTTTTTCAGCAGCCTATACAAGTGCAGCATATAATCTTCTGCAATTAAGAACGGCTATCAACATATTGCGTTAAGCTATAACAATATTATAAGAGGAGTTTTCTTTGAATAGATTAGATATTTGACGGTATATATAGTAGTCATTCAGTTTTTTACAGGTGGAAACCTGCTGATTATTTATTCATTCATTGGTGGAGCATATGATTATGATTAAGTGGCTATATGTTTTCTGACCACACCATATTTTACTTTTATTTTTTCACTGACACTAATGAGGGATTGATTTATTAAGCATTTTGCACGAGATTTAATATTGATTGGAAGGTTAATTTGAGCGCAATACATTATTTCATTTGTTACTCACTATACGTGTCTGAACACTTTTAAGTTTTGCAGCTTTTATTATTTGGTCTTCTTCCAGTCACAAGTCTTTGGAACTTGAATATTTTCAGCAATGGTTTAGTCTCATTTAAATCCATTTCAGCGTTTTGGTACATCATTGAAATATATTGTGTCTCATGTCCCTGTGGTCTGCTTTACATCGGTCGTACTGTCCGGACATTACGAAAAAGGTTAGGTGAACACCATAGGTCAGTAGACGAAGACTGTAACCTAAGTATCCCTAGACATTTCAAAGAATTCCATCAGGGCTCTACTGACGGACTTTGGGTCTGGGTAATAGAACAGATAGCCAGGACTCTCCTTCTTGCAGTGCATTTTAAACATCTCTGTGAGAGGGAAACTTTCTGGATTTATACCCTGGATGCCCTCACGCCTGGAGGTCTAAACAAAGCCATATACCGGTAGATCAATTCTGTCATATAAATGATGTTATCCAATCTCACTGTCATTGTACTAATGTTCCCTTCCTTGTCCCCCCCCATAAGGTCATCCCCAATTGTTCTTTTTTTAAATTTTCATTTAATTACAAGCATGAATATTGCATACTAATCAGTTCCCATCATATTGTTTCACAGGATCCTTATAGTCTTAAGACACTTAAATCCCACACATAGATACAGCCTAAGTAAGTACATTTACTATATAGTATAGTTGACCTTTTATGACATTGTATGTTCATATATGCATGTATGTGTATATATATATATATATATATATATATATATATATATATATATATATATATATATATATATATATACACAGTGGGAATGAAAAGTATTCAGACCTCCTTAAATTTTTCACTCTTTGTTATATTGCAGCCATTTGCTAAAATCATTTCAGTTCATTTTTTGTTCCTCATTAATATGCACACAGCACCCCATATTGACAGAAAAGCACAGAATTGTTGACATTTTTGCAGATTTATTAAAAAAGAAAAACTGAAATATCACATGGTCCTAAGTATTCAGCCCCTTTGGTGTGACACTCATATATTTAACCCAGGTGCTGTCCATTTCTTCTGATCATCCTTGAGATGGTTCTACACCTTCATTTGAGTCCAGCTGTGTTTGATTATACTGATTGGACTTGATTAGGAAAGCCACACACCTGTCTATATAAGACCTTACAGCTCACAGTGCATGTCAGAGCAAATGAGAATCATGAGGTCAAAGGAACTGCATGAAGAGCTTAGAGACAGAATTGTGGCAAGGCACAGATCTGGCCAAGGTTACAAAAAATTTCTGCTGCACTTAAGGTTCTTAAGAGCACAGTGGCCTCCATAATCCTTAAATGGAAGATGTTTGGGATGACCAGAACCCTACCTAGATTTGGTCGTCCAGCCAAACTGAGCTATCGGGGGAGAAGAGCCTTGGTGAAAGAGGTAAAGAAGAACCCAAAGATCACTGTGGCTGAGCTCCAGTGATGCAGTCGGGAGATGGGAGAAAGTTGTAGAAAGTCAACCATTACTGCAGCCCTCCACCAGTTGGGGCCTTATGGCAGAGTGGCTCGACGGAAGCCTCTCCTCAGTGCAAGACACATGAAAGCCTGCATGGAGTTTGCTAAAAAACACCTGAAGGATTCCAAGATGGTGAGAAATAAGATAGTCTGGTCTGATGAGACCAAGATAGAACTTTTTGGCCTTAAATCTAAGCAGTATGTGTGATGAAAACCAGGCACTGCTCATCACCTGTCCAATACAGTCCCAACAGTGAAGCATGGTGGTGGTAGTATCATGCTGTGGGGGTGTTTTTCAGCTGCAGGGACAGGGCGACTGGTTGCAATTGAGGGAAAGATGAATGTGGCCAAGTACAGGGATATCCTGGAAAAAACCTTCTCCAGAGTGCTCAGGACCTCAGACTGGGCCGAAGGTTTACCTTCCAACAAGGCAATGACCCTAAGCACACAGCTAAAATAGCGAAGGAGTGGCTTCACAACAACTCCATGACTGTTCTTGAATGGCCCAGCCAGAGCCCTGACTTAAACCCAATTGAGCATCTCTGGAGAGACCTAAAAATGGCTGTCCACCAACGTTTACCATCCAAACTGACAGAACTGGAGAGGATCTGCAAGGAGGAATGGCAGAGGATCCCCAAATCCAGGTGTGAAAAACTTGTTGCATGTTTCCCAAAAAGACTCATGGCTGTATTAGATCAAAAGGGTGCTTCTACTAAATACTGAGCAAAGGGTCTGAATACTTAGGACCATGTTATATTTCAGTTTTTCTTTTTTAATAAATCTGCAAAAATGTCAACAATTCTGTGTTTTTCTGTCAATATGGGGTGCTGTGTGTACATTAATGAGGGAAAAAAAATGAACTTTAATGATTTTAGCAAATGGCTGTAATATAACAAAGAGTGAAAAATTTAAGGGGGTCTGAATACTTTCCGTCCCCACTGTAGACATCAGTAAAGCGCTGCATATATAACTGTAATTAACCACTTTTCTCCCAGGGTACAACTTTAGGCAGCAGATCTATGACCCATTATTTACACAGTGCCATTTTATAATCCGTAATCACTGTGTACCAAGCTTTCATTAGATGGCGCAATAAACAGACACTTTTTACCAAGCTAATGATTTTAGCAAATGACTGCAATATAACAAAGTGAAAAATTTAAGGGAGTCTGAACGCATTTACTTTCCGTCCCCACTATATGTGTATATATACACACACACACACACACACACACACACACACACACACACACACACACACACACACACACACACACACACACACATATATATACATACACACACATATACATGTTTTTTAAATATATATATGTATTTTTCTATTTTTTCCATTTTTTATTTTTTTTTCTATTTTCCATTTTTATTTTTAATATTGTTTTTATATTTATATTTAATTCTATTATTATATTTATTTGTATTTCTCTTTTTATTTTTATTTTTAATCTAATTCATCCTCCAATCAGATCATCCATCCAATCGTGATAAATTTTTATTTTTATGATTTTTGTTGGGGTTTCATGTCTTTTATTACTCTTTGTGTGCCCTGTCTTTATACTGTGTGTGTGTATATGTGTTCTCCCTTCCTATATAGAAAGTTCCAAATGTTCTGCATTATTCATGCCCAATCCCCGTCACTCGGCTTCACTGGTGTGTGTGATTACTGAAAGGGGGATGGCCCTGTGATCTGATTGGCATGCTCCGAACGCGTGCACAGTATGGCTGCCCCCCACTGAGACGAGGGACTTCCTGAGTGATGGCTTCCTCCTGCGCCCTGTATGCTCTAGCCTGGGACACCAGAAACCACTTGTGCCACCGAGCAAGACACCACACCTGGATGATCGTTCTGGAACCCTGCTGTCCATCTGACATTTACCATGATGTGCCTGTTTTTATCCATTTTCGAGTGAGTGCATTACTACTTGATTAAACATGTTAGAATATTGCTGCACTTAGATTCGCCCTGTGTGTCTGTTTTACTTGTAAAACCACGTTTTTGTATGCAGTTTGCATGCATTTTGCGTTTTTTCCCCTTTAAAAACACTGTATATAGTTGGTTGCTAAGGAGAGGGGAAGCTGGCCACCGCATCCTTAACAACTGATGACTCATCAGCTGTCAGGCTTTCCCGCTGACAGTTGAATGTTAAAAAAAGAATTGGCGGCACAAAAATTCTTGAAAAAAACAGCGTGGGGTGCCCCCCAAATCCATACCAGACCCTTTGGGTCCCTCCAAATCCATACCAGATCCTTATCTGAGCAAGCGGCCCAGCAGGTTGGGCAAGGAAGGGGAAGAGCGAGTGCCCCCGAACCATATCAGGCCGCATGCCCTCAACATGGGGGTGCTTTGGGGCCCTCACCCCGAAGCGCCTTTAACAAGGGGGTCCCCAGATCCTGCTCCCCTATGTGAATAAGTATGGGGTACATAAGGGCTGGTGCATGCTGGGGCAGTGACATCACAAGGAGGTGGGGCCACCAGGTGATGTGACGGCATGGCTCCACCCCTTACCTTAGGAAGTGTCAGATGGAGTAGCGGGCAGTCGGTGGTTAGCCTTTGATGAGTGCAGAGCTTTTTTTTTACTTCGGGGACGGGAAGTCGGCCGTGGCGTCCTTAACAGCCAATGAGTCATCAGCTGTCAATGGGTTTCCCTGCTGATAGCAGAATAATAAACGGCATGGGGTACCCCCCAAAATCCATACCAGACCCTTACCTGGGCATGCCCAGAACATGGGGGGGTGGGTCTTTAGGGCAGAGAGGGCTCTGGCCCCCCACCACCCCAAAGCACCTTGTCCCCATATTGATGGGGACAAGGGCCTCATCCCTGCAACCGTGGCTGGTGGTTGTGGGGGTCTTCTGGCGGGGGGGCTTATTGGAATCTGCAAGCCCCCTTTAACAAGCGGGACCCCCAGATCCCAGCCCCCCTATGTGAATGAATATCAGTTACATAGTACCCCTACCTATTCACCAAAAAAAGTGTACAAAAAGTAATAAAAACAAGAGACGAGTTTTTGACAAATCCTTTATTAGAAAATAAAAAACATATCAAAGCACATGGTAGGCATTCGGCAGTAGGCATTCAGGTCGGCAGGCAGCGTGATTGAAGATGGATTTACATAGAGGGACACTATTTTTTAATAAAGGATTTTATAAAAACTTGTCTCTTGTTTTTATTACTTTTTGACACTTTTTTGGTGAATGGGTAACGGTACTATGTATCCAATACTCATTCACATAGGGGGTCTGGGATCCGGGGGTTCCCCTTCCAGATTCTGATAAGCCCCCTGACTGCAGGCCCCCACAACCACGGTTGTGGGGATGAGGCCCATATCCCCAAGGTGCTTTGAGGTGGGGGGAAGAGCCTCCCTGCCCCAAACCACCCACCCCCCCATGTTGAGGACGTGTAGCCTGGTATGGTTTGGGGGCGCTCACTCACCCCCCCTTTTCTGACCTGCAGGCTGCATGCCCAGATAAGGGTTTTTTTTATTTTGGTTTCGGTTTCCCCTCCAAATCCATAGCAGAATCGAAGGGCATGGTATGGACTGGCGGGGGGGACCCCACACCAGTTTTTTCTTTATTTTTCAATAGCCAGGTGCCGGCAATCATGTAAACCACAAGTCATTTTAAATGGTATTTGACTCGGTTTTGTTTCTTTGGAAATGTAATTTTTGCTGCAGCATGTTTTATGCATGCTACAGATGTGCTTCTTTACTGGCACATTGAGGGGAACCCCCAGGCACTATATTTAAAGAAAAGAAATGTTGCACTTTAAGTATAATTAAAATCACTGCTCCTGAAAAAACTATTGTCTTTAAAAAAAATGTTTGCATCGATACATGTCCACAGGGCAGTACCCGGACCCTCTTACCCATTTTATGGCCAATTACTTGCATATAAGCCTTCAAAATTGGCACTTTTGATTTTTCCTGTTCGGCTCCTATAAACTTTAATGGGGATCGCTGTTCAGGTTAAAACATTTCTCTTGTTTGGGAGTTTTGCTGCGAACCAAACAGGGGGTGTTCGGCCCATGTCTACTTACCTGCAATGGTATTACACAGAGCAGTCTCTTATCTCCCCTTCTGGAGTCCCCCATCAGCACTCTCTGCTTCTCCTCTTCTCAGAGCGCCTCCTCAGCAACTCATTGCTGAGGGGGCACTTGTGCGGGCACGTTCCTGAGCAGGGTTATGTGTATTCATAGACACACACAGCACAACTTGGTCACACTCCCCACTCTTTTCTCTTAAAAATTGACTGACAGCAGCAAGAGCCTATGGCTTCCACTGCCTCCTGTGGGCCATGTGAGATCAGGAAGAGAAGAGAGCAGTGCTGCAAACGGGCACCTCAATGGATCGAGATACGACCCCTGTAAGTGTTTTGGGGTCGGGGGAAGGGGAAGAAACTGGTACTGGAAGGTTTTTAATGAACAACCTTTTTACCACTTTAATGAACTTCTACTGATAAGTTCACTTTTTGGAAAACAACTAACAAATGCACATTTTTTGCAAGTAAAAAAAATGTGCATTTTTTTTTTTGGAGCCTGTAAAGCATTACACCAGTGATGAGCAGATCGCTGATGCCATGCAGGTCTCCAGCAGATCTGCCAGTCTGTGTGCCCGTACATCTTGTACGGGTAAGCAGCTACAATCAGACAGGATGCATAAATGAACTACCACTGTGCTCCACAGCACCGTGGTAGTTCATTGAAAACTACAAGCCGACAGCCACAAAGGCTACTGGACCTTGTAGTTTTCCATGCACAGAGCCCTGTAAAGTGGTGACACAGCCGGACATGTGGAGCCCCACTCAGCCATGTTTTTTTTTAATTGTGACAGCTAGCGGGGGGGGAGAATAACCCAGCTAGCTGTCACAGCTGGGATCGGGGAGGTGCGGGGGCCAGTCAATTCGTTATATGTTACACCCTGAACTTATACTTTAAAAATAGTAGCCTGCCATGTTAAAATCTTACCTTCCTCCCTGTTCCAGCAATTACTTACTGTTCCAACCAGCATTCAGCCTTTCTTCTAAAAATGTCCTTGCTAGTGCTTAGACTTGCAACAACCCTGTTCCTTCCTGTGGGTGAGCCGTGTTCTGCAGGATGGCGTGAAAGTACAGCTGTGGCCAAAAGTTTTGAGTATGACACAAATATTAATTTTTCACAAAGTCTGCTGCCTCTTTTCTTATGATGGTAATGTGCAATTAATTGCAAAGTCCCTCTTTGACATGAAAATTAACTTAATCCCATAAAAAAACATTTCCACTGAATTTGTGAGGAAGGCTTCAGGGCGCCCAAGAAAGTCCAGCAAGGGCCAGGACCATCTCCTACAGTTGATTCAGCTGCGGGATCAGGGCACCGCCAGTGCAGAGCTTGCTCAGGAATGGCAGCAGGCAGGTGTGAGTGCCTCTACACACACAGTGAGGCAGACTTTTGAAGGATGACCTGGTGTCAAGAAGAGCAGCAAAGAAGCCGCTTCTCTAAAGGAAAAACATCAGGGACAGACTGATATTCTACAAAAGGTACAGGGATTGGACTGCTAAGGACTGGGGTAAAGTAACTTTCTCTGATGAATCCCCCGATGAATCCCTTTTCTGATTGTTTGGGGCATCTGGAAAAAATCATGTCTAGAGAAGAAAAGGTGAGTGCAACCATCAGTCCTGTGTCATGTAACAGTAAAGCATCCTGTGACCAGTCATGTGGTGTTGCTTCTCAGCCTAGGGAGTGGGCTCACTCACAATTTTGCCTAAGAACACAGTCATGAATAAATAATGGTACAAAAACATCCTCCGAGAGCAATTTCTCCCAACCATCCAAGAACAGTTTGGTGACGAACAATGCCTTTTCCAGCATGATGGAGCACCTTGCCATAAGGCAAAATTGATAACCAAGTGGCTTGGGGAACAAAACATTGAAATTTTGGGTCCATGCCCAGAAAACTTCCCAGACCTAAATTCTATTGAGAACTTGTTGTCAATCCTCAACAGGCAGGTTAACAAAAAAAAAAAAAAAACTCAAATTCTGACAAACTCCAAGCATTGATTATGCAAGAATGGGCTGCCATCAGTCAGAATGTGGCCCAAAAGTTGATTCACAGTATGTCCGGGAGAATTGCAGAGGTCTTAAAAAAGAAGGGAAGAAGGGTCAACACTGCAAATATTGGCTCTTTGCAGTGGCGGAACTACCGCAATAGCGACACACGTGGGCACTATGGGGCCCGCAGCCAAGTGGGGGCTGGTGAGGACAGACGGCTCCGTGGGTCAGTGGGTGAGAGTGGGCGGCTCCGTGGATGGCTCCGCGGATGAGAGCATGGGTGGCTCCAAGGGCTGTCAGGTGGCTCAGATGATGAGACAGCTGGGCGGCTTGTGGGTGAGCGGGCCAGGAGCTGGCGGGCGGGGGAGCATAGAGATGACAATCTGGAATGTGTGAAAGGTGACATGGCAAGTGACAATCCATAACATGTGGCAGGTGACGTGGCAAGTGACAATCCGTGATGAGGCAAGTGACAATCCGTAACGTGTGGCAGGCGACGTGGCAAGTGAAAATCCGTAATGTGCGGCAAGTGACAATCCGGGACATGGCAAGTGACAATCAGTAAGGTGTGGCAAGTGACAATCCGGGACGTGGCAACTGGCAAGTGCCAATCTGTAATGTGTGGCCGGTGATGTGGCAAGTGACAATCAGGGACATGGCAAGTGACAATCCGTAATATGTGGCAGGTGACATGGCAAGTGACAATCTATGACGTGGCAAGTGACGTGGCAAGTGACAATCCGTAATGTGTGGCAAGTGACAATCTGGGACATGGCAAGTGACAATCCGTAATGTGTGGCAAGTGACAATCCGGGACGTGGCAACTGGCAAGTGCCAATCCGTAATGTGTGGCCGGTGATGTGGCAAGTGACAATCTGGGATGTGGTAAGTGACAATCCGTAATATGTGGCAGGTGACATGGCAAGTGACAATCTGTGACGTAGCATGTGACAATCCATAATGTGTGGCAGGTGATGTGGCAAGTGACAATCCGTAATGTGTGGCAAGTGACAATCTGGGACTTGGCAAGTGACAATCCGTAATGTGTGGCACGTGACGTGGCAAGTGACAATCCGGGACGTTGCAAGTGGACAATCCGCAACATGTGGCAGGTGACATTCCGCAACATGTGACAAATGACAATCTGTATCTCGTGGCAGGCGACGTGGCAAGTAGACATTCCGCAACATATGGCAGGTGATGTGGCAAGTGACATTCCGTGACAAGTCGCATCTGGTGGCAGGCGACGGTGGCAAGTGACACGCTCAGGGCTCCCACTGATTCTGCATTATGGTGAGTTGAACTATTTCATTTCATATAACAGAACAGAAATTGGTTAGACGGCATGGAGGTCAGCAATGTGTGTCCTTCAGGGGCTGCATACAGTATATTGCATACTTTATTGTTCTAAATTAATATAAGTTGTTGCCTGGGTACTGTGCCACATGGGTCTGGTAATCTGTTGTTCAATGGCATTAGTTCATAATTTGGGGGGGGGGGGCATACAACATTTTGCTATGGGGCCATGTGATTTCTAGTTATGCCCCTGGCTCTTTGCATCAACTTAATATAATTGTCAATAAAAGCCTTTGAGATTTATGAAATGCTTGTAATTATACTTCAGTATACCAGAGTAACGTCTGACAAAAAGATATAAAAACACTGAAACAGCAGACTTTGTGAAAATTTATATTTGTGTCTTTCTCAAAACTTTTGGTCACGGCTGTAGTTTTAACTTGTTTCAAGATGTTTAGGATTAGATAAGATGTTGCTTTGAGCTGCTTCTGAGTTGCCTCATGTTACTTCTTCATTCACATTGAATGAACGGAAGAAAAACAGCTAATAATCCAAAAATTTGTTTCCACAACCCCTAGGAAACCTCTGCTTTTTCATATTCAAACTAAAAAATAGTCGCACTGTATTAAATTACTATATTAGTGATCTAGATTGTTATCTTGAATCAGTTATGTACTTTGGGCATTGTTTTACAAATCAGGAATGCTTTATTGAAAAAACAAGCTAATGCAGCATAATTATACTCAAACAAAATGCAATGCCATGCCTGAGTAGCAGTTGAATACAAGGCTACAAAGCCCAACCATACATTGCTAGGATGTTATCTACTCATACACTGATAAATACAACAATGAAACAAAAAAAAAATGAGTTCCAGCACTTAGGCATGCGACACAGAATATTAGCTGGTAAACTATCTGTGCATCTTTCTAACATCAAGGATACATTGGGCATTCTACAGATGCCCAAAAAATCTTCATCTAAATTTTTTAGACATGTGTAGGACACCATGCTCCTTCGTCTTCATGCAGATCTCTTTCTACATTTACTGGCAATTCCCAGCCATTTCAACCCCTGTCCAGTTAGTTATCTACCAGCTTCATAGAAGTCTTCAGAGCTAAACTGAGAATGCATTGAGGAAAGGTAGAAGAGTGTAAACTTTGCTGCAGGCCTTGGCTACAAGATCTAGTATAGAGATTCAGGAGAGTAACAGGAAAATGGTAAGGAAACTTTGTTACAATGTTTCCTTTATTAAGCATGGGCTGGATACAATATCTGTTCAAATGTTTCATTGTGATTCCTAAAGTGTAAGCAAAAGGCAAAATGTTTTGGTTTTGGATAAAGTGGGGGAATGGTTAGGCCCTCTTCCAAGTTTTGTTTGCAGTGCTTCCCACTGGGTAGATTAACCCCTCTGTTTGGTATGGTGACCATTATCACTGAGATAGAAAGTAATGAGAAATCCTACAATTTAGGCTGGGTTTACACTGATGCAATTGCAGACATTGCATGTGATTCGCACCGCATTCCTGTGCACAGTTTGTATGGCTGAAATTGCATTGCATTCAAACCAAAATTGTGCAAGACCCTTGTTTTGTCCGCACTGGAATCGGATCGCAAGGGAGTTTAGACTCATAGTTGTAATGTTGGGGAAGAGGAGAGGGGAACCTTCTAATGGGTAAAAACTTTCTAGTGACAGCTGTATTAGAGGGGAGGTCCCCTCAATTTAGGAAGATTGATTCTCACTATCTGTTGAATCTCCAAACATGAAGTGAATTGACAACTCCCCAGTAGGACAAAGACATCAAAAAGTAACCTAGAAAAAAAAAATTTTGTCTTTACATGCTCATTAATGTAAGAGCAAAGGCAGACAGACAGGATTTGAAATATTTCTTGGTTAGGACAGGAGTAAGGCAGGCCATAGATGTGTGACTTTCTTTCCTGCAACCACAGGCACAGTAGCTGTTGTGTTCTCCCGGTGGGGAAGGGGGGGCGCGGGGAGCCGTCCCTCTCAGGAGAACACAGTGATTATTGCTAACGGCTATAGCTGCTGGCAATAATCGCATGTAAAATTCCAGCATGCTGGTTGAACCGAGTCAGTCGATGGATCGACTTGGGTACAATCAGTCTGCCCATAGATAGTTAGAATTTTGGCTGGTCCCTACTGAACCAGCCAAGATTCAAACCATCTATGGCCAGCTTAAAGTCAAGAATAAAATAGTCAAAGGACACCCACTATTTCCAACAATGTTCCTTTATGAAACAAATGCATGATGAAATATCCTGGTTGGAGACAGACATCCTACTTAAAGATATAAGGAACAGATACTGGATGATTCCTGACTCTGTAAACGCTAGGATCCTGTAGTGTATAGTTTTATGAAAAGAAAAAAATGTGGGGTCATTTAGGGTTCCTTCTTCTTTGTTTGAAAAGTATAAAAAGTATCTCCTTTTGTATTGGATGCTTTTCTTATTTTTTTATTTATTTATTTTTTTATAAAGAAAACCTCAAATATGCTTATATACATGCATATATTTAATCTCAAAGCTTGGTAAGCATGCTGGATAGGATCCTAGTATGGCTCAGACCTCAGTAAACTAATAATCTATATAGATTTGGCAGACTTTTTATTTGAAATTTGGCTTTATAGCACAAATATTTCATATTTATCACATATGCCCATCAGCACACAGCATGTGTTGCTATGCTGTTTTTATCTAGTTACAATTCCTGAGAAATAGGGATAGATATTAATCTCAAACCTTTGTCATTAATGATTAATGTAAATATGCTGCATTTTGGGCTTAACATGTGTGTTTAATAATTTTCATTGAAGCTTGGAATAGTATAAAGAATTCTGATTTCAAAAATAATATACTAAAATGCTCCTGCACAACATTTTACAATACATCAGGCCACAATTGAATCAGCCATGTGGAAAAAAAGACTTTGTGGAATCATTGGAGCAATTCTCGAAATCATGAACAGCTGGCATAGACATGGAAGAAACAGTCCTATATATGTCCTGGGTATTACAATAAAAGTTGGGGCCTTTCAGCACCATAACTGATCCATTCCTCATTTATCCTTCCTAAATTAGAGAGACTACCCATAAAAAGAGAGAATCTTCCCTGCCACTGTCTGACATCAATGGTGCTCTAAAATAATCTTTTAATGCAAAAGACATATTGGTACAGTTCCATATCAAACTCCAAAATATGATTATTTAAGATGCCTGTAGATCTAACTGGCGGTTGGAAGAATAAACAGATAAATGATTATTTATGTGAACAATTCTACATTGTACTGGACACATATATGTATTCTTTTAAACAAACACCTTGCACTAGTTTAACTTTTGAAGACCATAAGCAAACAGAGAAGATGTAACAAGGCTGATATGGGTCACAACCAATCCAATGACCCTTTCATATTTAAGGATATCTTTAGTAGAGACACTGTTGACATACCATCCATGTATAAGCCAGGCCCAAAATGGCACAGAAGTAAACCTTTCTTTATCATGTTTTGGTTTATTTTTAGATGGATGCATTTCACCCAGAAAAAATTTTTTATTTTGATATATAAATGAATAATCTCCAAGAGTATATTAAAGCAGAACTCCACTCTCTCGATTAACATTGGCTATTTGTAATTTGTCTGCTGCTAACATTAGTAAATAGATAGAAAAGTATATAATGTTTACTTGTTTTAAACTTTTTTTTTTTTACATTTCTTCAGTTACTTCTTGGTTTCCATGCTTGGGCGAATGATGGCATACTCAGATAAGGGGCTTTCTCAGATAAGCAGACCCCCCTACCTGCATGTCTGAACTAAAGGCAGATGGATTCCAGGAAGTAAATGCTACATGAATCATCCGGCATTTGTGGTGAGATGCATGTCCCGTAAGCCACACATTGATGCAGACCTGCTGTAATGTGGTATAAGACAACCTCAGCTTGGACTCCAACAGACTGGTTGGAGTCCAGGCTGAGGTTGCTATATACCACATTACAGAGGGTCTGTGTCAATGTGCAGCTTCTAGGACACCCATTTCACCACACACTGAAGTCTGGAGATGGGACAAGCTCCTTCCATGGCCGGCACTCACAGCGGTGGGCTTAGGACAAGCACCCCTTTACAGACTGAGCGGCTCACACCAGTTTCCGTTTGGTTCACAATGAATCATCTGACATTACGCAAGATGGCCACATCCAGAAATACTAGGGGTGTGTTTCAAAGTCATTTCGCAGCAAAATAAAGCATGGAGGCATGGATGGATGGGGGAGTTTGCTTTGAATAGTAAAAATGAATTAAACTGGCTTTTTGGTTTGTTGAATTCAGATGCAGTGTAGTTCCACTTTAAGGGAAAGACATCATAATTCTGTTAAGCAAAACTTTTAGAAAAATGTATCTTTTGTTTGGAATTACTCCTAATGAGAGGAACTCCTGTGCCTACAGTCCCATAGCTGTATATCTGCAGTGTGAGTAAAGAAAGGCATACATGATGCAAATTTATTACCAGCAACCACAGTTAGCAGAAAAGAAATTAGCTTGATTCACCCATCAACACAGTGTTAACAGGGAAATCCCTGAGTTGGCGGGGGGCGTCCTCGTCGGGAGAAAACAGCGATTATTGCTAGCTGCTATACCATCCACTAGCAATAATTCCATTCTTAGTGCATTCAGCCTGACCATGCATGGTTCAAATCTCGGCTGGCTCCTTCTGATTCAGCTGAGATTCGAACTGTCTATGGCCAGTCTAAGGCACTGTTGCCTCTGACTGCTAATTGCAGGAGATTTGAAGTGAGATTTAGTGAGGTCACTCTTCTTCTTACTGAGGACTTGTACAAGAGGGAATAAAGCCCTTCTCCACCAAGATGATCACCCCCATGCAGAGGGACAGTACAAAAAAAAGGCATGGCAAGTCAGTAATTGGAAAAGATCAGAAGATCAGCTGAAATTGACTACAGGTAATACTGGTGACCATTCCTTTGTTCTGTGTCTGCCTTTTATTGGGCATTGTTTTAATAGTTCAGTTCCTCTAAGGTGCTGTGGAGAGTCAGCCTGGGGGAGGGTTAAGAAAGGGTTAATTGAAGAGGGCAGGTACTTCCCCTTCAGACCTGTTTATTGCCAGCTAAGTTGAAAATGTCAGAGAGGAGAAGTGTGTTTGGAGAGAGATGGCTGTTGAGCTATCAAAGTTGAGAGGACCCCTGTTACCTATGACTTAATCCTGCTGGGTGAGCTTGCCTGAACTGGGACTTTGCTATGTTATATGCTGTGGCTGGGATGCTGAGTATTATTTAAAAGGACTGTCTTATACTACTAAGAAGAGTTTTTTGTGTTCTTTGAACTGCCTATAAAGACAAAGCTTGTCAATTTTCTGTTGGTTTTTGCTGAATAAAGCCTGTTAAGTTGATTGAACTGTCTGAGCACGTTTGTCACCCCCTAATCCCTTACAGTGCCTACAAACATAAGAGGATATTTACTGTATATAACTGTATATAACTACTGTATATAACTAGTAAAGATTGTATTAAGCCATGATTATGTCTGTATATTGTCAGGATCAGAGGGGAAATAGATGTTGGCAATACAGTTTATATAAAGCCTAATTTATTAATCAGCAACCACAAAACAAACAGACTTTTCCTTTGGCTTCAATGCAAAAACAAATTTATAACAACTTCTTGTCAGCACATAACAGTCTCTAAAGAGAGGAAGACTTGCTTAGCTTCAGCACACAGATTCAAAATACAACAGACCAAGCTCTGCAATCAGGAAAGTCCAAGACATGTGAGTCTTTTCGTAAGTCTTGTGTCAACTTTTGCTGGGATCCAGGCTGCAGTTTCTTCTCTTCACACTCCACCCTGACTTTCCAAGTTCTTCGGTGTAATAAGCTTGACTGTAGGAGACAGTAGTGTATTTAGGTTTTGTGCTGCCCTAGGCCTGACTTAACTAGTGCACACCCTTAATTAAATATGACCCACTCCTTCCTGTCAAGGCCACACCCTTTGCTGTTTAAGACTCGCCCTGACATTTTCGAGTGGGGACACTTGTTCTGAGGGCCTGGTGGGGGGGGGGGGCAATAGATTCCCTTAATTTGCATAGATTTCCTCCCACTTCCTGTTTGGCTATGGGCCAGGAAGTGAAGGGAAATCTCTGCAATGGGACAGGGATGGTAAAAAATAAGCGGCGCAAGCACTCTTTCCATGCTGCCCCAGGCTACAGCATTGGTAGGAGAAGTACCGCCCCACCCCCAAAATGAACCCCCTCTTAACCTGGCCCCAGGCTGACTCTCCACAATGTACTGCCAACCTTCTCCAGGCATCCCCTCATCATCTGAAAGAGTCAATTGGCTGGGTTGGATGTTCACACCAATCTCTACTCTTTTTCATAAGCTGGGATGTCTAGAAATGCTACCCCTTCCTTCATCATAGCCATAAGCCTGCACATTTAGCCAGTCTGACTTTGCTTGTGTAGCAATATCCCCCCTTCCCAGGGACTGCTGGTGACTGTCTCTCCTACTCCTGCACAGCCAGGCAACACACTGTATGTTTGCATCCAAACACAAGAAGTCAGTACCTTTGGCTTTGTTCCTATGTTTTATTAAGGGTAACAACTTGAATCGGGTGAAGGGATTCATGGGATTCCCAACATGAATCAAAGAACAACAGAGGACAACTTCTTTCCTCTGTACAAAAGATCCTGGACTGCTTTCCTTCCTGTATATAACACACAGTTCTTAGTGGATTTAGTAGCAAAAGTCCATTAGGCTAAGAGCTCTCAGCCCCTCTAGGAAATCACACAAAATGTGAGACAAACTGTATGCAGGAGCTTAGCCTCTCCTTGTGTAGATTTGCTCCCAACTACACTGCTTGCAGGCACTACCAGCCCTCCTGTCTGCTCTGAAGATCTCCCAGGGCAAGGTAATAAAAGGGTTAGGCACAGAGCTGTTCTTAAAGCTTGCTACATATGGCAGTTTCTCCCCTTGAATGTCCCTGGGTGTGCTGATGTACTCACACTGTCCTCCTTGCTCCCTCTGCTTTTCAGGCAAGATTCCATATCAAACCACTCATCTCAATGGATTCTCGAGACCCCAGCCTCGAGCTGGGGTCTCCACAAGACCTAGGAGAATCCTCCTAGGCCACCGACAGTCTCCTCAGCACTCCATCTCCCACCCAACTCCCCTGTTGGCATGACTAATTCATATTTAAAGGCTGGCTCAGCCACCCTGCCAGGCCCACTGCCTGGGGATTGACCAAGTTTCCCTAAGTATGCAGATCAACCCTTCTGGCCTCCGCCCACTAACTTCTGTAGTTTCTCCAGACTGGGAAGCACCAGAGACCTGCCTGTATGAGTCATCCAGATTCACTTTCAATAAACCCTGACCCAGATTCCAGATTCACATTTACCATGAGTAAAATTTGCCAGTACTTTAACACTAGCACACTAGCGGGTGCTACACATGTATAAAGAAAGATATTTTGTACAAAAGATCTTTGGCAGTTGGATTATGCCTAGTTGTACAACCACCACATTAGTAGGCAGCTTTAATGAGGACAGTAAGGCTCCTAAGAATGTACTATGTTGGAAGGACTCTTTAATTTCCTGAAAAAGTTAGTTGCCCTTTTGAAGTGTATAAAATGTGCCCTTACAAAAACATGTGGTGAGGTGTAGAAGTAGGAAGAGATAGCCCAGCCACCGTACACATCACCCACCTGTCACAAGTTAGCCTGCAGTTTCCTGCTTGTGTACTCCTTACCTCCTTGCTGCAGTGTTTCTCTACCCTGATTCCTTTCACATGTGTGGTTTGGCTGTTCTGACCTATGGGCATACTATTCTGTGGTCTTTTATTTCCTTCCCTTCCATCACTTCCTGGTCCTCCTCCTAGGTTGCTTGTCTACAGTAGGGACAGAAAGTATTCAGACCCCCTTACATTTTTCACTCCTTGTTATATTGCAGCCATTTGCTAAAATCATTTAAGTTCATTTTTTTCCTCATTAATGTACACACAGCACCCCATATTGACAGAAAAACACAGAATTGTTGACATTTTTGCAGATTTATTAAAAAAGAAAAACTGAAATATCACATGGTCCTACGTATTCAGACCCTTTGCTGTGACACTCATATATTTAACTCAGGTGCTGTCCATTTCTTCAGATCACCCTTGAGATGGTTCTACACCTTCATTTGAGTCCAGCTGTGTTTAAGGAGGCCCTGAATGCGCACGCACACAACACAATATATTTTCATTATTCATGCTTTTAAATGAACATGTTTTTTAGTGCTCAGCAGTGAAAAGCTAATGCTTTTAAACAGTTTTGAAGTATATGATGGACCAGTCCAGAGCTGGGCTGTGAAAAGAACTGCCAGGCTATTTGTCACGAAGATCCTGCCAGTAACCGGCGTCCCAGGCGCACGGGAACCCGGCCACGGGTCCCATTGCGCATGCGCGCGCGTTCACGGGTGCGGTCACGCACGGGCACGCGCACTCCCGCTGGTGTCCGGCGCGCTATTTAAACCTGCCTGTCACACTCCATCCCTGCTGTCTGCTCTACAGCGTTCTGTGAGTGTTACCTGATCTGATCTGTGTTTCCTGTTACCTGACCCGGCTTCCTGTTTGACGATCCTGCTATCTGCCTGCACCAGACTCTCTTGGCTTGCCTGACCATCCCTCTGCATTACCCCTGGTACTTCTGCTGTCCGAAAGTTACTGACCACCGGCTTGTTGACCCTCTGCTGTGTTTCATCAGCTTCCAGTCTGCTATTACCTGCTGTTGTTCCTGGTTCCAGTCCAGCTTCCAGTCTGCTATTACCTGCTGTTGTTTCTGGCTCCAGTCCAGCGTTCCAGGCTACCTTCTGCTGTGTTCCAGTCCAGCGTTCCAGGCTACCTTCTGCTGTGTTCCAGCCCAGCGTTCCAGGCTACCTTCTGCTGTGTTCCAGCCCAGCGTTCCAGGCTACCTTCTGCCGTGTTCCAGTCCAGCGTGCCAGGCTACCTTCTGCTGTGTTCCAGCCCAGCGTTCCAGGCTACCTTCTGCTGTGTTCCAGTCCAGTGTTCCAGGCTATCTTCTGCTGTTGTTCCAGTCCAGCTTCCAGTCTGCTATTATCTGCTGTTGTTCCTGGTTCCAGCCCTGCATTCCAGTCTCTGTCCTCAGTCTACTCCTCAGGCTACTGACTCCAGAGGGTGCCACCACTACTGGACTTTCAGCAACTGTTGATCCTGCCAGGCACCCATGCCACTCTTCACTCCTGGCCCTCTGTCTCCATTCCAGGGGAACGGGAGTGGGAGCTGTAAGGGAGGTCTTTTCCTGCACTTCAGGCTCACAACCTACCAGGTACGTGACAGTAGCAGACAGCCATGTCTGAGCCTGAGCAGGGAATGTCTCCCATGGAGGAACTCTGTGCACACCTGGCAGGATTGACTGAAGCAGTCAAAAATCTGCAGCAAGGATACACCAGACTGGAGGAACGAGTGTTAACCCTGTCTAACCCCATTGGGGCCCAGGGAGCTTCCTCTGCTCCTGCTCCTTCAGTTGGGCCTTCCTCAACGGTGGTGATGCTCCCTCCGGAACCTAAGGTTCCCACACCTGAGCGTTTCTTTGGAGACCGCCATAAGTTCAGAGCCTTCCGCAATTCCTGCGAACTATTTTTTGCTCTTCAGCCACGTACCTTTTCCCTGGAGGCTACAAAGGTGGGCTACGTGATTTCTCTGCTCTCTGGTGACCCCCAAACCTGGGCCCATCGCCTCCTAGAGCAAAAGGACATATCTCTGACCAACCTCTCCACTTTCTTTGACGCACTAGGCCAGTTATATGATGACCCCCAGCTATCTGTAACTGCAGAAGCGGCTCTACACACCCTTCAACAAGGTCGCAGAGCAGCAGAGGATTATGTGACTGAATTCAGGAAGTGGAGTGCGGATACTAACTGGAACGATGCGGCTCTCCGTTATCAATTTCGGTTTGGACTTTCTGATCCTCTGAAGGATGAACTGGCCAGGGTGGGTACACCACAAACTTTAAATGCTTTAATCGATCTAGCTATCCAGATCGATCGACGCCTACGAGAGCGCAGGTCGGAGAGAGCTATGGGGTCTTCTCGTCCAACTTGGGTTACCCCTAAGGTTCCACATCACCCATCATCAACACCACCTACCTCCACGCTTAACTTACCTGAGCCAATGCAACTGGGTGCCTTGCGACCTTCACTCACCCCAGAGGAACGACAACGTCGTCATGCAAATAACTTGTGCCTGTATTGTGGGGAGCCCAGGCACTACGTCAGGAACTGTCCTCTCAAACTCCGTAAGTGTTTATCCCTATCTACTGACTATGTGACACCTCTGGTTAAAAATACCACTCACCTTGCTCTTCCTCTTCTGCTACAGCTTCCAGGGAAGGATCTACAAATCACCGCCATTATTGATTCAGGAGCTTGCAGCTGTTTCATGGACTCTCATTTTGCCATCCAACACCAAATACCCTTGTCACCTAAAGCCCATAGACTTTCTATCCATCTAGCTGATGGGACCGCTATCAAGTCTGGACCTGTCACCCAAGAGACTATGCCAATACCCGTTTTCGTTTCCAACGGGCATCAGGAACAGCTGCGCCTGGACATTATCGCTTCACCCCTGTTCCCCATAATACTTGGCATGCCATGGTTACAGGCCCATAATCCGGACATAAATTGGATCACGGGTGAGGTGACTTTTCCCTCTGCTTACTGCCAACAGTTTTGCAGAACCCAGAACATCCAGGAGAACTCTACTCTGTTATGCCTAGATACAGATCCTAGCCTGCTTCAATCCATTCCTTCCGCCTATCATGATTTCCTGGACGTATTTAGTAAACAGAGGGCAGAGGTGTTACCCCCTCACCGGGCCTATGACTGTCCCATTGAGTTACTTCCTGGTGCTGAAATTCCTTTTGGAAGAATATTTCCCCTGACTGAGGTGGAGCAAGGGGCATTGAAGGAATACATTGATGAAAACCTCAAAAGAGGCTTCATTCGTCCATCCACGTCCCCCGCAGGTGCAGGCATCTTCTTCGTGCAGAAAAAAGATAAAACCCTCAGGCCGTGTGTGGATTACCGCGAACTAAACAAGATTACTGTGAAGAATCGGTACCCTCTCCCCTTAGTACCAGAGTTGTTTCAGAGACTGGGGACGGCTACCATATTCACCAAACTTGATCTCCGAGGGGCCTACAATTTAGTTCGTATCAGGGATGGAGACGAATGGAAGACCGCTTTTCGTACCCGTTATGGGCATTTTGAGTACCTCGTGATGCCTTTCGGCCTGTGTAATGCCCCTGCCACATTTCAATACTTTATTAATGATGTGTTACGTGACTTTCTAGACCTGTTTGTCATAGTCTATTTAGACGACATATTGATTTTCTCTTGTTCCCTTGAATCCCATCGCAGGCACGTCAGAAGTGTATTGGGCCGACTTCGACAACACGGTCTTTATGCAAAGGCTGAAAAATGTGAATTCGAACAGGAAAGTATTCCATTTTTAGGGTTGGTCATCTCCAGTAAGGGCATTAAAATGGACCCCCAGAAGGTCACGGCTGTTCTAGATTGGCCAGTCCCGACTGATAAGAAAGGAATCCAGCGATTCGTTGGATTCGCTAATTTTTACCGCAAATTTATTAAGGGGTTCTCAGCTATCATTGCACCCATCACACAGCTTACCAAACAGGGTACACGCTTCCATTGGTCGGCCGAGGCTCAAAAGGCTTTTGAGACCCTCAAGGGCCTTTTTACCTCCGCCTCTGTACTGAAGCATCCAGATTCCTCTCTGCCATTTATTCTAGAAGTGGATGCATCTGAAATTGCTGTAGGAGCAGTATTATCCCAAAGACAAGGAACCAAAGCCCTGCTGCATCCTGTGGCTTTCTTTTCTCGTAAATTATCCACGGCAGAGAGAAATTATGATGTAGGTGACAGAGAGTTGTTGGCAATCAAGTCAGCATTGGAGGAGTGGCGCTATCTGTTGGAGGGTGCCGCTCATCCAGTTCTAATCTTTACAGATCATAAGAACCTGGAGTATTTGAGGTCTGCAAAGAGGTTGAAACCACGTCAGGCCAGGTGGGCTCTCTTTTTCTCCAGGTTCTCCTTCCATGTCACTTACCGTCCTGGCTCCAAGAATACCAAACCTGACGCCCTGTCTAGGATGTTCCACAAACCTCAAGAGATTTCCCCTTTCAGACACCATTTTGTCTCCAGGGAACTTTCTTCTACTTCAGGGAAACCTGCTTTCCCAGATTAAACAGGCCTCCGCAGAAATAGAATCTTCCATTAAGACAGAACTCCAGGTTAAGGATGGGTTATTGTGGCATGAGGATAGGATCTTTATACCTGAAACACTACGAGTTCCAGTACTAGAGCTCTGTCACGATCATGCGCTGGCTGGGCATTTTGGTGTGGCTAAGACCACTGATTTGGTTCAGCGCACCTTCTGGTGGCCTCAGCTGCGCAAAGATTGTAAGGAGTTTGTAGAGTCCTGTACCACCTGCCTTAGGAACAAAGGGCACAAAACAAAGGCATGGGGTCTACTAAAACCCTTGCCTGTCCCAGATAGACCCTGGAAAATGCTCTCAATAGATTTTATTGTAGAACTACCCCCGGCCGGGGGCTTCACTTCAATCTTTGTCATAGTGGACCGGTTGTCGAAGATGGCGCACTTTGTCCCAATGAAGGGTACCCCTTCAGCTACAGAAACAGCACAAGCATTCATTAAAGAGGTCGTCAGGCTCCATGGGGTACCAGTTAACATCGTTTCAGATCGGGGGGTACAATTTACCTCTCGATTCTGGAGGGCTTTGTGTAAAACCTTGGACATAGAACTCTCATTTTCCTCGGCTTATCACCCCCAGACTAATGGGCAAACAGAAAGAACAAACCAGACCCTTGAACAATATTTGCGCTGTTTTTCTTCCTTTGCCCAAGATAATTGGATTGCTGTTTTACCATTGGCCGAATTCGCTTATAACAATTCCATTCATTCTGCTATCAAGCAAACTCCGTTTTTTGCGAATTATGGTTTCCACCCCTCATTTTTACCAAACTTTCTTCCAGAATGCACAGTACCCGCAGTCCAGGAGAAATTGGATTTTTTTTACCTCTAACAACCAAGTTTTACAGGACACCATGACCAGAACCCAGGAGTACAACAAAGCAACCTTCGATAAAAAGAGGCGAGGTGAGCTCTTACTTGCACCTGGGGATCAGGTATGGTTGTCCACCATAAACCTCAGGTTGGCCTGCCCTTCCAAGAAATTGGGTCCCAAATTTCTTGGACCATTCCCTGTTAAACGAAGAATTAATGAAGTTGCATATGAACTTGAACTCCCGGATTCACTAAAGGTACATCCAGTTTTTCACGTGTCCTTGCTTAAACCATCTATTACTAACCCATTTCCAGGTCGAAGTACGGATCCTCCTGATCCAATCCTGGTAGATGGGGAAGAGGAATTCGAGGTGGAGGCTATCATGGACCACAGGAAAAGAGGTAACCAAAACCAATTCTTAATAAAGTGGAAGGGGTTTGGCCCAGAGGAGAATTCTTGGGAACCAGAGGATAATATTCATGCTGAAGACCTGTTACAAGCCTTTAAAACAGCTCATCCAGAGAAATTTTTTCAAAGGGGCATCCGGAGGCTGCCCCTTGGGGGGGGCAATGTCACGAAGATCCTGCCAGTAACCGGCGTCCCAGGCGCACGGGAACCCGGCCACGGGTCCCATTGCGCATGCGCGCGCGTTCACGGGTGCGGTCACGCACGGGCACGCGCACTCCCGCTGGTGTCCAGCGGGCTATTTAAACCTGCCTGTCACACTCCATCCCTGCTGTCTGCTCTACAGCGTTCTGTGAGTGTTACCTGATCTGATCTGTGTTTCCTGTTACCTGACCCGGCTTCCTGTTTGACGATCCTGCTATCTGCCTGCACCAGACTCTCTTGGCTTGCCTGACCATCCCTCTGCATTACCCCTGGTACTTCTGCTGTCCGAACGTTACTGACCACCGGCTTGTTGACCCTCCGCTGTGTTTCATCAGCTTCCAGTCTGCTATTACCTGCTGTTGTTCCTGGTTCCAGTCCAGCTTCCAGTCTGCTATTACCTGCTGTTGTTCCTGGTTCCAGTCCAGCTTCCAGTCTGCTATTACCTGCTGTTGTTTCTGGCTCCAGTCCAGCGTTCCAGGCTACCTTCTGCTGTGTTCCAGTCCAGCGTTCCAGGCTACCTTCTGCTGTGTTCCAGCCCAGCGTTCCAGGCTACCTTCTGCTGTGTTCCAGCCCAGCGTTCCAGGCTACCTTCTGCTGTGTTCCAGTCCAGCGTTCCAGGCTACCTTCTGCTGTGTTCCAGCCCAGCGTTCCAGGCTACCTTCTGCTGTGTTCCAGTCCAGTGTTCCAGGCTATCTTCTGCTGTTGTTCCAGTCCAGCTTCCAGTCTGCTATTATCTGCTGTTGTTCCTGGTTCCAGCCCTGCATTCCAGTCTCTGTCCTCAGTCTACTCCTCAGGCTACTGACTCCAGAGGGTGCCACCACTACTGGACTTTCAGCAACTGTTGATCCTGCCAGGCACCCATGCCACTCTTCACTCCTGGCCCTCTGTCTCCATTCCAGGGGAACGGGAGTGGGAGCTGTAAGGGAGGTCTTTTCCTGCACTTCAGGCTCACAACCTACCAGGTACGTGACACTATTATTTCATACTTGGGGCCAAGTATCAACAACTGTTTCTACTGACAAAGCGTGCATCACTTTACACATGTCTGCATGCTAGAAGGAACTCTGTTCAATATGAAAGAGCAGGTCATATGACCCATTACTCTCTAACATCTGTCCAGTGTTTCTGCCTTACAGTGGTTAAAAAAGTGCATTAGTTTAGGTTGAGGAAGAAGGCTATAGTTTTTATATTTCTTACTTGTTATTTTTACATGATTTTCACTACTGCTTTTAAAACTGCAAGACAGACAATGAATCACAAATCTGCTTACATGCAGGGGAGGACTGGACTGGGGGGCAACTCCTTAGGCTAGTACAAATGTACTTCCCCCCTTTAGATCTCAGTCAGAGCTAGACCTGCAATCGTGGATAGCTGCTGGGCATTACATAGCTATCTTATTGTACCTGGGATCACAGAGTCTGCAGAGAAAAGTCTTCAAGCACGGACTTCCTTGATGATCATATGGTATTAGTATGGTCATTTAGTTGAGCCCATATCATGGATAATGATATGGTATTTTACGTTGTATTTAGTTGAGTCCATATAATTTTCACAAAACAGTAGTCAACTTTATCAGTTCACAAAATACTTCCTGGTTTAGTTTTTCCCTTACACTCCCCTTTTTTAAGCGTATATATGTGGAAAAAATGCACTGCAATGCACCATGTTTGCTCATTCAGGGCAAAGTGACAGTGACTTTGGAAAGGGGTTCCCTGACCCCTAACACTAACCTTGCTACAACTACCCCAAAGATGTCACTCGGTCACAGACGGCAATAAAATCTCCAGTGCTAGCGGGTGTCAGATGCTAGGGAGAGCGATGACTTCAGCCCCTTTGTCATGAGACAGTGCTTGGGTCTAACAATTGGCTGCTCATTCCAAGAACTGTCACATGGGGAAAAGTCGCATGCAACCCCCATACTGGGAAGCACTGGGCATTGTCCTTGACTGCGATAAGGAAAGGAGCTGAGGGGTAGGGGTTAGCTCTGGTTAGGTGTGTATCAGTGGGTTGGGGGGTCTTTCGGTAAAGACACTGTCATTTTGCTCTGAATGAATGGCCACAATTCATTGCAACAGTAAAAAAAGCCAAAGGAAACATTTTTACCATAAAAGAGCCAATTGGACATCATATCATAAGTTCAATTGTCAAATCCAAATCCTACTGAAGCCCTCTGGGAGCCGAATCTGTAAAAGCAAGTCTCCACATTGTCAAGACTAATAGGCAAGGGATTCAAAAAAGGGCATGGGGGCTGGGCACTGCCCTGAGGGACATATACCAATGCAAAAAAAAAAACAGTTTTGCACGGTACAGTGATTTTAAAGTAAAATTCCAGGCTGTTCCTAACTATGCTTGACCACCTCCTGGCCGTTCTATAGCCAAATGACGGCTACAGTGCGGGCCTTAATTGCCAGGAGGGCGTCAATAGACGTCCTCCCGTGCATGAGCTGCCTGCCCGTGCTCTATGATCATCGAGTCAATGAGACTAGGCTGATCACAGATCGGAGTAAGGGGACGATCCCGGCCCCTTACCATGTAATCAGTTATCA
The DNA here is from genome assembly GCA_037952925.1 of Lithobates clamitans. Lineage (NCBI taxonomy): Eukaryota > Metazoa > Chordata > Amphibia > Anura > Ranidae > Lithobates > Lithobates clamitans. Next base: position 3,881,136 of record JBBGZY010000281.1, read on the forward strand.
GCCAATGACAGCTGATCATGTGATTTAAACAGAAGATCGATCATCTGCTTTTTTTTCCCCCTCACGCAGTGTGAGGGGGAAAAAAAAAATGACCACCGGCTTCTGACAGAGGGACATCGGTCTCGAACAGGGAGAGGAACTTCTGCTATGCAGTGCCACCTGCCAGTGCCCACCAGTGCCACCTACGGGTGCATATTAGTGACGCCTACCAGTGCCACCTACCAGTGCCCACCAGTGCTGCCTATCAATGCTCACCAGTGCCTCCTGTCAGTGCCCATCAGCGCTGCCAACCAGTGCCCATCAGTGCCTCATCAGCAGTAGACATGTGCACTGCCGAAAAATTTGTTCATTTTCGTTTTATTTGTTCTTTATTTTTTTCATTTTTCAGGTCATTCGTTATGATCGCAATTCGTAAATCCGTTTATTCAAAAATTTGTAAATTCGTAAATCCAAAAATAAGAAAGAAAATCCAAAAATTCAAAAGACTAACTAACTAATATTAACTAACTACACTCCCAGGCTAAATCTTGTAAACTTTGCTACAAATGGTTTTAAATCTCTGTAGTTTGGTGCACACCCTGCATATGTAACATTATACAAACCTTTTTAACTTTGTTAATAAAATATCATATGTTTTATTTTATGTATTCTGGTTTTCCTTTGGCACCGTAATAATCCCTGCATCCCTGGTCCATATAAATTTTGAAAATTATTGGGATGAGGTGCCGTATCGTACCGAGGACTACCCAGCTACTCCAACTCTCTAAATATTAAATAACTATTAAATTATAGGTATTGGAATTTCCTTTCAAATTTGGCTGTTAGTGAATGTAACAAATACGAATTTATCCGAAGTTACGAATTATCCGAAATAACGAATGCATCTAAACTAATGGAACAGAACAAATGAATAATACATAATAAAAAAACTTTTTTATTATTAATGGTATTTATTATTAATTTGTTATGTTCCATTTGTTTAGATGCAGCATTCGTTATTTCGGATAATTCATAACTTTGGATAAATTCATATTCGTTACATTCACTAACAGCCAAATTTGAAAGGAATTCCAATACCTATAATTTAATAGTTAAGTTATTATTAGTTAGTTATTATTTCCGATTTTCCAATGTTCAGGTTTTCGAATTACGAATTTACGAATTTTCGGAAAAATTCATTAAACGGGTTTTCGTTAATTTGGATATTTAAGAATGAACAAATTTGTCGAAATTCGTTAAACTAATTTGGAACGAAACAAGTTGCACATGTCTAATCATCAGGGCCACCTATTAGTGCTGCCTATTAGTGTCGCCTACCAGTGCCCATCTGTGCCCTTCAGTGCCACCCACCAGTGCCACCTCTCAGTGCCCACCAGTGCCACCTATCAGTGTCCACCAGTGCCACCTTATCAGTGCCTATCTGTGCAGCCTATCAGTGCCCATCAGCGCACATTAATGAAGGAAAAAAATTACCAGTTTTCAAAATTTTATAACAAACTATAAAACTGTTTTGTTTTTTTTCAAAATTTTCGGTCTTTTTTTTGTTTTGTTTTTTTCAGCAATAAAACCCAACAGTTGTTAAATACCACCAAAAGAAAGCTATATTTGTGCGCAATTGTCATTCAAAGTGTGAGAGCGCTCAAAGCTGAAAATTCACCTGGGCAGGAAGGGGGTTTAAGTGCCCAGTAAGCAAGTGGTTAAACCTGCTCCCATCTACCTTCTAAATCCTATTCTAACTACCCTGTGAAAGGAAGATGCTCACACTTACCTAATCTGAGGGCACTCTGCTCTAGTCACGTGATCTCCACAGCTTCTAGCTTCAGTAATGCCTGTGAGGTGACATCACCCATAGGCTTACTATGGAGCATCCATTGTCGGCTGTCCCTCCTCTGCCCTAAATCTACCGCTGGGAGCGGATCATGTGATCAGACCAGAACAGGCTCAGAATAGGTAGGTGTAATCATCTTCCTTTCACAGGGTAGTAAGAACAAGAGTTAGGAGGGGAGTGGGAGCAGGTTTAGGCTTAGTTAAGGATAGTCTGGAATTCCATTTTGAAATCACTGCTCCGTGCAAAACAATTTTTTTCTTTTTTGCATTGGTATATTTCCCTCAGGGCAATGTCCAGCCCTCATGTCCTTCCAAGAATCCACAGGAATCCAGCTACTTTGGGTCTGGTATGGATTTTAGGGGGCCTCACATAAAATAAAAAATGGCATGGAGTCCCCCCTAACATCAATACCAGACCCTTTGGAAGCATGCACAAAATAAAATAAAATTATGTGCCCCCCTTCCCCATAACCCATACAAAATTTTTCAATTCAGGTGCAGATTTTAAGGGGGAAACTCATTTGAAAAAAAAAAGGGCATGAGATCCTCCCAAAATCCATACCAAACAATAATCTGGGCATGCATAGCCACCCCCCCCCCCCCCCAAACCATAAGAGGAAGCAAAATCCCCTCAAAATGGAGGGGGCATATCAAAATCTGGAAGTCCCCTAAGGGAAGGGAGCCTCCAGATATGCACCCACCCCTACGTGAATGAGTAAGGGCTGCATAGTACTACAACTCAGGCACAAAAAAAAAACAACTGTATTTTTATGAAGTCCTTTATGAAAAAAATGTAAAAACCCCAAAAATATCAGGTGGAGTAAATCCATTGTCAATTACAAAAGAAAAAAACAGCGACCTCCTCGCAGCTAATGACAGCCCTCTGAGCTATCATGTGGAATGTAGACAAAGTGTTGGGGATGGTGGCTGACATCACTGGACTAATTTGGCCATGCCGTATTTAGTCAATGATGTCAACTACCATCCGTTTTACTTTGTTTGCATGACCAGGGCTTCCTGGGCGGCAAATAAATGGGCTGAATGATGTTACTGGTTACTAAGAACAGAGCGGGTTCTAGCACCCCCTACGTACTTAACCATTGACAGGAAGGAAGCTGTCATACTGTATATAGTAGTGGTAGAAATGCAGGTGAGCACCCAATGCCAGACTGAACACTGAACTCATCCCTTCTCATGATGAGATGAGATGATGAGAAAAAAAAGAAGTAAGCATTGTTCTCCAACACTTATTATGAAATATTCAAGTTCATACTATCATCAACAAATGACACAGCTAAATGGTCAAATTAAAAAAACACACAGCTACAATTCATTACAATAAAGAATTTCCTCTACTGTAATCTGCTCAATGAGAGTGGAGTACAAACAGCATGAAACGCCACATGGAAGCACACAAGAATGCCCCCAACAATTTTAGATGTATGCAATAAATTAAACATAAGAAGAAAAAAAAAATCTCTTCAAACTCAAACCCATTTTATATTTTATTTTCTTGAGCAATTCCCTATTGTCTTCCTATGCAAATTCTTAACATAGTTAAACTGCCCATTCCATCATATTAAAAAGACAGACCACTTGCACAGTCAATGAAAAACATATGAGTTGTAACTTGTACCATATGTTAAACAAGACCCCTCAAGTACAGGAAAATTAGATAATTTAATTCAGGCGTTAATAAAAATGATCCAAACGGTAAAGTTTGGCATGCGTGTTTACACTCTTGTTCCTTGGAATGATTAAAATGATCAGCAGACACTCAGCAGGGTCAACTTTTTCCTGAATAGACTATGGGGCAAGACTGACCGAAGGAAACTAAGCTGAATTTGTGATATTTTTGCTTTGTACAATTTACCTTCCTATGGGATCTGAGCTACCGAACAGCAGTTTCTCATTTAAAGTCCCCTCCCCAAAAAAGCATTTTTTCCCAAATCTTAATGCTTTTAAGATCATCATATATAGGCAAAATGCTTACACAAAATAAAATTAGCTTCCATACCCTGCTCAATTCAAAGCCTTTGTGTACCTTTATATGCTAAAGTGTTAACTGGATGATGATAAAAACCCATTTGTAAAAATAGCAACTATATAGCTGATATTAATCTGCTTATATTTTGCCATCCCTGGTCTTCCTCTAGGTCCCCCCATCAACATGCTAATTACATTTTAAAAAATAAAACTGTTACATTTTCATTACATACTATATTTTAGACCCAGTGACATCATCACTGTGTCTCTGTGCTTCTATATACGACGCAGGCAGAGCATGGCTGGTGGGAGGAGCTACAACAGTGCTTTACATAGCTTCATGAAAACATTGCCTCAGTACTCCTTTCAAGAGTCATGATGCAAGTAATGGGTTATGTAAATATCTAAATGTCTTCATGGGTGAATGTCAGTTTGGAAGAGTGGGTGATCCTAGGCAGGCTGCATGTGCATGCAGACAGGACCAGATAATGCCCACATGTGATTCTGAGTCTCCATTATTAAAGGAACCAAAATTTAACAAATTAAAGTTGTGGGCTAGGGACAGTAGGGCTAGGACGGAAAGGAATAGATGAAGCTGGAGGTGCCCCAGCCAGGAAATAAGGCAGGTACTATCTGACTTGTTTCAGCTTCTATTGCACACTGTAAAAATCTCTCAATGTGCAGTGAAATCAGAGTAAGCAATTTCAGTACAGGAGGACCCCGTACAATTGTGCAAGACTATGGCTGGACTTATATTGCATTCATATTTGTTTTGTATTGAGTGAAAGGGTAGGAACCTAAATCAGGTTTAAGTTACACTGTCCCTGTTGTGGCGATGAGCCCTTGTTTCCTATTCTGAACGTAATATTCCCCATGCACGCGTTCCTAAAAATGGCTGTAGTAATGCTGAGTGCTGTAATGACCACCGGCTGGAAACCGAAGCGTGTAGAAATGTCATCAGCACACGAAGGATTCCCTGAAAGGGTCCAAAGCTTTATTTACATGGTCACATGGTACACATACGGCAATGTTTCTGAGCCACGCAGGGCCCATTCGTCAGACAAGTGATATGCCTGATGAAGAAGTCCTGCATGGCTAAGAAACATTGCCGTATGTGTACCATGTGACCATGTAAATAAAGCTTTGGACCCTTTCAGGGAATCCTTGGTGTGCTGATGACATTTCTACACTCTTGTTTCCTATTCTGAACACACCCTGTTACCAATATAGAAAGTGAGAGGAAATCACTCCAGTGGAGATACAGGAAGCAACCCAACAAAGGCACTTCTCCAGCCTGCAAAAAATATGTTGTTGCTGCTGTTTGTGTCTATATAAGAGATTACGTACACTTGTGGGTTGGTTATCCCAGTGGCGGCTGGTGTTTTTTTGTTTAGGGGAGGCGGCAAACAACCGAACCCCCCCTACCCCCCCCTGCAGCAACTCAAATGGTGGGATCGGGCATCCAGGCATAGGCTCTTCTCCTCCTCGCTTCCGCTGTGGGTTTCCTCCCCTCCTGCTAGGCATGCAATAGGATAGCCTGTCCTTTCAGCCAATTGGGTGACGGGTATCACACCCGCTTCCCAATTGACCAGGAGGAGGATCAGTGTTGCAACAGCGAATATTCATTCACTGTTGCAACACACCTGGGTGGGCTCCGGACGCATCCTCTGCGACCCAAGCCCACCCTATTTTGAAGCCTATTAGAGCCTCTGACTCTAATCAGGTGCTTTAAAAAAAAATCTGGCTGCTGTAATTCATGCGCCCGGTGCCCTGAAAGGAGCCAGACGCATGAATAGGGGGCGGTCGTGGCAGCCATGGATAGATTCATGCTATGCATGAATCTATCCACTGCATATAGGGGGTGGCCTGAAGAAAGGGGGCGGCGCCGGGGCGCCCCTAATGGATGGGCAGCCCCTGGGTTATCCATTCTAAAAAAAAAGGTTAGGACTGGAGTTGACAATCAATATGGCTTGCTTTGTTTGCCTTCTCTCTTTTTTTATTCTCTGTAGCAGTCATTCATTTTCTGAGTAAAGTTCTCTATATGGTACAAGATCAGGACAGATAGCATGCTTGCATTTTTTGATCCTTCCAGGTAGTATATCCAAAAATGTATAAATAAAAGTGCAGCGCCGGATAATAGACCAATATTTATTTACCAATTGAATATAATGTGTAGGGTTACAGTAATATAAAGTATATACAAATTAATCATGATCAAAAATAAGAAACATCCAGTGAAAAAATAGTCCATACATAATTAATGTGTTAAAGAAAATACGTGCATAGTGAAACACAAAATGTGACAACAAAAAAGTTCATAAGTGAAGGTGTCCCAACGAAAGAATTCCGATACAGGACCCTGGATCTGTGTTCTCCACCACTTGTGCTGCCCATCACCTTTCGACAAATAATGGAGGCTTACCAGAAAGCCTGCGACCGCCCTTCTCAGACGGGTCAAGTCAGGCTTAGTAGAAACAGCAGGGACACTGTTAAGGACTCACTTCTCTTATGGATGACCAGCTGGCGTCAATAGGGAATAACTTCCATGGCACACTCACAGAAGACAAGTGCTGCGCACCGATGGATAACCAAAGGGACTGGAGCCACACACCAATGAGCATCCACTCTTTCTCAGGACTGTAAATGGGGCTTCTCTGTATGATTAAAATAACCAAAGTCCATCACTTGTAATAGCAGCTTATGCATTTTGCAGTCCTCATTTAGGATGCTGCTGGAATATCTTTCTCCAAAGCTTGGTTTCCAAGTGTGGTTTCTCTCCGGTGCTTCGAACCTCTGTTATCAGCATGAGTCACTTCTAAGAAGTTTTCCAACACAAGATACATTTCCGGGGGAGAGCTCAGCAGACAACTTGTCTATTTAGCAAACATTTCTTCTGCTGTGTGGAGGCAGGTGTGCTCCTTTCCTCCAATCAGCTCTCACACAGTGTAACAGTTACACTGTGTGAGAGCTGATTGAAGGAAAGGAGCACACCTGCCTCTACACAGAAGAAGAACTGTTTACTAAATAGACAAGTTGTCTGCTGAGCTCTCCCCCGGAAATGTATCTTATGTGTTGGAAAACTTCTTATGCCGCGTACACACGAGCAGACTTTACGGCAGACTTTGCCTGGCGGACTGTATTTCGTCAGACAATTCGATCGTGTGTGGGCTCCAGCGGACTTTTTCTCAAAAGTTGGATGGACTTAGATTTGAAACTTGTTTTAAATTAATCCGTCGAAATCGAGTCCGGTCGAAAAGTCCGCTCGTCTGTATGCTAGTTCGATGGACAAAAAGCCACGCTAGGGCAGCTATTGGCTACTGGCTATGAACTTCCTTGTTTTAGTCCGGTCGTACGTCATCACGTTCGAATTCGACGGACTTTGGTGGATTGTGTGTAGGCAAGTCCGTTCATTCAGAAAGTCCGTCGTAAAGTCCGTCGAAAAGTCCGCCGGGCAAAGTCTGCCGTAAAGTCCGACCGTGTTTAAGCGGCATTAGAAGTGACTCATGCTGATAACAAAGGTTCGAAGCACCGGAGAGAAACCACACTTGGAAAGCACGCTTTGGAGAAAGATATTCCAGCGGCATCCTACAGTAAATGAGGACTGCAAAATGCATAAGCTGCTATTACAAGTGATGGACTTTGGTTATTTTAATCATACAGAGCAGCCCCATTTACAGTCCTGAGGAAGAGTGGATGCTCATTGGCGTGCGGCTCCTGTCCCTTCGGTTATCCATCGGTGTGCAGCACTTGTCTTCTGTGAGTGTGCCATGGAAGTTATTCCTTATTGACACCAGCTGGTCATCCGTGAGAGAAGTGAGTCCTTAACAGTGTCCCTGCTGTTTCTACTAAGCCTGACTTGACCCCCCTGAGAAGGGCGGTCGCAGGCTTTCTGGTAAGCCTCCATTATTTGTTGAAAGGTAACGGGCAGCACAAGTGGTGGAGAACACAGATCCAGGGTCCTGTATCGGAATTCTTTCGTTGGGACACCTTCACTTATGAACTTTTTTGCTGTCACATTTTGTGTTTCATTATGCACGTATTTTCTTTAACACATTAATTATGTATGGACCATTTTTTTCACTGGATGTTTCTTATTTTTGATCATGACTAATTTTTATATACTTTATATTAGTGTAAGCCTACACACTATATTCACTTGGTAAATATTGGTCTATTATCCGGCGCTGCACTTTTATTTATACATTTATCTCTCTGTGCCCTATATAGGGGTTATAGTGCCTAGCAGCAGGATATCCTTCACGGTTTATTTTAGTAAGTTACATGTTTTTTATTTATCACGCACCTAGTGCAATTCTTTCGTTATAATCTCCAGTATATCCAAAAAAGGTATTATTTATCCACAGAAAATTTTCTGTTTCAATGGTTTTTATTAATCGTTTACGTAGATTGTTAAAGAATCGTCAGTAGAACAGTGAACAGTCCTCGCTTGCTCCACAAATATAAAAAAAAAACTGAACATGAAAGCAAACATCCAAGCATGGAAACAGTATACAAATTCAACAACTGAATGCTAGGCTTAATGCAGACAAATATAGAGCTGACTCGCAGGTTAGGTCCTTTATTGCGGCCCCCCAACATAAATTAACTAAGATGGGAGGCAGGACAGTGTCTAGTGTTGAAATACTGGTATCAGCCACTCTGTACATTGTGTGTATGTAGGACAACTTGGTCTCTGTGAAACATCCTAACTAGAGGAGTAAAATCACAGCAAAATTGTCTGGATGGCTTGATACCGTAACGGGTAAGATTAATTTAGCAATTGTTTAACATAACTGTCCCCTATAGGGGACCCTATACTCAACAATATTCCTAGGCGAGTCTGGGTTAACCAAGAAGAAGGAAAGCGAGAAGATTGTAGAAGCATAATGGCAGAGGTAAGCAGGAGATAAAGCTATGGTAGAAGAGAAAAATACCAAAAAAAACTGCGCTATATACATAAATGTGAAAAACATATAATAATGCTATATGCAATAAATAACATATAAATGACAATAATATCAAATCAGTGTTTTAAATTGATAATAAATTTAAATTATAATGATGCGCTAAATATATAAATGTAAAAAAATTGGAAGATGCAATATGCACACACATATGTAATAATGATATCAAATCAATGTTTTTAAATTACTGGCAAAGTTCATACATATGATAAAAAGCAAAAAGAGTCCCTTGATATTTCTCCGTAAGATCCCAGTGAAATATGGAAAGCAAGTACACCCTGCAAAGTGAACCTCCACCAGCAATCAAATGCGCTTACCAGATGGGAAGCGCAAATAGGCACAACTAGGACAACTTCCCAGTAGGGCTTCAAGGCAATGGAGACAATCCTCTGGATACCCCTGTATATAGTGAGCATATGGACTAGACCCCGGTGTGCTGTCTATGATCTCTCTCCGTATAGCGTGGCTCCGACCAGTCAGCAACCCAAGTTAAGGACATAGAAATGGAAGAAGGGCAGCCATAGCGTAAATCTAGTAAAAAGGTTTTTTTAAAATACGATAAAACACTTACAGAATAGCAGTAGTAAAGAAAGCAAACGCCGGCCGGCAAGCGAGCGCCCGTTCGTGGTGAATTGCGATGACGTCAGAGCGTCACCCTCCCCTATGGAGAAGGTAGGACCGAAATTCCACCTAGCCAGCACTCAGAAGAGGAAGGGCCACGACAATGAATCAAATGCTTTGCGGATATCTATAGATAGCAGCATCCCCTTTCGGTGTGGTCCCCGTCCCATAATGAATGTAATAGGGATATGAGATCAATCGCCCTTCTGATCTGATCAGCAGCCTACCTGTGGGGCAGAAAACTCACCTGATCGGAGTGAATGTAGTCAGCCAAAAACGTCAACATCCTGTTTGCCAAGATTTTTGTGAATAGCTTTAGATCCGTGTTGATTAAGGATATGGCTCTGTAGTTGGCTACATCACTGTGATCCTTATGGGGTTTGGTAATAAGAGTTAGGGGCTCTGTTGGAATCAGGGTCTATTGGACCGCCCTTCTGTATGTCCCTAAAAAAGCGTGCTTAGGAGGGGGCCAGCAAGGTGCAGAATTTTTTGTAGTATAGGGTCCGGAACCCGGTGCTTTGCCCTTTGGGGCCTGGTTTATAGCAGCCAGAACCTCTTCCACTGTGATATCTCTATCTAGGAAGGCTCTATGTTCATCTTGTAAGGACGGGATGGGCAAGTGTTCAATAAATTCATCGAACTCCTGCTGGCCTGTGACCTTGTCATCTTTATACAACTTTTTGTAAAAAGTTTGGAATTGCTGCAAAACTGCTTTAGGATTTTGAGTAAAGGAACCATCAGATTTTCTGTTCTTAGGGACATGGGGAGGGGGCGTCTGGGGGCCAATCTCATTGATAGTAGTTTAACCGGTTTATCCGATTGGGAATAGAATCTTGCCTGAGTCCATCGCAATTGTTTTTCTGCCTTCGTGGTGTGGCAGATGTTTAATTCCAAGCGGGCGGACTCAATTCTATCCCATAGGTCTAGATGGGGATTATGTTTGTGTTCTTTGAGTAGGCTAATTCATCCTGTTTTTGCTTCAGCAGGGCTTTGTAATGTCTTCTATACCTGCCAGCCGTCTGAAACAGGATACCTCTGATCGTGGCTTTGTGAGCGGCCCAAGAGAACATTGAGGAAGTGTGGGATGGGTCATTCAGGGTAAAAATTATTTTAATGCCATTTCAATATCCAAGCACATGGCCGGATTGCTAAGATGGGACTCGTTTAGGCGCCAGGTATAGGAGGCTGTAAGACAACGCAGGGAGGAAAGGTTAACCACTACAGGGGAATGATCTGACCAGGAAGTTTCTAATATTTTGGAAGAGGTGCAAAATGGCAGGGAGCCAGCAGACGTGAAGACATGGTCTATCCGCGAATACGTCAGGTGGACATGTGAATAAGTGTAGTCGCATTTTGGAACCGTTGAACTCTTGCCATATGTCAACCAGGTCATTATCATGCAACAGTTTCGCAAATTTGGTACCGAGTTTTGAGGGCTTCAAAATTTGAGATCCTGGTGGACGTGTCTTATCAAGTGACGAATCCAAGGTAATGTTGGAGTCCTCTCCCATTAGAAGTGTACCTTCAAAGAGGTGGGACATCTGTTGGAGTAAGCTTTTAGAAAAGGGCAATTGTTCCTTGCTAAGGGCGTAGTAGGAAAGGAATGTTACCAGGGTTCCCTCCAAGTCCCCCTTAACCAAAATATAGCGCCCTTCTGGGTTGGAGATTACCTGTGAGGGGGTGAAGGATAAGCTTTTGGCGAGACATATAGCTACTCCCGTGTCTTATCTGTGGCGTTGGCCAAAAAGAAGGTAGGGTAGTGTTTGTATATATAGTTAGGTTTATAGGAAGTTGGGAAGTGAGTTTCCTGGAGGAACACTATTTCAGCTCCTACCGAGTGGAAATAGTTAAAGGCTTTCTGCCTTTTCACTGTTGAATTGAAGCCCTGCACATTTTGTGTTAAAAATTTTATGGGTTTCAGTGGTCGTTGATCAGCCATGGCATTTGGTGGAGTTGGGATCTATTACCTTGCCAGACTGGGCTTTGCCAATCAATCGGTCCTCTAAAGGCCAAACTTTTTATGATTCCCGGATGGAGCATAGAAGGTAGAGAGGAAAGGCAAAGAAGAAAAAGAAAGTTAAACACCCTCATGAGGGTAGAGGCCTAGAAAGGGGACCAGAGGGAGAGATCATTAGTGAAAAACATAGTCACCAAATATGTATACATTTTCAAAATGTAAAAACTTAAAAAAAGCAAGCAAGGGGAGGGGGGGTTTGGAGTGGGTGCGAGGCACAAGGCGCAACAACTCAACCTGAGACAGTCTGCAATGAAATCTTAGGTAGGGGAACAAGTGCTTAAGGTGTGATGGTGTGCAAGGGTGAGGCCCTAGTAAACGTGGTGCGCCACTGCCTTCTTCTGGAGAGAAATACAAACTGGGGTTTGATAAATTTGTGGTACAAGAGGTCATGGAGTCTCTAAGCATAACCTGAGCTTGAAAAAACAGTCAGTGTAACTAGAGGGTGGGACAAGTTCACCAACTATCATTGGGAGACCCAGACTAAAGCTTTCGGAGTCTTTCCTCCAGTAAATGTTCCAATCCTCTTATCACGTCTGTCAAGATGGTTTATTTTGGCAATGGGAACGGCTTCTGGTGGTTCTTGGGGAGTGCCATAGGGGTGATACTGGACGCTCTCTGTTACCACTGCCTCGACCAAGCGATGATTCAGTGCAGAGATCTGGCGATGATGGAGGTGAAGTGGAAATGAAGCCCAGGTGATTTGGCAATCTTTCTCCTTCTGAGAATGTGGAGATTGAGAAAGATTTGCCTTAGAAGGGGAAGGTGAGGCGAAAAGGGAATGCCCAGCGGTACCTTATTCCTTATTGTTGTAGAGGCAGTAATAAATGCTTAAAGGACCTGCGATCTGCACGGTAGCTGGAGAGATGTCTGCGAATATTTGTACTTCATGGTCAAATAACTTGATTGAAGGCAGTCCACAGGCTTTTTGCATAATGCTTTCTTTCACTGAGTAATGGTGCAGCTTTACAATAATGTCCCCGGGGGGACCCTCTAGGCGCACTGCTGTGAGAGCTCTCTGGGCACGGTCCAGTTCTAGGGTGTGAGCTGGGGCACCAGGTAGCAATGATCTTACTAGCGTAGTGGTGGCTTCCTGGGTGTCTGTAAATGATTCAGGTAACCCCCTTATGCGAAAATTTTATCTGCGGGACCTATTTTTAAGATCATCAATTTTTGATAAAGCCTCTTCTAAGTGTGCTTCCAGGTCGCAGTTGTGAACTGTGTTTTGATTAGTTCTGTTCACAGTAACATCCAGCTTGTTCTCAATGGTTTTAATCCTAGATCCCAGATCATGAAATTCTTGTTTCAGATATTCTGTGATTTTTCTCCCAGCTTTTTCCAGACCCTGTTCTAGCATGGCTGAAAATCTAGCCAGGAGCCCAAGTAAACTGCCTGTGAGACTATGGGCTGTGGGCTGATCAGTTCCTGGGAGGCCTGCAGGCTATTTTGGCTGGTGAGAGTGTCTCTCATGGAACGATCTAAGGAGGAGCCCGTGGAAAAGGGGGACTCACCGCCTGAGAGATCTCTGTCCTGGGGGGTGTGGAGGGCTGCTGGGGTAGCGCTGCAGTCCTCTGAGTGTGGGGAGAGCTGATCCAGGTCCGGATGGCCCTTCCGGATGGCCCGTCTGGAGGGGGGGCCAGATGTGTCAGTGGTGCCACCATCTTGCCCGAGTTGACCGAGAGGCCAGCAGTTCCTATTGGCTGCTTCAGGGGCTTTGTAAATTTTCTTTTGGCCGTAGACTGGTGGCCCAGCATGTGAGGATAGATAGGATAGGAGGCTGTTTGCTGGATTCCTTGGTGTCTGGATCGGCAGGATGCAGCCGGATTAGGTCGGGTTGCGGAGGAGCCGATTCAACCACGTGCATGTGCCTTTAGAACTTTCTATTTCAATATGTTTTTTGATTTCCATCAACAAAAAACAAATTAACATTAAAATTTACAATAATGGCCTGCAAGGCCTAGTATGGAACAATGAAAGTAAATATCGGACAAAATATATGCGATATGGTAGATACATTTTAGCATACCATTGTCAAACATTTCGAATGGCTAACAGCAACAATCAGAAAATATATGTAGGAGGGGCAGAGAAAGGTACAGTAAATACGTAGATTCTCCTTATGGAATATATACTGATCCCCATTACAAAATGAGTATTCCAGCATGCTGGAGGTCAGTGCCCACCCTGATCCAACCAACCCCCCTTCCGCCACTCCACTGGGTTCACGCTGTGGACTGGGGGATCCCAGCCAGGCCAGCCAGACAGCAACCTAGCTATCCAACATCTGGACCTTGTTCAGACTGGGAGGTAAGGGGATTGGGGAAGCCGCTACTCCGCAACCTGGCTAAATATCATTTTTATTTAGATAATCCAAAGAACATAAAATCGGGACCTAATTGTTACCCATTAGTCATCTTGCCTGGAATTAATTACCCAATGTAAGACTTTGAAGTCTGACTCTTTTCATTAATTTGATTAGGGATTAGAAAAGAAATGGGAGAGAAAGGGTTAGAGTCAGGGACAGCCGAGAAGGATTCCCGGAGAAGAGAGAGTAGAACGGAGGAGTAATAGGGGGTTCCCTTTAGAGGGGATTGTGTCCAGGATAAAGTGGTACTTTGATGTATCCTGCCCAGAGTTCCCTGGTTGATTCAAAGAGTTGAACTTTATCTTGAAGTTTGGCCACTATTTGTTCCTGGGACATAATCCAGGAAATTTTCTTTTTTGCTGCCAGAAGCGACACTGATGATTTCTTCCAAGCACCTGCAATGGTAATTTTAGCACCCAATAGCATGAAAAAGATTAAGGTCTGAGTACTTTTAAGCACTTTATCTACCCTGTGGTTCAGAAGAGCGATTGCAGGGTCCTGAGGGACCTCCACCCCCATAACCTTGCGTGTTAAGTGGAAAACCCTGTTCCAGTAGGATCTGATACGTGGACATGTCCATCAGGTATGGAGCCAACAAGGTTGCACCCTCTGAAGCACAGGGGGAAAGCATCTGGGTAAAACCTGGCCAATCTAGCTGAGACATAATACCATCTTGTGAGGATTTCGATACTAGCTTTGATTAGAGAGATATTCAGAATACCATTGTAGGACCTTTGGAATGAATGGTACCATTTCTCCGGGCCTATATGGATTTCCAAATCCGACTCCCAGGATTGAGCGTAGGAAGGCTTGGAGATATTGTCTGCTAAGGAGGCATATATAATAGAGATACCTCCCCTCTGATCCATCATGTTGGCACACCATAATTCGTAGTTAGTAAGTTTGGGGGGGTCAGGCTTATTTAAACAAATAGAATGCAAAAAATGAATGATCTGGGAGAGTCTGAACCTCTCCAAGTTCAGCATTTGAGTTTACTAGTACAATACTCTAATGTTAAAGGGCCCAGTGAGTTGAGGAAATTACCAATTCTATATAGTCCCTTATTTAGCCACCATTGGAAGGCTAGGATGTTCATGCCTGGAGGAAATGCCAGATTATGGAATAGATGTGCAAGAGGTTTCATGTCAAATATTTGAGTATTCTGTTTATGGAGTGAATCACAAAGGGCTAGGGAATGAGATAGTGTGGGGGCCAAAACTGTGGGTCTTAGTTTGGGGGGGGCACCAAAGGAGTCTATTGTGTGGGAGGGTAACGCCTGTCATTCCATAGTGACCCAATCCAGCTTAGGGCCTTTAGAGTATGCTATGGAGATTTGGGACAATTGTGTGGCCTAGTAGTACCACCATAAGTTAGGTAGTCCCAGGCCACCCTGTTTTTAAGGTGAAAAAGAGTTTCTTTATTACACCGATGACCCTTTTTTCCCCAGACAAATTTAATTATTTTAGATTGAACTTTCCAGAGTGATTTTTTTTTTGCAGTGGTATGGCAAGGGCGCGAAATAGATATAACAAGCATGGTAGTAATGTCATCTTGACCCCATTAATCCTGCCTAGCCAGGACAGACCACACTTCGACCAAGTTTTAATTCCTCTTCTACTTTTATGAACATTGGGGGGTAGTTAGCTGAGAATATGTTTTCCATTTTAGCAGACAGTTTGATTCCCAGATATGGAATGGCGTTTGATGCCCAGCTAAGCGGAAAGTGACCCTTAAGCTGATCCACTAATGCAGTAGGGACTGAGATATTTAATGCAGCCGATTTAGCTATGTTTACTTCAAGGCCGGATATTTTGCCAAAGTCTTTTAGCAGTTGAAGCAGATTGGGGGTGGAAATCAGTGGGGAGGTGAGAAAAATCAGTAAATCATCTGTGAACAGCCCACATTTGTGCTCCTACGTACCACAGAAAACCCCTTCAATATCAGGATTAGACCTGATAGCTAATGCTAATGTCTCGATAACTATCGCAAATATTATCAGGGATAAAGGGCATCCCTGTCTGGTTCCTTTTTGTATATTGACTGTATCCGAATAGTGACCCATCAGGTGGATTTGTGTGGTAGGGTTGGAATAAAGTGAATTAATTTAGGGCCAAAACTCTACCTTTCTAGTATTTCAAAAAGAAAGTGCTATGAGAGAGAAGGCCTTCTGGAGGTGAATTGATAACAGAAAACCTTCTTGCTGGGTTCCCCCATCCCACGTGGAGTTTAGAATGGAGATTATGCCTATAGCTCTCCTAATTTGGTCTGGCCCCTGTCTCCCTGGGATGAAGCCCACCTGGTCCTTATGAATATACTTTGCAATAAAGCTCGAAAGTCTCATTGCTAGGATTTTGGACATTATTTTTAGTCATTGTTTATGAGTGAAATTGGGCGATAATTGTTAACGTCACTCACTTCTTTCCCTGGCTTGAGGATGACAAATAATCATAACCACCATACCCTTACAGTGTGGCTTTAGGGTTTTCATCAGAATTGAAAAAAAATCTCCCTTGACCCTTATTAGGGGCATAGTAAGCGATGAAAATATAGATCCCTCCACCAGGAGAAATCATCCATCCGGGTCGTTGATGACATTGGGGGGGGGGGGAGTGTAAATGTTTGGAAAAGCATATTGCTACTCCTTGTTTTGTTTTCAACATTAGCTAAAAAGAATTGGGGGTAACTTTGGTGGATAAATGAAGGACTGCAAGAGGTAGGGAAGTGGGTTTCTTGAAATAGAATTACATCTGTTTTTAAGGTGTGATAAATCTGGAATAACTTTCTTCTTTTCACTGGGGAATTAATCCCTTGTACATTGTGGGAAACTACCTGTAGCTTCACCTTGCCATTCATGGGATTATCCATTGATCAGAGGGAATTACCTCGGGGAAAGAAAAAGCTCAACTTATGCAGACAAAAGTACAGTGGGAGTGAAAACACTTTGGTTCCTTTAAGACCCAGTACCTGGGGGCCGCAGACTGGGATGTTCCTGGAATCGCCGGAGAGGAAAGAGCAATTGGAGAGAAGGACAGGGAAAGACAAAAGAGAAAGGAAAGCGTAGGGGGTTGAAGAAAAAGAAGTCATTAGTAAATGTACATAACCCAAAATTCCCAAACCCACTCGTGTCAGGAAGGGACTAGCCGCTTCCTGGCCCAAACCAGAAAAAGGTTGATATCCCTTTAATCGGGCAATGTCGGCCTGACCCCGAGAAAGTAACATGGATCCCTAAACGTCGGGTGGAGGCGCATTGCATTTTCTTCTACAAGAAAAGTACTACATAAACAGAAACCTGTCCCCAGCAGTAAGTTAAAGTAATTAAAGATGTGATCCGTGTGCTAAACCCCCTCATCTCCACCGACCCTATGCCCAGCCCCCTGAGGTAGGTTGGGGAGACAGGGGGCAACCACACGCACCACCATGAGTACTTAAATTAGAACTGTCAACTGTGCACGCTAAATTTAGACCTCTTGTCATAAGAGCAAGAGTCCCAGTTGCTACATAACAAAAGAGCTTGTATATGCTAAAACTTCAGGTAAACCTGCATAAGACTGAATAAAGACTTGAGCTTCCCTGAGTTTGAGGCTTTGTTTAAAAGGGTATTTGATGTTCCCGCATGCTCTGCTTCTGCTGCCAAGTGCCTCATGTCCATCGAACAGAGTACGAGAACTGTTGCCGACTACGCCATTGAATTCTGTACTCTGGCAGAAGAGGTTGCGTGAAACAATGAGGCCCTAGTGGCTGCTTTTTCTCATGGTTTCTCGGATACCATCAAGGAGGAGATAGCAGCCTGAGATATACCTACTGAGAAGTTGATCACGTTTGCCATCCTCATTGACTCCAGAAAGACTCTCTTTTAAGGAGCACTTGCAGAAGCCTCCTGTACGTTTGTCTCCGAGCTTTGCAGTCCCACCCGTGCCTCCCTCACCTCCCATGCCTCCTGGTACCGAGTCGGTCAGTAAAGCTGAACCCATGCACTTGGGTTTTATGCGTCTCTCTGCAGATGAGAGAACCTTTAGGAGGAGGGAGAGATTGTGGCCAGGCTAGATACTTTTTGAAGTCTTGTCCTACCTGTCCAGTGAACGCCTGTACCTTGAGGTCCTGTCACAGACAGACCTTAGGTGGCATTGTTTCCTCTCCAGTTATCCAGAAGGATAAGCCCCTGGTTTCGGTTACCCTTTTTTGGGCTGAGTCATCTATCGGGGTTCAGGTTCTAATCGACTCTGGGGCTGCAGGCCTGTTCATTGATGCTGCCTTTGTATCGAAGCACTCGATTCTGCTGCAGCTGCATGACACTCCACTTGCCATTGAGGCTCTTGACGGGAGACCTCTACAGCCTGCCCATGTGACTCATGAGACGGTTCAGTTGTCCATGGCCGTAGGGGCTCTTCACCATGGGATAATCCAATTCCAAGTTATTTCCTCACCCAAGTTTCTGCTTGTTATTGGTTATCCTTGGTTACAGAGGCACAACCCCTCTTTTGATTGGCTTCGTGCTGAAGTTCTCTCCTGGTCACCACAATACAGTGAGACATGCTTCCAGAAGGTAGCCAAGGTCCTGTGCACCTCTTCACTCTCCTCCCTGCCGGAGAAGTACCGCAATTTTAGCAATGTCTTTGACAAAGGTCAAGCCGGTAGTTTGCCTCTACACCGGCCGTATGATTGTGCAATTGACCTTAAACCTGGTGCCATACCCCCTAGTGGCCGGGTTTACCCTATGTTGGTCTTGGAGGATAAGGCCATGGAGGAGTATGTTGCAGACGCGCTTTCTCAAGGTTTCATCGGCAAATCCTCGTCTACTGCTGGTGCTGGTTTCTTCTCTGTGAAGAAGAAGAGTGGTGAACTGAAACCTTGTATTGATTCTAGGGGTCTCAATCATCTCATGATTAAGAATGCCTATCCAATTCCATTGTTTATAGAGTTATTTGACCTCCTAAAGGGAGCAACGGTTTTCACGAAGCTTGATTTGAAAGGGGCATACAATCTTGTGAGGATTAAGGAAGGCGACAAGTGTAAAACTATGTTTAATACCAGAACTGGCCATTATGAGTACCTCATAATGCCTTTTGGCCTTTGTAACGCCCCGGCAGTTTTCCATGAATTTATTAACAATGTCCTCCGAGATTTGTTGCAGTTATGTATGGTGGTTTATCTCGATGATATACTCATATTTTCCAAGTCCCTGGAGAGCCACTACACAGATGTCTGTCGTGTGCTTCAGAAACTAAGAGACAACAATCTCTATTGTAAACTGGAGAAGTGCGAGTTCCATCGTCTTCAGGTTAAATTCCTGGACTATGTCATTTCCACTGCTGGTTTTTCGATGGACCCAGAGAAACTTTCGGCAGTCCTACAGTGGCCCCGACCCCCATGGGTTTACGTCCTCTGTAGTGTTTCCTGGGCTTTGCCAACTATTATTAGAAGTTTATGTGTAACTTCTCGTCTCTGGTCAAGCCCCTGACTGATATGACCAGAAAGGACGGTAATCCACAGAGTTGGTCTCCGGAGTCCATTAAGGCCTTTGAGAGTCTCAAGGCTGCCTTTGTTTCTGCTCCTGCATTGGTACATCCTGATCCTACGTTACCTTTTATCCTTGAGGTTGATGCTTCTGAGACTGGTGTTGGCGCCCTTCTGTCTCAACGTCCTACCTCTGAGAGCGCTATGCATCCTTTTGGCTATTTTTCCAAGAAATTGACACCTGCAGAGTGCAATTACGAGATTGGTGACAGAGAGCTGTTGGCGATCATTTTTGCTCTGAAAGAATGGAGACATCTCCTCGAAGGTACCGCTGTGCCAGTTCTCATTCTTACTGACCAGAAGAATCTCACATTCTTGTCTGAGGCTAAATGCCTCTCTCCCAGAAGGGCGTGATCGGCTCTTTTCTTGTCAAGTTTCAATTACATTGTCTTATTCTTACCCAGTACTAAGATTGTAACGGCTGACACCTTGTCACAACAATTTTCCTCCACTTCCAAGTTGGAGTCGGTTCCAGTTCCTGTGATTCCTCCTGATCGGATTCTGGCTACGGTTCGCACCAGTCTCACTTCTCCTTTGGGTGACAAAATTCTTGCTGCTCAGGTCCATGCTTCTCCTGAGAAACCTTGTGACAGCTGCTTTGTCCCAGAGAGTTTCCATACTGCCGTGCTTCAGACTTACCATTCTCCCAAGGCAGCTGGCCACCCTGGGAAGAATCAACTCGTTTGGGCCATTTCCCAACAATTCTGGTGGCCTAGTCTATGTGCTGATGTAACTGCCTTCATAGCTGCCTGTTCCGTAAGAGTAAGACTCCACGACACCTTCCAGTGGGCCTCCTACAACCCATATCCAATGAATAGAGGCCCTGGACCCACCTGTCTATGGATTTTATTGTGGAGTTACCCAACTCCCAAGGCAACACTGTTATCCTTATGGTGGTTGACCGGTTCTCAAAGATGTGTCATTGTATTACACTTAAGAATTTGCCCACTTCTAAGGAACTGGCCTCCATTTTTGCTTGGGAGATCTTTCCCTTACATGGGCTACCCAAAGTGATCGTCTTGGACAAGGGTAGTCAGTTTGTGTCCCGGTTCTGGTGAGCCTTTTGTGCACAGTTGGGAATTCAGCTTGGTTTCTCATCTGCGTATCACCCGGAGTCTAATGGGGCCGCAGAACGAGCCAAACAGTCCTTGGAGCAATTCCTACGTTGCTATATTTCTGACCATCATAACAACTGGTCAGACCTATTACCATGGGCAGAGTTTGCTCACAACAGTGCCTTGAATTCTGATTCTCAATTGTCCCTGTTAATGGCAAATTATGGTTTCCAACCTACCATGTTACCAGACTCGTTTGTTCCGCAGAGTATTCCTGCATTAGAGGAGCATCTCCGTGGTCTTCATTCTACTTGGGCACAAATCCCGGAGGCTTTGCGTCATGCTAATGATAGGTACAGACTCCTGCTGACCGCAGACACCTGCCTGCGCTTTCCTACCAGGTTGGGGACAGGGTCTGGCTGTCATCTTGCAACCTCCGACTTCCTGTTCCCTCACTGAAGTTCGCCCCTCAGTTTATTTAGCCTTTCCGTATTCTCCGCAGGATTAACCCAGTGGCTTACGCATTAGAACTTCCTTCTAATATGCGTATTTCGAATGTATTTCATGTCTCCTTATTAAAACCTTTGGTCTGCAACCGCTTTACCACCTCGGTGCCATGTCCTCACCCTGTACAGGTTGAGAACCATGAGGAGTATGAAGTAGAGTCCATTGTTGACTCCCATAGGCTCTGTGGGCACATACAGTACCTGGTGCATTGGAAAGGGTACGGTCCGGGTGAACACTCTTGGGTCTCATCCTCGGGCGTCTATGCCCCTGTCCTCCTTCGTGATTTCCATAGATGTTTTCCCTCAAACCTGGTGGTCCTCCGAGGGGGAGGGGTCCTTGAGGAGGGGGTACTGTTGGGGCTGGGCTCAGCCCTTCCTTCTCTGAGCTGGCCGCTCAGCTGTCGGTTAATTGCCAGCTCCCATCTCTCTCGACAGTTACCCAGATGTTGATGATCTGCTCATCAGTCCTGCCTACTTAAGCCGTCCAGTCCAGAAGAGCTCGTCCATCGCCTTGGTCACATCACAAGAAACTATTTCCTGCATTCCTGGTTAAAGACTGGCTTTGCTGACATCCCTTCTGGTTACAGATCCTGCTTGCTGTTCCACTACTTTGATCCCTGACTCCTGGCTGGGCTTACTATCTGTTCCGGTTACTAAACTTTGGCTATGTTTTGACTACGTTTGTTCTTTTTACTTTTTATTATTAAACAAGTGTGATTTAACTGTACTTCTGTCTCAGTCTGATTTCATGGTTTCTGACAGGATGGCCTTGTCGCAGATGAAGATCCTCTGAAGGTAGATGGGAGTGGGTTTTCTTGTGTGATTAGTCCCAGGTGTAAAAGCAAACGTTCACCCTCTCTGAATGATGAGAAACCAAAGGGCTTTTTCCGTTGAAAAAAGTTCAGCCTGAAGGGGAAGGACCATCGGTAAGCAATTTCGTTTTGCATCAGCACTTGAAGAAGTGGTTCCAAAGAGCGCCTTTTTTTGTACAGTATAAGGAGACAGATCCACAGAAATCTGAATTTGATGACCTTGGATAGTGAGCTTGTCAGCGTTGCGGAACCTTTTCATTACCTTTTCTTTTACTGCGTAAAAATGGGGTTTGATAATAATGTCCCGTGGTAGGCCATCCATGCGTAATGGTTGCAGGGCTCTGTGAGCTCTGTCAATCTCCAGGCGATGTTCTGGTATGGCATGTACCTCCTTGACTGACTCAGGTAGGCCTTGGATTCTAAACTAGGGCCTCGATCTGTTTTCCAGGTCGTCAATTTTGAACAATGCAGTTTCTAGGTGATCATGGAGGTCCGGAATTCTGGCTGAATTTTGATTAACTTTGGCAACCAATTGGTCTGTTTTCTTTTCTGTTATGTCTATCCTTGCTCCAATTTGCTGGTGATCAGCATGTATGGAGTTAGTGATCTGTGTTACTGTTTGGGCCAGGCCCTTTGATAGCATACTGGAAAAGGCCTCCATCATGGAGGGGAAGTCAGAGGGGGTGAGGGGATAGCTGGGCGCCCCCATGCTTGGTGTACCTGGGCTAGGTAATACATTGCTCAGCGGAGTTAGATTGAGGCCTTCCATCGTTTTCTGAATTGGGGGTTCAGTGAATGCTGGGGAGTGAGTGGAGTGGTGCCAGGTACTCACTGTGGTGTGCTCCTGTGGGAGTGGTGTGAGGTTTGTAATTTCCTGTGCTGCATCCTGGTCTGCAATGGACTCCTCTGCCTCCCAGTCTTGGCCTCGTGTAGTTTCAGCTGCCATCTTGATTCGGCTGGGCTGTGGTTGTGCCAAGTTCAGTTGACGCCAGAGGTCCCTGTGTGCTGATCCTGAGGAAATTGGGTGGTTCCTTGGGTATTCCCCTCTCTGTCAGTAGCGCTGTGGGCTGGGAACAGCGTTCATGTGTGCTGTGGCTGGGCTTAGAGAGCCGCCGTGGTGCGGAGCTCCAGGGCTAGGCGGCCATCTTGGATGCTTCCATGCATGCTCCTCCCAGAAAATAATTTTCATACAGGTCCATCACTGCCAGATTAGTCAGACTTTGACCCCTAGTGCTAGTAATGGGCAACAAAGGATTTTAAAGCACTTTTACGTTACCTTTCTATAGGAACAGTAAGAAAATAGAAAAGAACAGAAAATAGAGAATTAAAAAAAAAAGAAGATAATGAAGAAACAAGACATAAAAAAAGAAGAAATGAAGAGAAGAAATTGCAAAAAAATGAAGACGATTAATGAAAAAAACAATAAGAAAAAATAGACCAGAGAAGACAATAGAGAAAGTAAAGAAAAACAAAACTATAAGAAAGAGAAGAGAAAGGAACGGAGAAGATCAACAGGAAAAGCTCCTTTGCCCTTTATGCCTGTGGTGCCTTGTTAACATGCACAAGAAGGAAAGACTTAAAGCTAAGTTCGGGGCACAAAAACTTTTATCTAAAGTGTTACTAACACCAGGACCCTGCATTCACTATATCTGGTCTCCCACAGTACACAGAACACAGAAATGCAATTATTTTAGTAAATATAAACTGCTAAATACCTTTTCTTATCAGCAGTATATAGCAGTCTTGTCACTTCTATGTGTCTGGTTAAAGCCTGTAGGAGGAGTTTTCATTCTCCTCTGACTGTCCTATGAGGCTGCATGACTCCTGACCCTTTGCCTTCACAGTGCTGATTGGCCCTGTGCTGATCACGTGCACCCTCCCAAGAAAAAAAACCTCTATAGCAATACACACCAAACTGAGCATATGCAGCTTGTCCCCAGGGCTCTGTCTTATCAGGAGATTGATTGGGGACAGTGGAAAAGGGGGAGGATCAGAGAAGATCTTTTTACACAATGCAGAGGATTAATCCCTTAGGTTCCACAGTGAGTATAACAAGCATGCTTTACTGCATATACACACTGATTTTACTGTTGTGAGTTTAGTAACACTTTAAATATACTGTATTTCTCAGTAGCCACGATGGATAGAAATCCACTCTGTGTGCACCAAATGCTTTTGCAAACCCATATATTACCTTTTAAAAAGTAGCAGTGATATCAAATTCAAATGACATTTTTAGGTATGGCATTGGACTATAGTCTAAGTTATAACTATTTTTATTACTTAGGAAAATATTTCACACAAATTAGGGGGGGTTGCAATGGGCGCGAAATTTGCGCCATCGCTAGCCAATCTCTTCATCAGTGTATGGGAGGATCAATTTATATATGGACAACGCAAAAGAAAACTTTTGTTCTATAAAAGATTTATTTATGACCTCTTCTTCATATGGGGGGTTCAGAATCCTCCTTAGTTACATTTATCAATAACCTGAACATTAATAACAATAGCATCAAATTACAATGTCAGTGGAGTCGGGAATCCATCAACTATTTAGATGTCACTGTGATGTTGATTGACCGTCATCTGGTCACTAAATTTTTTTTAAACAGACTGATCGCAACAGTTATCTGTCGATCCACAGTGGACACCACCTGACATGGATAAAAAATGTACTCAAAGGTCAATTTATAAGAATTAGGAGGAATTGCTCTCTAGATACAGATTACATAAGGTAAGCACAAGTCCTAAAAAAATGTTTTGTGGAGAAAGGTTATAATACTGCTATCCTAGATAAAACTATTAATGGTGTGCAGAAAGTACCACAAATAGGCTGCTTGGTCGATCAGATTAAAGATAAAGAAAAAGACACCAAACATGAATGGGGCTTTATTAGTGCTTATCATGCTCCGTATAAAGAGGTGGAAGCGATTTTTACAAAATATTGGGCATTATTAGTCACTGACAAAATTTTAACCAAAGCCCTTCCATAAAATCCTATTTTTGTCTACAGAAAAGGTCAATCTTTTGGGGACAAAGTAGTTAAAAAAATACTAAATCCACCAGTTATACCTACTATGTTCTGGGATAGTCCTGGCTTTCATGCTTGTCAAAGATGAATATCTTGCCGACAAGTGCATACGAGATTGAGGAATCACTGAGTTTCAATCGACTGCGAACTCTAGGACATTTAAAATAAAAGATTTCATCTCTTGTATGTCTGCCTATGTCGTATACGCACTTCAATGTAGAGCTGATTCTGGCCAAAATGAGAATCACAATTTTTTTGCTTAGAATAAAAAGATCATGATTCTCTCACGATTCTCGCGACGTAAAATCTTTCACATTATACAAAAAAAAAAAATGGGCTAACTTTACTGGTTAGATTTTTTTTTCTTAAATTCATTAAAGTAATTTTTTCCAAAAAAATTGCATTTGAAAGACAGCTGCGCAAATACAGTGTGACATAAAATATTGCGGCAACCACCATTTTATTCTCTAGGGTGTCTACTAAAAAAATATATACAGTATGTTTGGGGGTTCTAAGTAATTTTCTAGCAAAAAAAATTGATTTTAACTTGAAACCAACAAATGTCATAAAAAGGTGTAGTGTTTAAGTGGTTAAACTTTTTTCACTTACACAGGAAGTCTATTCCATTGACATATTGTTACAATGTTTATACTTAAGTTCAACTGATAAAGAATGTTTTGTTTCTTGGCAGACTGCCCGGTTTTTCTCTTCCTTTCTTTTGAGGGCTGTGGCTTCAGAAGAGCAGAGACAATTCTTTGCATAGAAAGAATTGTGAAACACTTTAGTCAAGATCGCGATAACGATTCTTGACTATTAATTGTGCAGCTCTACTTCAATGCCCCTGTAATTTTATGTACATAGGTCGTACCAAACGCACTTTAGGCGTGTCTCTGAGCATATTAATAATAATAAGATTGGCTACAAGGAACATAGCGTTTCTATGCATTTTAAAATCAAACACAACAGTGATCCCTCAGGATTAAAATTCTGGGATATAGAAAAAATGCATCCTGATTGGAGAGGAAGTAATAGGGTAAGGGAATTATCCAAATGCGAAACAAAATGAATTTACTTAACCAATACCCTTAGCCTGCGAGGAATGAGCATTGAGTTAGACTTAAATTGTTTTATTAGTGATTTTTAACTATTTTGTGGGGCAATTTTAGTTTTTAGTATATATTGATGAAATTATTAATTTTAAAAGAGTAAATTTTTAATACAATATAGAATCTGTTAATTTATGTTCTATTGCTAGTTTTCACCCTTTGATTAATGGTTTGGGTGACACTAACATGGTAATGCTATTATTTTTGCATATTGGGGTTGTAATTATTGTTATAAATTACATTTAAAAATATTTTTTTTTAAATGTATGAATATAGTATAGCAGTAAACTGCATATGTGGCTCTCATGTATCTAATTATTATTATTATTATTATTATTATACAGTATTTATATAGCGCCAACAGTTTACGTAGCGCTTTACAACTTGAGGGTAGACAGTACAAATACAATACACTTTGATACAGTAGGAATCAGAGGGCCCTGCTCCTTAGAGCTTACAATCTAAGAGGGAAGGTCAAGATATACAAGAGGTAATAACTGTGGGTGATGTACTGATTGAGAAGATAAATGTACAGTTGTTAGGTGGGGGCCAGATAGGCTTCTCTGAAGAGATGAGTTTTCAGGGATCGTCTGAAAGTGGATAAAGTAGGAGAAAATCGAACGGATTGGGGTAGAGCATTCCAGAGGATGGGGGAGGCTCTGGAGAAGTCCTGAAGGCGAGCATGGTATGAAGTGACAAGGGAGTTTGCGAGCAGGAGGTTTTGGGAGGAGCGAAGAGAACGATTAGGTTGGTATTTTGTGACTAGGTTAGAGATGTAGCTGGGGGCCAGGTTGTGGATGGCTTTGTAAGTTATAGTTAGTATCTTGAATTTAATTCGGTGACTGAGTGGCAGCCAATGGAGGGATTGGCAGAGGGGTGTAGCAGACGCTGAGCGGTTTGTGTGGTGGATGAGCCTGGCAGCAGCGTTCATGACGGACTGAAGTGGGGATAGCCTATTTAGAGGTAAACCAATGAGGAGGGAGTTGCAGTAGTCGAGGCGGGAGATGACCAGGGAGTGGATTAGAAGCTTTGTGGTGACATTGGTTAGGAAGGGGCGTATCTTGGAGATGTTGCAGAGATTGAGGCGGCAAGCTTTGGATAGTGATAGAATGTGGGGTCGAAAGGTTAGTTCAGAGTCCAGGATTACACCTAGGACCTTGGCGTGGGGAGATGGGTTGATAGTTGAGCCGTTGATATTGACAGGGAAATCAGGGGAAGTGGCACCTGAGGGAGGAAATATCATGAGCCCAGTTTTGGATAGGTTGAGTTTGAGGAAGTGATGTGACATCCAGGCTGATATGTCTGCTAGTAAGTTGGTCATGCGTGAGGAGACAGATGGAGAGAGCTGGGGGGTGGAGAGATATATTTGGGTGTCATCAGCGTAGAGATGATATTTAAAGCCGTGGGAGGCAATCAACTGACCCAAGGAGGTGGTGTAGATTGAAAAAAGGAGAGGTCCAAGAACAGAACCTTGGGGGACCCCAACAGAAAAAGAAAGAGGAGAGGAGGAAGTAGAGTTGTAAGTGACACTGAAGGAGCGGTGGGATAGGTAGGATGAGAACCAGCGAAGAGTACAGTCATGAGACCAAAGGAGTGGAGTTTTTTGAGGAGGAGGGGGTGGTCCACTGTGTCAAAGGCAGCAGAGAGATCCAGGAGAAGTAGTACAGAAAAGTGTCCATTGGCTTTAGCCGTTAGTAGGTCATTTGAGAGTTTAAGGAGAGCAGTTTCCGTGGTGTGTTGAGGGCGAAAAACGCACTGAAAGGGTATCAAGAAGTTTATTCATGGTCAGATGGTCGCTTAGTCGGTTGTAGACCAGTCTTTCAACAAGTTTAGAGGAGAAGGAGAGTAAGGAGATGGGATGTAAGTTGTTGAGATTGGTGGGATCCAATGAGGGCTTTTTTAGTATGGGGGGAATATGAATTGGGGGGAAACTAATTGAATATGAATTAGTATTACTCATATCAAAAATATTTATTTGCGGATTTTATTAGCATGCAAAGGTTATGAGGTAATTATAAGTTCCTATGCATCGTTCTTTCTTATGAAAATGATTTTATACTTATTAGCATTTTAAACATGTTATAAATGAATTATACATTTAGATCACTTCGGGGTTAGCACTAATAATTTGGCTATTAATCCGTTTTGCACTGGCGAATGAATCCTTTTGCCATGCAAAGTGCAATCAAGCAAGATCATGATCGGTGGACCGATTTGTTTTGATCTGGATTACTGTAGTGTTGATTATGCTTAATACACAGAATTATACATCATGATCACTTTCGGGTTAGCACTATTAATTTGGTTGTTAATCCGTTTTGCACAAATGAATGAATCCTTTTGTCATACACAGTGCGATCAAGTATGATCATGATCGGCGGACCGATTGTTTTGATCTAGTTAACTGTGGTGCTGATTATGCTTAATACATAGTGTTTAAATATACACTTCCTTTTTTTAGTACAAGAGGTATGTTTGAGATATTTATAAGATTAAAGGATTGTTTGTGAGTGCAGCTAGGATGGGTGGTGAGAGCCGCTCAAATAGCAAAATTAACATACGAGAGTGGGTTAATTCCCATGAGCTTGTGTGTGTATAAAAGGTTGGGAGCTGCGCTGTGTGGCCATGCCTTCTGATGAAAGCAATGAGGAAACTAGTCCGGGCCTAATCACGCAGCAACCCATGCCATTGAATCAAGCTGTTGGATCTCCAGTTTACCTTACCCGGGATCACCGCTGTAGCTGTGAAAAGGTACATCAGGAGGGAGCGACTATAATTTTACTTATGCTTTAACTTATGTTTTTATTGTGAGTGTACATCTATGAGGGTTTATTAAATAAACATACCTTTTGGAAAATTGGATTACGCTATGTGCACCCTCATTTTCTTGCTTGTCAGGAGCAACATACAGATGGAAAGATGCAGTGATTGCTGATTTTAGCCACCTGACATCCACACACCTTCCCACTAATATTGGATGAAGATTCACAGAAGCTTGCTGATAACATACCCAGATATGCAATAAATCCAGTAATATCTGGTAAGTAAATTTCTTTTGGGGGATTGTCATTAAAGCATCGCAGTGATGGTTAATCATCTGGAGTAATTAATTATAATTTACCCTGAACATTTCTCTTTTGGAGCGGATTTTCCTTCATCTTTCTCACATTTTGGCTGCCTATTTTGTCAAAAGTGGACTGTGTGTCAAGTTTGAAAGACTTTCAGAATATATAAGCGCTATTAGTGTTTAAATATTTATTTTGGACACAATTTTGTTACATTGTTTTTTATTATAGTAGCAGCTTGGTTGATATTGTATCTTCACCGTGAGCGCTGAGGGAGAGATATCTATCTTTATTACAGGAAGCTCCTGCACAGAGGCAAACCATTATACTGGATTACTGGACAGATCTGAAAAATACACAAAGCACACCATAATTCAAATATGAATATACAATATTTTCTCATCCCAGAGTTCAACCTAAAGGAAAATCTTGTTGACAAAAAGGGGGGACTTGTGTACAAAAGCTACAGAAAAAAGTAAAGAAATCAGAGACAGAACCTTCAAAAGGCATCCTAGGCAGGAGCCTAGGTCACAGTGGATGTCCAGGGGGCCCAGGTACAACCTTTCAACCCCTGCAGTAAACAAAGGGGATAGCACAATTGGTTAAAGCTGTGCACAGAGGGGAATGTACATGTCTGCAGTTGGTGTGTAATGAGAAAGCAAATGGGGTGGTTTTTCTGTGACATTTGCAATCCTTATCAATATCAATCAAAGAGCTAGGGAAGGGATAAGTTGTAACATGGCCTAGGGCTCCATTTGGCCGAAGTCCATCTCTGAAATGAGTTGTCCAATTTAATCAAAGTTCCTCTATAATATTATTAATGTATGTTATAAAAATAAAATAAAACATCTTGCTGCTAGATAAGAGCAACACTATTACCTTTGCCATCCACCAGCTTTAATAGACAATGTCTTGAGTATGGTAACTATAAAGATTTAATTTACCGTTTTACCCTATAAAGTAATCTGAGGTATAGAGGGAGCATCTGGCATTTGTCTGGCCTAATTTTTCTGACTCTGACCTAGGCACAAGGTATCATGGAAATGGATTCTCTTACAGTGAGTTTAAACCGTAACTGTGCCTTTCATAAGAAGATTACTTCCCTTTATCGTCCAACATGATAGCTGACAGCAAGAATTAACTACTTAAACATTGGAGTAGTAGATTGCTGTTAAATAATTTCCTCAAATGCTAGAAATCACATACTGTTTTAAGGCATGAAAATATGCTTAATTGTACTTAATGAATAGAAACAAGGGCATTCCAAACTAAACATATAGAGCTATAAATCTCAGTTTAAAGAACAATGCTGAAGGAAAGCAACATCTGTTTTAGCTTTAGTTTGTACTCCACTGAGAAATAAGATGGGGAAAGTATGAACTGTTGACTAGAAATGGGTGAAAATAATACACTTAAGCAGCTAGACCTGAAGTCTAGAAGTAAACAATACACAGTCCCATGAGTAGTCTCAAAAAATAGCCAAAATTGCAATAAACCAGGCAAAAAAATCTTATACTGTAAAAATAGATCTAAGAAATCAATCACATTTTTGCTAAAATTAGCATAAGCGTTCCAATTGCATTGTAGAAGATTGCCATCATCAGATATCCTCCCCATAATCTGACCAGATCAAAGAAATTCAACTAATTAGGGAGGCCTGATCAACATCCATTTGCCATGATGCATTTAAAAGGTCAAGGTAACTTATGGCTATAAAGTGCAGGGCAACCAAACCATTTTTTTCTGTAAAGTATGTAGTCAGACAACCCTTTCTGTATCGGTCCAGCAGAAGCGAGTGGGTGCTGTTGAGAGATGAGCACCAGTGGAAGTCCGGATCAGATGGCAAGTGTGGGGCTAAACTTGAAGGTTAAGGCATGGTATCAGGACAGTGGGAGCCGTTAGTATTGTGAACTAAAACTAAAATGAGCCGATTATTGTAGCTGTAATCATAATCTCCTGTTAACCTTCGACTGCCATGGGAAATTCGATAAACTTTTGGATTTTTTGGTGGTGGAAATCCATGACATCCAGAATATGTCATTTGTAGTTGAATAGTTAAAGGAAAAGTATAGCCAAAGCTATTTTGGCTATGTCACAGGAGTGCACTTAGTCCTGCACCCCCCCGTGACCCATTTTCAGCTGACAGCGGGTTAAAGCCCACTGTCAGCTAACATCATAGAGTCGGTCCAGGATCTAAAAAGATCTCATTCAAGAAAGGGGTTTTTATCCGGAAACATTGTGATTCTTTTGCCTGATCCTGAGTGTCCGCATTTCAGCTGAAGCTTTGTTCTGGTATCTACCTATGTGTATTAATGTTTGATAATTGCTGCACTATTAGCCTGGATCTCCTCCTTGTTCTAATGAAAATGAATTTGTTGCTTGTAGCTGAGAGTTTGTCTTTGTCTGAATAGAGGAACTGTGGGGCGATCTTGTGCATGTACTCTGTTGTACTGTTGTGTCTGTATATGTTTCTTTCATAAATATATGAAAATCAAAACATTAGCTGTTTGGAGTGCTGCCTATGACTTACTTTCTGAAAATAGCTCGAACATATGATCAGGATCCATCCAGATGCCTGGACCGGCAGCTGGCTCAGCCTCTCAGCAGTCCGCTGAGAGGCTAATCCAGCACTTTCCGCCCCCTCCACAGCCCAGAGATCCAGTGAGCACTGGAGGGGCATAGCAGAGAGTCAGTAACTGACAAAGGAAGGGATAAATGAGCAATCAAGGTTGTTTGCTCACTCAGTTCTCACTGTAGAGCTGGTAGGAGACAGATGCAGCTTAGGATCAAATATAAATGTTTGTTTTTTTAAAAGTCCCTACTTTTCTTTTAAACTTTTACTCCAGGAAAACACTATTTGACTACATATATATCATCTGCTTTGCCAGTCAAAGATTTATAAATCAGTTCAGTCAGTCTGGTAATTTACATGGCCCGATGCCCTGTATAACCAGGAACTTCACTTTTTACTGGCTCAGCATTTGCAGCATGGTAGAGGTGTGTAAATCATTAGGCTGACTGAACAAAATGTTAGATCCACTGACTGGTGCACCAGTTTTTATATATGTATTTCAGCAATCTATTTAGATGCTTTCCTGGAGCAACATTTTAAATTTTGGATGGGTTCTGTGTCATCAGGGGCGTAACTAGAAATAGCAGGGCCCCATAGCAAAATATTGTACAGGGCCCCCCTGCAAACAGCCCCCCCCCCACAGCTGCCCTAGTGTCAATGCAGAGTGACCTGTGCCACATATAGAGTGACCTGTGCACAATGCAGCGTGACCTGTGCCCAATGCAGCGTGACCTATGAACAATGCAGCGTGACCTGTGCCCCATACAGCATGACCTGTGCCCAATGCAGCTTGACCTGTGCCCAATGGAGCATGACATGTGCCCCATACAGCATGACCTGTGCCCAATGCAGCGTGTCCTGTGCCCAATGCAGCGTGACCTGTGCCCAATGCAGCGCTACCTGTGCCCCATACAGCGTGACCTGTGCCCTATACAGTGTGACCTGTGCCCCATACAGCGTGACCTGTGCCCAATGCAGCGTGACCTTTGCCCAATGCAGCGTGACCTGTGCCCAATGCAGCATGACCTGTGCCCAATGCAGCATGACCTGTGCCCCATACAGCGTAACCTCTGCCCAATGCAGTCTGACCTGTGCCCCATACAGCGTGACCTGTGCCCCATACAACATGACCTGTGCCCAATGCAGCATGACCTGTGCCCAACGCAGTGTGACCTGTGCCCCATACAGTGTGACATGTGCCCAATGCAGCGTGACCTGTGCCCAATGCAGCGTGACCTGTGCCCAATGCAGTGTGACCTGTGCCCAATGCAGCATGACCTGTGCCCAATGCAGCATGACCTGTGCCCAATGCAGCATGACCTGTGCCCAATGCAGCATGACCTGTGCCCCATACAGCGTAACCTCTGCCCAATGCAGTGTGACCTGTGCCCCATACAGCATGACCTGTGCCCCATACAACATGACCTGTGCCCAATGCAGCATGACCTGTGCCCAATGCAGTGTGACCTGTGCCCCATACAGTGTGACATGTGCCCAATGCAGCGTGACCTGTGCCCAATGCAGCGTGACCTGTGCCCAATACAGCGTTGCCTTTGCCCAATACAGCCTGGTCTGCCTGTGCCCCATACAGCCTCACCTGTGCAGAGGAAGAGGCAAGCCACCTGGATCAGCAGAGTGCAGGATTGCCCGCTGTAATAGCTTTCATTTGAATTTCCCGTCTTCCCGGGGCTCATCGTCACATAGCCCCACCTCTTGGCCTGACACCTTTGATGACGTCACACGTCCTGCATTGGATTGGCGTTCTGTCTATCAAAGGCGCCGGGCCAAGAGGTGGAGCTATGTGACGTGAGCCCTGGGAACACTGGAAGTTCTAATGAAAGCTATTACATCGGGCAATTCAGCTCTCTGATGATCCGGGTGGCTTGCCTCTTCCTCTGCACAGATGAGGCTGTATGGGGCACAGGCAGACCAGGCTGCATTGGGCACAGGCAACGCTGTATTGGGCACAGGTCACGCTGCACTGGGCACAGGTCACAGCTTGCCTCTTCCTCTCCTCTCTCTTCCCCTGGCTGGGAGACTGTGCCGGCGGTGCTCTCATCCTCACTGGGCCCCACTTGGCTGCGGGCCCCATAGCTCCCGCATGGGTCGCTATGGTGGTAGTTACGCCCCTGTGTGTCATAGTGCCCATCACTAATGTATTCAAAAGAGTATAGAATGCATCATGAAAGACAAAGATGTAAACAAGCTTAAGTCTATAACTACAAAGAGAATATTAGGGTCCCTAGCACTCAGCGGCACCCCCATGGGGCTTTCGGCTCTCTCCCCCCTTCCCTCTCTCTTTTACAGGTTGCTACTGGCTTCTACAAAAACATCCCCTGTATAGCAACAGCCAAGGAGTGGTTTGTTTTGGCAGGCGCTTCTTAGCCCACACCCCAAACCTTTTTAACGCTTGCTCCATCGTGCTTGGTCACCACTTCTGAGTTGATCGGACCGCGGCTGGCTGGGAGGATGGAGCACCGATCCCCGGACAGGATAGAAAGCCTCCTTGGCCGCCTCATAGAGAAGGCCAAGAGCTCTGGGGCAGAGGAGTGGTGGATGAGATGCTGCTTAGAGGGAGATTTCTGTGTCCCTCCTCCTGATAATGCACAGAATAACTCAGCCAAAATGGAACAAGCAGCTGCTGATATGCGCAGTTTACTCTATCAGTCTACCAGGTGCAAGAAAAGACAGGGATACCTCTCCTCCTTCATTCAGCAAGAATAGCGCCCCCACTCGGTCAGCAGAAGGTACACCCCTGTCCCTTGCTGAGGTAGCCACTCAGCCAGCTCCTGAAACAGCTAATAGTGGGCAACAGAAGTCTCTTACCTCTTCTGCTGGTGAGATACTTTCTATCTCTAATATTAATAAATTGGGTGTTGTATATTCTCTAGCTAATATTTTGGCTACCTTAAAAGGCGCAAACTATTGGTATGTCTCAGAGCCACTTTAGGGGGGCACAGAGCACTGATGCTTTACAAGACTCTAAAAAAGTTGTTAATTCTCGAGATGCACATCCTATTATTGGTGCTTTTATCTCATCACAAAATGTTGACATTGGACAAAATTAACAAAGTTTTTTCATAAGGCAGAACATGTAAGACATAGGTTCAATTTGGAATAGTTCAGCTAACCCTTTGTCTACAGGTGATGGCATGCATTTGAATAACTTTAGTCCTCCGGTTAATTTGTCTTTGCCTTAGGCTAATTCCTCTATTGCCAGCAACACTTCTCTTATATCCAGCATCCTCTACTGTCTGTTCAAAACTGATTATAGCTAAAACTTGCATGAAGGAAACCCTTATGTGTGAGTTCTCCCTTTTTGGATTTCACTTGGCTAGGTGATTAAGTAAATATATTATACTTAATACCAGCCTCCAAAGAATTTTTGTCTAAATCTGAGAAAAAAAAACAGAGGATAAATCAGAAAAGGACAGGAGAAGGGCAATTCCTAAAACTTTTTAAAAATGGCTTCAAGATTTTTGCATATATACTTCTGTCATGGAAGTGTGTTTCCCAGTAAAAATGTTCTGGTTTATTCCAGCACCTCAATATAATAGAAAAAGCATTTTGGTGGCACAGCCTGGTTTAACTAAAATGAAAATGTCAGGCAAAAATGATCGGTCCGGTCATCTTTACGTTGGGGAATTAAAGATGTGGGACTATGGCTAAATTTAATGTTACCAAACAAAGTACCTAACATTACCCAGAATTCCCTTCATGGAGGATTTTGTTTCACCCTTACAGGACAATGCAAAAAAAGGTTCTATCAACCTGTCGATACAAACATACTGTACTGGTGCACATCCTCCCAATCAATGTTTTTGTAAACCTTCTGTTACAGCCATACAACCCCAAGCCCCAACGTTACCATTAAGAGCCAAAATGCCTATTAAATTATCAAGAATAATACCATGGCTCAATCACTACCCAAACAGGAGGATGTCAGATCCTTTGCGTAATGGCTTTAGTGAAAGCTTTCTAGCACCTTCTTTCATCTATAAGGATTGCCTTTTAACCAAAAATTTGCATTTGGTTTTTCTTCACCCTAATGCCCCGTACACACGGTCGGATTTTCCGATGGAAAATGTCCGATCGGAGCGTGTTGTCGGAAATTCCGACCGTGTGTGGGCTCCATCGGACATTTTCCATCGGATTTTCCGACACACAAAGTTTGAGAGCAGGAGATAAAATTTTCCGACAACAAAATCCGTTGTCGGAAATTCCGATCGTGTGTACACAAATCCGACGGACAAAGCACCACGCACGCTCAGAATAAATAAAGAGATGAAAGCTATTGGCCACTGCCCCATTTATAGTCCCGACGTACGTGTTTTACGTCACCGCATTCAGAATGATCGGATTTTCCGACAACTTTGTGTGACCGTGTGTATGCAAGGCAAGTTTGAGCCAACATCCGTCGGAAAAAATCCTAGGATTTTGTTGTCGGAATGTCCGAACAAAGTCCGAACGTGTGTACGGGGCATAAGATTGTTAATGATAAAATTGAGAAAGATCTTAGTGAAGACAGAATCACTGGACCTTTCTTATCTCCCCCTTTTCCAGATTTTTGAATCTTTCCAATTAGGTATTGTCCCTAAAGAGGAACCAGGTTCCTTTTGTTTAATACATCATCTACCTAATCCTTAGGGTAATTCTCTTAATGATGAAGTTTCAGACTTTGAAGCTCTTATGTCTTACGCCTCTTTTGAGGAGGCTCTTATTTTATTGAGATCTTTTGGTAGATCTAGACTTTTTTCGAACCCCAAGGTTTCCCAAGCTTTTCATTTCAATAGTCTTTTCTGTGTTGACAAATGTATGCCTATGGTTTTGTTTTTTTTATTGACAGATGCACAGAAGATGACAATTACAGGTAGACAAACAGCCATCCTATATCACAGTTAAGGTAATAACAGTTAGCGTAAATACCACAATCTAACATTATCTGTTTATGGAATTGAAAAAAGCAGTTTTGTGCAATCAATAAAGATTTCAAAACCTTTGAGTAAGTAGTAACTGATAGATGATGGATTATATCTTAAATGGTGTTCAGCCATGATGAAGTGCATCAATTTTTAGCGTAAGAAAAAATTATAATGGGAAAAGAAAATAAAAGGAAAAAGGGAGGAAAAAAAAAAGGGGGGATAAGAGGGTGAAGTGGGGGGAGGTAGGGAAGGTAATGCGGAGAGTGCCCCGCTAGCCCCACACCATTCAGGTCATGACAGGCAAAAAAATTTGGTTTCATAGGTATTGAGAGTATTCAGAGAAACGGAACTGATCCCAGTAGAACCATCTGGTTTTGTGTTCTTCCGATTTGTCTCGAAGAGTGAAGGTCAGATTCTCCATGCTTTCTATGTCTTTCACTCTGGCGAATCATTGGGCGAATGTAGGAGATTGTTGTTTCCACGTGGCTGGAATGCATGTTCTAGCTGCATTAAGTAAATGTTTATGTAATGATTTATTGAGGGGTCAGGGGTAACAAGAACTGCTGCAGGGTCTCCGGACACTGAGATGTCCGTAAATTTGTGGATCAATTTGGAGGACTTGTAGCCAAAATGGCTGGATGCCCGGGCATTCCCAGAAAATGTGTAAAAGTGTGCCCCTGTGGGAATTACATCTCCAGCATCGATCGCTCAATTGTGGTTATAGTTTGGCTAGTACAGATGGGATTCTATACCACCATGTCATGATTTTGTAAGTGGTTTCCTAGTACTTACTACATAGCGATGATTTATAAGTGAAAAAGAAAATCCTATCTTTTTGTTGTTTCGAAAAAGTGACCTGAGGGTCTTTTTCCCATTTAGAAAGAAAGGGAGGTTACGATTGTGCATGGAGATCTAGTAGAGCCTCGTAGGAAAGGGACAAGGATTTCCTTATTGGACCTTCCTCCAGACAGAGCTCCTCAAATGGGCTGAGAGGCCTTTGAAAGAGGTGTGGCTTGGGTAGTGAGTTCAGGAAATGTGATAATTGGTGAGCTCGCCAGTGGTCCAGGAACTGTGATCCCGAGCCCGTAAACAGGGTTCTGCATGAAATCCAGCCATTTGTGCAGAGGAAATAGGACGCACATAAGACTTTCTATGGTGAGTGAGCGGTAAATGCTGGTTCTGTCAATCCAGGTCCGAACTTGGGATGTCCTATTATCAGTGTCATTGGGAACGGGAAACTGTTGAGCGAAGAAAATTTAAAGAACCTTTCGGATTTGATCAAAGTGGGTCCAATTAAGGGGTGGTGGGAGAGGTGGGTAATGGGACTTTTCCCTGCCCAAGGCAAACCCTGTATTGGTACCCCTGCAGCATCTTGTTCCAAGCTAACCCATAGCTTGGTGGCGCTATGCCTACACCAGTCAACTACCCTGTTCATGTGGACAGCTGTATAGTAGAGAGCCAAATTTGGGAACCCCATTCCTCCCTTGAGTCTAGGCTGGAGCATAAGTGCTCTGGCGAGTCTGGGGGGTTTTCCGCATCATACAAAATTAGTAAAGGCGGATCTAATCGATTGAAAGTACGTTTGGGGGATCTTAATAGGCAGGGCTTGTAATGGATATAAAAGTCTGGGCATCCCATTAATTTAGTACGTTACATTGGCTGAACCTAGATAGAACTAGTCCATTCCATCTTGCCAAATCTGTAGACAATGAGGCCAGTAGTGGCTGAAAATTAAGTTTAAATATAGAGTTTGGATTTGCTGGTATTTTTGTCCCTAGGTACGGGATACCGTGGGTCACCCATCTAAAGGGGAAGTTAGGCCGTATGCTTTGCAGAGTAGGGTCAGGGAGGGAGACATTAAGGACTTTAGATTTCTGGAGGTTTACCTTGAAGTTGGATAGGGCACCATAGTTTTTCAGTTCCCGTAGTAGGGAGGGCAGAGAGGTAAGGGGATCCATGATATAAAAAAGGTCGTCGGCATATGCCGCCACTTTGTGGTGGTATGCCGTGGTTTGCTGTGGTTACTCCCTTCACATCTTGGTTATTACGTATGAGTTGAAGAAATGGTTCTAGTGTCAGTATAAAGAGAAGTGGGGATAGGGGACATACCTGTCTGGTGCCATTAGAGATCACGAGGGAGTCGGAATTGAAGCCATTAACTCTAATAGTGGCTAATTTGCGTAAATGGCAGCTATCCAGGACAAGATTGGGGCAGGCATACCAAAACATTTGAGGGTTTCAAAGAGAAAGGTCCAATCGACTGTCAAAAGCCTTTTCGGCATCTGTAGATAGGAGAAGCAGAGGAGAGTTTAGTTTCTCGGCTGATACAATGATATCTAGGGTTCTAATGGTGTTGTCCCTAACTTCCTTGGATTAGATGAACCCTACCTGATCGAGGGGTACAATACACTGCAAGATGACATTTAATCTGGTTGCAATGATTTTGGTGAATAACTTAATGTCGCAATTCAAAAGCGAAATGGGGCGGTAGCTGGCACATTGTAGTGGGTCTTTGCCCGGTTTCGGAATAACAGAGATGTTAGCGCTGAGTAACTTGGAGGGAGTACTATGGCCATCTGTGATAGCGTTAAATGCTTCTAAGAAGTGTGGCATAAGTGTCGCTTGAAAGGTTCTATAATATAAAAGCGTAAAGCTGTCCATTCCTGGGGCTTTCTCAGGTTGGGTGGCTGCGATGGCCATTGCAAATTCTTCGGCTGAGAGTGGTTGGGATACAGATTCCCTTTCCTCCTGCGTGAGCCTCGGGAGTTGGGCCTGGTAGGTAAGTAGTCATTTCAGAGAGTAAACTGGTTTGTTGCGAGGCCGAAGGAGTAGATTTCAAGTTGTATAAATCCAAATAAAACTTACGGAATGCTTCAGCTAACACTGGGGTGGAAGGTATTTTAGCACCGGAAGAGGTAGTCAGTGCCGAGACGAATGATTTACTATTTTGGGCTTTCGGTGCTCTAGCCAACATGCTGCTGCACTTGTTGCCATGTTCATGTTATGAGCGACGGACTCTTAGAAGAACATGTTTGGCCTTGTAAAGGGGGTGTTCCCTAATCATTTCCAGCACTGTCTTAAGTTCCATTTCCAGTACGGGGTCTTGATTAAGTTTATGCGCTCCTTCCAGGGTGTACAGTTTGTCCAGCAGGTCAGCTAATGTTTTCGTTCTGCGTTATTTGGACGTGTGTCCGTGCTTAATAGGGATCTCATGGAGGACACACTTGTGTGCTGCCAACAGGGAAAGGGGGTTTTCTACAGATCCTGAATTCATGGCAAAGTATTGGCTAAGTTTGCGCTGTATGTCCGCTGTGATTTCCGGGTCTTTTAACAGTGATTCATTTAGATGCCATATCGGTGTGCTAGATTGTTGTTGGGGGTTAACTTCTAATATAATCATTGCATGATTTGAAATTGCAATATGGCCTATTTTGGCTTCATAAATTAGCGGAATTGTGGAGTGTTTTAACGATAAATAAATCAATTCTGGAGTAGGAGCCATGGGGGGGGGGGGGGGTAGTAGGTATAGTCTCTCTCTTGAGGATGAAAGATCCTCCAAATGTGGACTAATTGGTGTGAGTGGAGAAGCTCTTTGAGGCATAGTCTGGATCCTCTAGAGGTGGAAAGTAGTCCCTTACTTGAAGGATTCAAGAGTGGAGAGAAAAGATTCAAGACCTGCTACTTGATTGGTATTGGGCAGGTATACGTTCCCCAGAGTAAAAGTGTGGGAGTAAATTTTCCCTTTCAGCAGGAGGAATCTGCCCTCCGAGTCCCGATGGACGTCCGTCAACTGCCATGGAGGAACTTGGCAACCAGCATACTAGTCCCTTAGATTTGGAAGATGGAGACGGGCTGTGATTGACCGTCAGGAAATTGGAGTTGTAAAGTTTAGGGATCTTATCTGCTCTAAAGTGGGTCTCTTGGAGAAAAACTAAATGAGCTCTTAGTCTCCAGAGTTCCTTAAGGCAGCAAATTCGTTTCTCGGAGTTTAGCCCCTTGATATTCCAGGAAATGACTTGGCTGGTGTGACGCCAGCCGGCCCCCTAGGGGACTAGTGGGAAGAGAACAAAGGGGCAAAGGAGGGGGAAAGAGGGGGGCGGGAGGGGAAGACAACAACGGTTTGGGTAAGCTGGGAGTGAGTGGGAAAGGGATAGAGGGGAAAGGGAATGACACAGGAAGGAAAAGAAGAGAGGAGGGTAACAAAACTAATGCTCACACGAGTTATACTGCCACCAGGGCAGAGAAGGCCTAGAGTGGGTAGCGGTAAGGCACTTCCAATCACCGGGCCTAAGGGGACCCCGCCAGGCTGATTGCAAAAATGAATTAAAAATTAAAGTTAAAAAATAAACCAGAGAACACAACTTGTGTATAACATTTCTCCCAATGTAGGAGCAAGCAAATGTTTATGTTAAAGCTGGATATCCGTTAGCAGTGCATATACAGGCCGAGAATTAACACTCAGAGTAACACTCAGACTAGAAACCACAATAATGGCAGGAAATAATATAAGAGGTTAGAGTTGCCCTCAAAGGGGGCCTCCGTATCAAATCCTGTGAAGGCCAGGGTGCCCCGTCAGGCAACGCTAACTATGATCAGTTATATGAGCTGTAACATAACATAACATTTCAAAGGCACTGACAATACAAACTGGTCAAATGACTGGATGGTGCAATTGCACCTCATTTATTCTATCTAATCCCTCATAGGGATGGCCCCTCCAAGATCTAACAAATGTGGGGGGAGCATTTCCACTCGAACACATGGGTGACCCTGTCAGGGACTAACAGTGTGCCCTGGGGACCTCTCTATGATCGACAAGGGTAGAGGGCCCAATATGTAGCTCCCAGATGGTGTTTACGCCATTAATTTGGAATGCCGATGTAGAATAGACCCATCGAAACTAGGGGTTGTGACAGAGCTGCGAGGCGCCAGTAATTGCCCCCCCCCCCCATGGATGAGATCCTGGAGGCCTCCCCAGGAGCATAAAACAGATAAGCCCATACCCTAACCCTCTATTGAAGCTAGTAGGGTCCAATAAGGAACGCTCAAATGTAATTCCTAGAGCGTTAGGTAATAAGTGGACCAGTTATGGTGGCCATGGCGGTGGCACTGGTTCCCACAGAGACACTCGTCCCTTAGAGTGAGTTCTATTTTTTCTCTTTCCTTTTGCCCACCCTTTCGCCCCCCCCCCCTCCCCTCCAAGAAAAATAAAAATAAAATAAAATAAACCACACATGTTTAGCGTTGCCCACCGAAGGTGTCCCTGGCTCGGAAATTGGTGAGAGCCAAAGGGCCCTGTGAGGGCAGGGCCTACCATGACCAGGTCAAACAGACAGTGGTATGTTACTGGGGTAATGTGGAGTATGCTATCAGGTGACGTGAATCAGGTTTGGCAATACATCTCTTTGCATGTCAAGTCCATTCCAGGGGTAGCCACCTCGAGGTCTCATGTATGTGAAGGGAGCCAATATATGGATATTTCTGTCGAGGGTCAATTATGCGCCAAGGGGGGTGGGATTCCTCACTATAATCTGCAAGTGAAGAGGTGGAAATTTGTGTCTCTTGGGAGGGAGAGCGGCCATTGGTTCAGGATCCCTTTGGTAGTGTTGATTTTACGACACTGTGAGTGGCAAGGGGGGTGGGGGGTAGTTACTTTCAGAGAGGGGTACCCATATCCACCGTACCCCACCTGTGAGACCCCAAGTGACCCCATGGAGATATCCAAGGTGGTAACAACATTGTTCCTCCCCGTTGGGCTAGTTGAAACTGAGGAGGGAAAGAAAAACAAAAAAAAAAAGAAGGGGAGGGAGGAGAAATTCTGGCAGGTTCCATAAGAGGGACTCCAAAGTTCATTGTAAGAGGGATTGGAAATTTTCATCAAGTGTCTATGGAACGCTTTATAGCAAAAACAGCATGGGGAAGTTGAACGGTCCTTAACGTCGCTCTTCATTCTGTGATGTCCGTTGTCTGTTCCTGCGGGATTGGCAATTGTCTCGGGCTCGTTGAGGTCTGCCTTGAGGCGAACCGCCTGGTGGATCAGATGAGACATCAATAATAAGCCAGTTTAGAACTAGGGGCTCCATCTCTGCAAAGTTGAATAGGTCAGGTAGTTCCAAGGGATGCTGCAGCGGGAAGGAGCAATTGCCTTTGCGTACTTTTAGGTGAAATGGGTGACCCCATGTGTAGGGCATTCCTAGCTCCACGATTCTCTCTAGCAGGGGTTTCAGGGTTCTGCGCATTAGCAGGGTCTTTCTTGAAACGTCCGTCAGGAGTTGGACGGGACCCCGTCAAATTCCAGAATTCCTACTCACCATGCCTGTTGAACAATTTCTTCTTTAAGCTTGTAGGCATGCAGGCGACATAGTACGTCTCTGTCTTGAGAGGTAGGCCTAGGGCCGAGGGTACGGTGTACCCTATCAATGGCAACTTCTGTGTCTGGGGGTCGGTCAAGATACATGTTAAAGATGTGAATGCATTTCTGCCTGCGTCAGTCTCTGGGATGCCCCTTAGCCGAATGTTCTGTCTGCAGCTGCGATTTTCAAGGTCATCAAGAAGTAGGTGAAGCTGTACAACTTGATCAGACAAGTCAGTGTGGGCAGATTGGAGGTGGTCTACCGTATGTGCCGTTGCCCCTTTATC
Source organism: Lithobates clamitans (assembly GCA_037952925.1). NCBI lineage: Eukaryota > Metazoa > Chordata > Amphibia > Anura > Ranidae > Lithobates > Lithobates clamitans. The sequence continues at coordinate 3,924,135 of JBBGZY010000281.1, forward strand.
CTGTTCCAGTGCTGTTACTCTGTCATCTACCTCAGACACTTCCTGCTTAAGCACTTGTAGTTCTCCCCTCAGTGCTGATTCTACCCTGTTTGCTAAGGTTTCAAGTCAGCTCTTGTGGGTAGTTGCTGCAAGAAGGTCCACAAAATTTGCTCTGTTAAATGTGCGGGGGGGGGGGGGGGTTGTGCTGTATGGTGGCTTTAGGTATAGTGCTCACTGTGACCTGTGCAGTAGAACCATGCAGCCGGGCGTCTGTTGAATTGTTGTGGCTGTAGTTGAGGTCCTGTGGGGAAGCATCATCGCCAGTGAGTTGCTCGGGACATAATATAGGAGCAAGGCAAGCATGGAGAGAGGTCGCTAGGAGGGGAGAACAGCGGCATGTCATTGTCTTGGCGGTGTTCTACTTTTTGCGGTGCAGCGGGATCTGGAGCAACGTGGCTACAGGTGGCCGGCGCCATCTTGTTCCCAGCCGGAGTAGAGGCAGAGGCCGTCTGTAAATTCGGCCGCAGGTACCATTCCTTGTCGGGAACGGTCTGTAATGTGCAGTCTGTTGTGTTCCTGGTTACTACCAGGGCTGGAGGAGCCGTGAATGCGGGGTTAACGCTGTATCGTGCAGCTGGCAAGTCACCTCAGGCCAGGACCTCAACTAGTTCACCTCCTCATCCGTCCGCGTCGAGACCACGCCCCACCCTTGCCTAGGGTTTTTATCTGTCATGCTTTTGTTTTGAAACCTTCTCTAAATTTTTACAATGGATTTTATCAGAAGTTTCACATTATTTGAATGATTTTCACTTTGTAGGTCCTTTTAATTCTCCAATCTGTTCTGCATCAATATCCTTTTTCTTCAATATTTGTGTCTCATTTTTACTTGCTCAAGAAAAAACTGCATTTCCAACTGCCATTATCAAATTTCTCACTATAGATTCATCGGTTATGGAATTTAGATTGTCTCTAAATAAGCTAATTTGTATGAGATCTATGAATTTTTCCTTTTTGTCCAATTGCAAGACCTTGTTGAAGGATTTTCAAACACTTCTGGGTCTTTTTTTCTTTTCGGTAAGGGTCATCCCGGTCGCTAGGATATTCAGGCAGGTACTTCCATCATGCCATATTATCATGAAGGTGTTTCATTGACCCCAAATTTAATCTGAAGCAGGACAATGGCCCCAAACATACAGCCAATGTCATTAAGAACTATCTTCATTGTAAAGATGAACAAGTGTACCTAGAAGAATTTATGCTGTTTTGAAGGCAAAGGGTGGCCACACCAAATTTTTAAAGCGGTAGTAAACCCGCCAAAAGAAAAACGATTTAGCCAAAATTACAATCTAAATATTTATTTAGAATAGAATGGGCACTAAGAGTAAGCCCAAAAATCATTCTTACTGTAAAAACACTTTATATTCCAAACACTGCTGCTCTGTAATAGCCGTCACCATATCAACTGTGGTCTTCCGTGTCTGTAGTCTAATATACTTCCGCCCGCATTAAATTTTCCTCTCCTTAATCCCGCGCATGCGCACTAAAAGCCGTATCCAAGCCTCTTCTTCATTTCCGGTTACTACGGAAACGAACTGCGAACTAATCAGACTATCCTGTTGCTGGCTTACTTGGAAGCATCGCGGGATGTCGGGGCTGACGTCGACAATTGGAAATGACACAGCCCCAGCATAGATACTGTATTTTTCCAGCAGGGTCTCTGCTTGCCGGAAAATTTGGACATACAGCGCATGCGCGGGCTACGTCACTAGCCACAAATATACCTATAACTCGCAAGTCAAGCAGGTGAAGAGACATTCTTCTAAAGCAAACAATTATAAAACCTGCACTCGTCCACAGGAAGAAAAGTCATCATATTGGGTATACAACCACTTTAATTGATTTGGATTTCTCTTATGATCATTTTCTTTTCATTTTATTTGATAAAAATAAACTATTAACACTTCTATTTCTGAGAGCATTTTTAATTTAGAGCATTTTTTCACACCTGCACAGTACTGTATCTAGAGTTAACAATGCCAATAAAGACAATGCAGATGCATTATCTGATTTACAGTTCAGAAGTCTCTGAGAACTGGCTCCAGGGGCAGATCTTTTTTCTTGCCCAGATTTCCTCTGGGACTTGATATGGGATTGTTTTCTTCTAATCTCAGGATTTTGAATCAACCAAGATTTGGGAAGAATATCTTCATGTCTGGTACAAATCGTATTCATTCTGTTCCAGTATGCAAATGAATAGTATGGAGATCAATTGTCATTTTGCCTTATCTTGTTTCATACCTAATTCATTCAGATCTTAGTCCTGCTTAGGCACACAGAATGCTCGCAGGTGTTTTGGTTTTTTTTTTTTCTTAAGTTTTCAGGCCTTCCTGCTTTATACTGTTTCTATCAGGTCAGCCAGGCCCTCATAGGGTTTAGGAAGTTTCACCCAGCTATAGATGGCGGATGCTCTATTTCCATTGATCTTTTAGGTAAACTTATCTCAGTTCTTGAAGTTGTTAATGTTTTCACCATTTGAGTTTTTACCTTTTCAGGCTACTTTTTACTGTAGCCATTTTTTTGGGCTTTGAGAATTGGGGAATTTAGGATAATTCTCTAAAATTGTTCATTAATAGATTTAAAACTGATTTATTGGGCAATGGTTGTCTAATTACATTATATGGATCTTCTAATTTGGTTATTTGTCCTATCGGTAATGCTTCAGAATATTTGTCTATTAGACTTATGTTTGATGGTTCATTTTTCATTCATACTGATCTAGACACTTTGACAAGACTTCAGTTTGCAGCTGTTCTCTCTTCTGATCTTAAAAAAAACTTAACCTTTCTAGGTTTTCATTTTTCTTCTCACTCATTTTGGATAGGGGCTGCGATGACGGCTAGCTCTTTTGGTTTTTCTCCTAACTAACTTAGGTGCGTGGGTCATATAATTTTATATATATCCACCCTAATTTGTTAATTTACTATGTTTCTTTCAGGTTTGTCTAAACCCATAATTTATATGATAGTTGGTCATCCTTATGTTTATTGTGCCAGAAAGCAAGCAAGCGCAGGGGGTAAGAAACTTTTTGTGGGCTATTTGTTGGGAAAATGGTGTTAGCGCTTCAATCATCACGGCACAATAGTTGATATGGTGTCAGGATGATTGAAGCGCATTATTTCTATTATTACATTGTAATATAGAATAAAATAGTTCAACTTACCATAATGCAGTAGGAGTCCTGAGCATGTCACTTGCCACGTCGCCTGCCATCAGATGCGGATTGTTACTTGCCACGTTGCCTGCCACCAGATGCAGCTTGACATTTGCCACGTTGCCTGCCACCAGATGAGGATTGTCACTTGCCACAGTCACCTGACACCAGATGCAGCTTGTCACTTGCCACGTTGCCTGCCACCAGATGCAAAATGTCACCTGCCACGTCACCTGCCACCAAATGTGATTTTTCATTTTCTACATCACCTGCCACCAGATGCAGCTTGTCACTTGCCACTTCGCCTGCCACCAGATGTAGCGTGTCACTTGCCACGTCACCACCAGATGCAGCTTGTCACTTTCCATGTCGTCTGCCACCAGATGCGAAATGTCACCTGTCACGTCTCCTGCCAACAGGTGCAGCTTGTCCTTTGCCACGTCGCCTGCCACTAGATGCAGCTTGTCACTTGCCATGTCACCTGCCAGGGCCACCAGATGTGGATTGTCACTGTATTGGTGCAGCACTGGTCCATTTAACACAGAGGCAGGCCGGTGAAACAGAGGCAGGCACAGTGAGTGCAGGATTTCATCTCTCTGCTCCCTGCCGCTGCTCCTTCGACATTGAAGAGGCCCGGCTGTGAGGACAGAAGAGCAGTGATGCAAGGAAGGCGGAGAGAGATGATGTCATCTCTGCTCGCCTGCCCGCTCACTTTTCTCACCCTCCGGGCCCTGTCATCCGCCTGTCCCCCGGCTTACTCATGACACCTGCCCGCTCGCTTCTTTAATCCGCTTGGCCCTATCATTCGCCCAGCCCCCCACTTTCTCATGACTCCCGCCTGCCGCGGTCCAGCTGCAGGGAAGCCACGGCCTGGTAGTGGGCCATGGCCCGGTGGTTGGGGACCCCTGGTTTAAAGAGTATCTTTGGCCAAAATGTAAAATTATATATTCATTTCCACATTGTATTCAAAGTTATTTCTAGCCTACTCCTAATAATCGAAACAACCTTGATGTTTGTAAACGTACTTTTCAAAGATCCCCACAATTTTACTTCCATGAATTACATGACATGTATTCACTATGCTCTGTTGATAGGCACTGCGGTGTCACAGAATTAATGGATCGTGCCTTTTTGAACAACAAGGGAATGTGTTATGGTAAGAGATACAGTATATGCTGACAGCCTATGTGGTCAGTTCTCTAGTCCTAATGATGCTTCTGTCCCTCTTCCTCCAACCCCCCACCCCACATCCCCCACAAATAAACAGCTTTGGTTTAATATTGGTGTGTCTGTTAATAAATGCACACTGGCAACATTGTTTTATTATGCTGTCCTATCAGTAATAGATTTCTTGGAACTTCTACTGTATGTTTATAAATGTTATATTTACATTTTATTAAAAAAACACATCCACATGGATCAGACTATAATAAGTTTTTCACATGGCATTGAGCGAGATCAATGTATACTTATTAGGTGATGAAAGTTAATGTATTTAATGACAATCAAAGAATGTTTACCATGTAATAAAAATTATGAAAATAAATACTCAAAGGAGGATGACATATATACTGAACAGAAGATGGTAGCACCATTACATGTATAAAGAACTAACATCAACAAACAGCAATACGTTTAGACAGCAGTGCTGCTGATGATGATGATTATGCTAGACAGATTATTTAGCTTAGCATGACAAAGCAAAATTATCCAAAGACATAAAGGCTATGTAAATAGTTTCCGGTGGTTTAGCTGAATGTAATTTTTTTTAATTTGCCTCCATAGGAAACTGTATGTATGTCAACTAACTGCAGTCATAAAATGAATGCATTAAGAAAGGTGGGGCTTAAGAGTATTTGCAGGCAATAAAATAAAAGGAAATAAGACATAGTATTATAATATTAAAGGAAACCTATCATGCTGGAATGTCAGCTTTAGGGTGGTTGTAAACTCTTACATATACCCAGTGAAGTTACTGGCCTCAGGTGATACACAGAGATTAAACACATCCTCCTAATAAATGTTCCTGTCTATCTGCAATCGCCTCTTCTCTACATCAAAGTGCTGAATTATAAAACTTGTCTGAGAGTTCAGAAAAAAGGGGGCGGAGAACTGAAGTAACACTCTGCAGAGATCAGAGTGGAGAGCTCTGAAAGCTGATTGGAGGGAAGGGACACACCCACTTCACACAGCACTCAGGAACAGAGCTGAGGCTTTCAATCTGCTGGAGGTCCCTCCTCTGTCACTATTTTTCTCGTGTCAGGAAAACTTGTCAGAAGTGATTCATGCTGATAGCAGAGGAATGAATCAGCAGACAGAAATTACACTTAGTGCTCTTAATTGAGACAAGTACACATTATAGAGAGATATGGTTTTGTCATGTCTGAGGTTTACAACCACCTTAATACAAATCTGAAACAAGTATTCAGATAAGATGTTCTGACTCATTGTATGCATGCTTGTTCTAGATATGAATGAAAGGCCAACCAGACAACTATCACTTTAGGAAAGAAAAGGGGGTAGCAGTGGTATCCTCCATATTGCCCTCATGGCAGGTGTTTTGTAGGCAGACCTTATCATGGAATTACTGTAACATTAATACCAGCAGTTAACAGGCTAATATTTGTTAAGCTTGAGCATATTTGGCTGGCAAGCATTGATTTTACACTGGCATGCCTTCTGCAAACTCCATATGTAGTGTTACGCCTCAATTTAGCATGGGTCGATTGATAGGGCCTAATATCCATCTACCAAATTAGCACAATGCCTACACCTACAATTTCCATTGCCTTCATCTGCAGCATATGGCCCACATACCATTTGGCCGGCTTCTGTTGGATGAGCATGCTGGAAAACAAGTAGCCAACTGACTCCCGATCAGCACTCTCAGCCAATGGCAAAGATCGCTGATCGGAGAGTTCTGTTGGGAGGGCCGTCCCCCTGTCAAAACACAACAGGTCAGCGGGGGAGATAGATATACATACTTTGCATAGTGAGTACAGCGGCTCCAACCGGAGCTGACAGTTTTTTTCATTCAACCCAAAAACCTACAGTGCGTACCCGGCTTTAGTGTGATAGAAACAAATTTTGCAATATTACAGTTTAGGAAAACTTCACTGAAAGCACATGACTACATTATCTAGTTGACACAAGCAGCCAAAGAAGTATTTAACAAAGCCTATAAGTCATGTGTTTGAAAAGTTCTGTCAACCTTTAAGTTACTCCTTGAGGTGATATGCATCCACCACACAGCTAATGAAAGACCTACTAGAAAGCTGGTAGCTGTGTGCACTCACATATGGTCATAATCATTTTAGCTTTCCCTTCTTTAGGAAAGATGTTAGTACACAACTATGTGATTTACTTGTCCCTCTCTGCTTTGCACTTAAAGCTTCATTGATAAATTTTCAGCTACATGCCTCATCCCACTCATTTATTTTATTTCACTTTGACATGCCAATGTAGAGATGAGACTTCAGTTGAGGAACGGGACAAAAGGCATAACTGCTAAAACCTATACTTAGGAATACATTGTGGGTGTTTCTTGGTGTCTTGAATCTACTGACACCAATCCAGCTTGTAGGCTGTGCTGGGAGAAGTGATATTCCATACTACAATGCATACTGCCAGTGGCAATTCCACTCATCAGAGCAGAGCAAGCAGTATGTGAGCAGTGGAGACTCTATTCTTTTAGGTAAGTAGCCACTGGCACCACAATAATTGGCCACAATAGTAAGGTTGTCTTCACCAATGACTAATGATGTAAGGGGTGTTTTACTAGTGACAAATAATGTAAGGGGGCTCTTAAACAATGGCCATCAGCATAATCATCACTGACCAACATTGGCCTTCAACACACTCTTAACTGACTATCAATGTAAGGCTGCATGTCACCAAGATGGTATTGTACTGACTGCCAATGCAAGAGGCTATTTCACCACTAAGCACTAATGTGAGGCGGCAATTCTTCAATAACTACCAATTTATTGCGGCACTACAATGACAACTCTGTGTAATGCTTCATACTATTGGCTGCTGCACTCAACAATCTGTGATAAATTTTTATATAGTCCTAATCACTGACTTTAGACCATTTTCTGCATTCTGAAGAGTGGAATATAATAATGTATAATGGAAGTTTAATTTAAAAAAAAACTTTGTGAAACTCTTCTTTAGCCACTAACCGACAGGTTGGCTCGGCTGGGCAAATCGCCGTAGCTGTACGTCGCTCTTTTAAGACGTGACAGTAGGCACGCGCACGCGCCTGGCTCGTGTCCCTGGAGCTAATGCGCCTGTCTGGCAGGTGCAATGACCGCTGGGCAACCGCAATCCCTCGTGATAGAGCGAGAACTGGGATCTGTGTGTGTAAACACAGGGGAGAGGAGAGAGATTGTGTGTTCATACTAAGTATGAACCCCGATCTCTCTCCTCCCCTAGTCAGTCCCATCCCCCCCACAGTTAGAACACACCCAGGGAACACAGTTAACCCCTTATCGCCCCCACCCTAGTGTTAACCCCTTCCCTGCCAATGACATTTTATACAGTAATCGATGGCTGAAGTGGCTAATAACTGCATACGACACAGATAACCTTTCTTCCTCTTTCCAAGGAACTGTCTGCTCACTAACATTTATGTATACAGTATATCAGAATTTGAATGCAAAGTGAACAATTTGGATAACAACTGCTGACCGTGGTGCTGATTTACAAAAGCCAGTGTACAGAAAACTGGAGCAAAATAAAGCATTTTCCAACAGCAGTCATATTCCATTTTTTGTTTAACACATAACCACAATTTCTTCTTTGAAATTCAGCTCCCTTAGGGCTCGTTCACATTAGTGATTGGGGAGCAATAAAACCCTGCTTTTAAGCTGTACTTTTACCGCACACCAAGTCCTTTAGCTGCAGAGGCACAAATCACTGGGGAACACAAGCCGGGTCAGTAATTACACCCCTTGCCACTTTCAGGAGGCGTAGCACCTGCTGAATGCAATACATTCAACTGAATGGGACCACTCTGCAAGCGCCCCGCAGCCATGTGTAAAGCACACAGCTGAGCTACTGCAGGGTTCAAGGGCTTAAAACAGGTGGTGAGGAAGCAATGCTATGCCTACTCGCTATCTGTCAAACGCTCTCTAAAGAGGGATCCGAGCACTGATCACATTTCAGAGAGCAAAGCTAGTGTAAACGAGCCCTTATGCTCATCTAATGTACACATCATATGTTCAGGTTTCCACAAAATTTGGCCACATACAAAGGGAGTAAGGTAAATAATTCTACTGCCAATGGCTCTTTCTGCTCTCAGCCAAACCTATGAGAGCAGGGAGAGGGGAGAAGAGCTGCTGCAGAGTGCACAACGCTGAACTGAGATCATGCTCATGTGGGTATTTAGGGGGTACTGTGGGGAGCTGCACTTAAAAGTTTTTTTTTTATCTTAAAGGGTAACTCCATTTTCATGGGAAAAAAATAGCAAATAAAAAATAATAAAGCATATACAATTGTGACACAAGTCATATTGTAACTGAATGTTATTAAAAAATTACCTTTCCTTTTCAATCTGCAGCACTGTAATTTTCTGTAAAATTCAAGGTAATATGGCTACCTGGAGGTGTTCTATACCTATACCCCCAGAAACATAAACAGCGGCTCCTGTTCATTCATAAACTGAAGCATCATAAACACAGTTTACGCTGCTCAGTTATGAATGAACAGAGTCAGTGATCACTGACTCTGTTCATTCAGGTAAGGAAGGAGTCGAGGAGGACTGGAGGAGGACAGAGGGGGACCAGAGGAGCCCAGAGGATATGAAGGGGGACCAGAGGAGCGCGGAGGATATGAAGGGGGACTGGAGGAGCACGGAGGACATGGAGGGGGACAGGAGGAGCACGGAGGACATGGAAGGAGACAGGAGAAGCATGAAGGACATGGAGGGGGACCGGAGGAGGGCCGGAGGAGCACAGAGCAGAGGACACGGAGGAGGACACAGGAAACAGTCAGGTGTGATCGGTGCGGCGGTGGGGGCAGTTACAAGCACCGATTTCCCTGTATAGATTTCAATAGCTGAAAGCCGCGTTGGAGAGAAGTGTCTGTCAGCTGCTTTATTGAAATCTATACAGGGAGATTGGTGCTTGTAACTCCCCCCACCACCGCACCGATCACCCAAAACTGTCCAGATATTGGGTCAAGCATCAGAGCTTTTGCACGAGTACTAGTCGGTATCAGTGCAACCCTAGTACAGACCCACCAGGGATGCCCATTAGAGCCCACAGGGATGGCAATCAGTGCCAATCTGTGCAATCAGTGATGCCTGTCAGTGCTTCCTCATCAGTGCTTCCTCATCAGTGCTGCCTATAAGTGCTATCTATCACCGCCCATCAAAGCCCATCAGTGCCACCCAGCAGTGCCCATCAGTGCTGCCTATGAGTGCCCATCAGTGCTGCATATCAGTGCTGCTTATCAGTGCCGCCTATCAGTGCTGCATATACGTGCCTCATCATCAGTGCCACCTCATCAGTGCCCATCAGTGCTGCCTCATCAGTGCTGCCTCATCAGTGCCCATCAGTGCAGCCTCATCAGTGCTTATCAGTGAAGGAGAAAACCTAATTATTTACAAAGTTTACAAACAGAAACAAGGAAAAACTTATTTTTTTCAAAATTGTTGGTATTTTTTTATTTGTAGTGCAAAAAATAAAAAACCCAGTGGTGATCAAATACCACCAAGAGACTATTTGTGGGGGAAAAATTATAAAAATTTAGTTTGGTATTGCATGACCGCGCAATTGTCATTAAAAATGTGACAGCACTGAAACCTGAGAATTGGCCTGTGCAGGAAGGGGGTGAAAGTGCCCGATATTGAAGTGGTTAAGTGACATTTACTACTTCTATTGAGATCTGAGTTTATCACCCCCCCCCCCCAAAGCTGAGCCGAACTACTATAAAGGCTTTAAAAATGTTGCTTAAGGTTGATTGAAAGCTTTACAATTTTTGTAAAAGCTTGTTGTGTACTCTGTTCTTATACAAGCTAAAGCCTGTGTGTAAAATATTGGAAAGCTAAATGGGTTATATAACAGCAGCAAGCACTATGATGTAATCCAAGGTAACATAATAGATTTCTGAAATAAGCACAGTTTCTTCTTAATAGAAAAATCTAACCTAAGGCATTGAACAGATGATAGCATACACTACTACCTGCATGCTGGCATTGCTTCATCTGTCAGTTGTTCATTCAGAATCTTGGCTATCGCAGTCAGGCTGTTACTCATTCTGCACATGTCTCTTCCTGGAATGCCCAGGACTTCATTAAATGTGTTTGTAAGGTTTCTAATCTCCATGAGGAGTAAATGATGAAATGAGTGTTCCATGTTATTCAACTGATTCACCAGATACGTTAGACACATCTTGGCCATCGTCTATAAAGTAAACAATAAGACATGCTTAATACAGGACAATATATAACTGTGTACAAGACAAACCCAAACCATGGTTAAATTGCTTACAAACAATAGTAGATATTTATATCAAGAAAATCTCAAACCACACATGTAATGAGCTGAAAAGGATAGGCCTATCACAATACTAAAGTAAATATTATTTAATGACTACACTGTATTTGCTTTTAATCCCATGTTGAAGGAAGGAATGACAAATGATCTAAAAATGATGAATGTTCTTTATTACATAAAAATTGGCACATAAAGATCACAGGTATGAAAAGAACATTGAAACAATGAAATACACTTTATCTTTTTTCATGCTGCCTTTGCGGAGTATTCAGCAGTTGAAAAGTAGCTATTTTGGGACCTATTAAAATTGATGGCACTATAGCAGAAAGCAGTTTCAAGACACTGCAACTAGTTATTGTACATAGTGTCGCTCTGAGTGAATATTAAAATTACCTTGTAGCATATATGAACACTACCAGACTCAGTATTGATATGTTATTTTTGCCTGTTAAGTGAATTGCTACATGTTAAGGCATTTGTCTTCATAACAAATCACTTTTATATGCCTCTCAAGAACTTAATAAAAACCCTTTCCATTTTGTGACCCTTTACTTTACAATATACTGTAGATGTCTGGTTAAATATTTTATCGCAACCACTACTGTCTGCCCAATTGCCTGGTCAGCATATCACTGTCTTTCTACTGGTAAAAGGGCCAATTGACAGAAAAAAAACCACCAAGCTTGTAAGCAGGTAGGCAGGTGGTAGTTATTTGTCACGTCCTCCATGTTTCCCTCCTTGTTGGGTGCCAAGCAAGGTTCACATGAGAGACCTACCCCTGGGTGGGTTTTTCTAGGCTACACTAGGCACCTTGTACAGAGTCACTTTACTACACATGGGGTACACTACACAGAAGTACTTTCATACCTCTGTACAGGATAGGAACCTTTGCAGGGCAAATCCACTCCTGTTGCTCTGTGAAACAGACTGCTGGCAGAAGAAGTGCCTACAAAATCTCCCAAGCTACTATAGGCCATTTCATCTATACCAGGTACACGCTACTGACTTGTGTCTTTACACCACTCCACACCGATGTCTTAATACTCCAATGTGTTTAAGACCCACTCAGTGGACTGTGTGTGCCAATTACTTTCATTACACCCTTTTCAGTAACTTCAGACCAAGCAGGGCCAACGTTTCAAATGCTTTACTTAGAAGAGTGGAAAGGCAATTACAGAGTCCAACTTTCAAAGGCATAATTCTTCCCTAACTCCTTAACTTTAGCTACAGGCTGTGCCCTGCCACTGCATACCTGCAAAGGTATTGATCATGGAACATAAAGCCCAACAGAGGCATTCTACCAGAGCTGGTATCGGAAACCCCAGGTCCTGATGACTTTACATCCAGACAGTGATGCGTGATGTTAGAATATTATTCCAAATTCATAATTCGGCACTTATAGGTGTTATTTTATATTCATGGCAAGCTTGCAAAATATATTTGGTTTTATGATTAATCATAATAAATAGAGTATGTGTGAATGGCCTTGATCAATTGATTTGACATGATTCTTCATCTAAAGCTGAGCATTGCTGGATTTTTCTGGTGTAGGCAATTTGAGTATGACATATAAGGTATCTTGGTATAGAATGTCATGAGAAGACAAAAATAGACACGTGTCCACGTAGCTAAAGGAATATACATTGTGGATTATATACTGTTAAGTTAAGCTAGTTTGTAGTTCCAGTCATATTAATAAGTAATGGTTTGTAGCAAGAGATATACAAATAAACCGCCCCTGAATCTCTCTTACTCCACTGCGCCAAAGAAAAGTGCAAAGCTATATAAAAGATGTGTAAATGAATACAAAATATGTGTACATCCACAGTGTACAGTGAAAAAAAGCTGCCACTTAAATAAATACATAGACTGATCAAAATCCCAAAACTATACCTCTCACACGTGTACAGATAGAGATAGCGGCGCTAATATAAATTGTGTAAAATAATGGGTCAGAGCAGTATAATGCCTACGACCCTCTACTTATACATAAAAATAATAATAATAGTGTCATGAAAAATATTAATTTTATCATGAAAAGAAATTTCCTTAACACCCAGTGAAAAGTGTCACTATAAATAATAAATTACAAGAAATGAATGATCAAGTTCAACAGTTGTTTTTCAATCTTCTTGTGAAAAATCTTCTACTCTTCCACCACACCACCGTGATAGTGACACCACTCCCTCTGAAGAGCGCACTCACCAGATTGTATAGCCTCCCACTCTCGTGTTTGGCAAAACAGCAATTGAACCACACCTGGGTTGCATGTGATGAACCGTGACTCCAATCAAGCCAGCTCCATATGTGAAAAAATGAATTAAGTGCTCCACATAGCGTGATATCATTTTGACAGATTTATTAAAATCACTTCAAACACACTTCAATGGTTACACTCACTTGGTTTTATGATTAATCATAATAAATAGAGTATGTGTGAATGGCCTTGATCAATTGATTTGACATGATTCCTCATCTAAAGCTGAGCATTGCTGGATTTTTCTGGTGTAGCCAATTTGAGTATGACATATAAGGTATCTTGGTATAGAATGTCATGAGAAGACAAAAATAGACACGTGTCCACGTAGCTAGAGGAATATACATTGTGGATTATATACTGTTAAGTTAAGCTAGTTTGTAGTTCCAGTCATATTAATAAGTACTAGTATATAGTTACTTAATGTAAAGTTGGTAAAATGTGTTCATATTATGTAGATGTTTGGTTATATGACATTACATGATCAGCCCATTACTTCAAGTATGGAGTGTTACATGTGGGCTTTTCAATCCTATGCCATATATGACTCTGAGTTAGAATCTTTTCTTGGATAGCATATTGCTGAAGTTAGCAGAAATGAATATGTGCCATACAAGGTTCTAAGTTGGTGTGAGGTTATGACGTTCACACGTTCACACGTAACATATAAAGCCAATGCTTCCATATTGAAGGTGGCACAGACAGACACACACACAGACACACACACACAGCCACTAGGATAGATGACACTGACATGATCACAAGACACTTTGACAAGTGGGCACAGCTGTCAATTCTGCCAGAAGACTAAGAACGTCATTTCCTGCTTCTTCTTGGACGACACACAAGACAGCATGGAGATAGACAGCATCCATGAAGCACACATGCTTTCATAAGCTTATTACAGCTTTATAACTTTTATTCTATTTCATATATTTTTACCTACATTGAACTGAACTATTATATTTTTTACATTGTATTTATGATGCCAATTGTGTGACAATAAACTCACACTTTGTTTTAAGTCAGTTTGGCTATCAATGCTATTCATCCAGAAGCGCCTCTGAGATACAAGAATATGAGATATTAATAATATTCTTAATTTTGGCGAGCCAGCAACTGCCGTCATATCTCTATTTTTACGGAAATCTCGATCCTTGCTGAGGGGGGAGAGATTAGCGCAGTTTAGTCTCGAGAAAAAGACGGTTCAGAACCTATCAACCAAGAGGCGTTTGTGTTGCATCAGGTGTGGACAAGAGGTCCAAGAAACTGAGCCGGCTGAAGACGAGAAATTCTTCTAAATAGGGTGAGTAAAGTTATGGAATTTATTGATGAAATAGCTAGAGACAGCAAGCTAGAGTTTAAAGATGTGTCTTTATATCCAAATGACAGTCACTTGTGGAGATATATGTACAATGAATGCTTAAATGCCAATACACAGATTGATAAATCCAGGTTCACTGTACATAAATTACATAAGAAAATAAATAATGTATTGAAATTAGTGAGAATATTTAACAAAATGATTATTAATGTTGATTTACCTGCTAAAAATGTGTGTACACTAAAGCAGACAGAAACTAACAATGTACAGAACACAGGAATACATGACAATGTGTCCCAAGATTCTCTTAGTTGTCCAAACTGTGAGATTTTTTGTAATTACATAGAGAATCTTGAAGCACAATTAGAATCTAAAAAATTTTGCCAGAGTTACAAAATAACAGACAGATTGCTGTAATAACTACAGATGACAAAAAGACTGATCCCAAATGTAAGCAACAATCCTCTTATATTCCGGAAAGTTTGGATATGGAGAATGTTGATGCTACTGATGAAAAAGAAATGAAACATAAAAACTTATTATGTAGAACTGCAAAACTAAAGTTGCAAATACATGACCAACTTATGAAAGTTTTAAAAGACTTTCCTATTTATGACACTGAGGCAACTGTATTATCCAATTGGGATTTATTTGAAATGTTTGCAGATCGATTTAATCTGTCAAATGATCAACGCAATTACATATTTCAGTTGTGGGTTCCTGTTAATTTCGCTAAACGAATTAACACACCTGTTAATGATGACGAAGGTCAGGAAAAACAAAATGACGCGACAGATAGACTGCGACAATTATTGCTATGTATGACCGGTGAGCAAATACCGACCAAATGTTAGATCTTTTACAGACTACTGCAGAAGAAAGTCCAATTGATTTTAAAATAAAATTTTGCAAGGTTTATGAAATGATATTTGGAGTAGATGATGACAATGACCCAGGTTTAAAAACAGCTTTCATAAAAAAATTTAAATACCTTGACCCAACTTCAGTAGCCATAGCACAGGAACGTCAAAATTTAAATGATATAGTAAGCTTCATTGATAAAATTAGGAGACAATTGAATCAAAGCAATCTCACACACGAGATAGCTATAATTCAATGTGACAAAAATAGTCAGGCTGCAGACATGTCAGAAATGACAGGTCTTAGCAGGAATGACCAGGACAGGTGCAGGCAAGTGAGGCAAGGAGACCCTATCACGTGTCTTTACTGTCATAGGTCTGATCATATGAGAAAACATTTCTGTAAATATAAGAGAGACTCAAAAATAAAAACTAAAGATATAGAGAATGAAAAATCAGCTTTTGTACAACCTGTTTTTTCATGTCAAGATAAAATTTGGACTGAATTGCCTTATGCCACTGAAGTCAAACAGATCAGTAATTTGACTGTTAACAGCAGTTCAGACAACACTGTCACTGAAAGAGAGGGTTTATTGCCATTGCCAAAAATAGAATCACATCGTGATTCAATTTCCCTGCCATTACAATATGTAGCACCAATTATTTTGGATGAGAATGGTAGGCCATATATACAATGTTTGCTGAATGGTAAAAATATTAATTGTCTCATTGACATTGGATCTGAGATTAGCCTTACCAAAGAAAACATACCTGTGAAACCAAATTCTCCTATGTGTAATATAGTGGGTTTTAATAATACAGATAATTCCACTGCTAGACAGGTATCTAATGTAACATTTGAAGTACCTGGATTAGTAAAAACTAACATTAACATTTGGGTATGTCACAAAGCAGAGAATATACTTGGCATTGATGTAATCAATGAACAAAAATGGGTGATCGATTTGGCTAATAAAAGTATTTGGAAAGATCCATCTAGGCCCAAATCAGTGCTTATTGATCCCTCTGTATACAGTAAAGTTGGTTCCATTACCAATATGTCTACAGAACAAAAATGGCCTGATGTTGATGGTAATTGTGCTTTAAAGGAAGTGGTACAACGTTTTCCAAGTTTGTGGTCAAAGTTCAAAAATGACATTGGAACTTTGAAAAATACTGAATTGAATATTGAGGGAAAAGATCCAGAACCCCTTAATCAGTATGAGTTACCACTAGAATCAATTGGTCCACTTTCTGCCATTATTCAAGAGTTTGTACAACTTGGAATTGTAAAGAAAGCTAAATCAGTGGTAAATAACTGTATTTGGCCTATCAAAAATACTGATAATTCATATTCTTTATCAGTTGACTTAAGGACATTGAATACACATATCACAAATAACCCAGTTCTTCCTGATAAATCTAACTTAAAGTTAAATTTGAATGCTGAGGACAAAGTGTTCTCTGTATTAGAAATTATGAATAGCCATTTTCCCTTCCTTTAACTACTAGCAGTCAGTACAAACTCGCATTCACATTCAGAAAAGAGACTTATACGTTTACTCGATTAATACCTGGCCTAGGTATTGGTGATGGTATAGTTCATGAAACTATAGCAAAAATACTTTGAAAATTTTTTAGGCCAGACTGTATTTGTCAGCATGTGGATACGATTCTGCTGAGTACTCAGAATATCGATGAACATATGGTTCTTTTGTCTGAGTTGTTTATGATGTTACAAGCTGAAGGTTTAAAATGAAACACGACAAAAGTCCAGCTGATGAAAAGTCAAGTGAAATACCTTCACATGCAAATTAGTCAAGGAAAGAGACAATTGTTGCAAGAAACAGTTAGAGATATCACTGCAATCCCAACTCCAACAACTCATAAGGCATTGCATCAATTTTTGCATAAAATAAATCATTGCAAAGAGTTTGTACACTGTTTCGCAGAGAAAGTTAATCCACTATATAATCTTTTGAGGAATAAAGGTAATATAGTTGACCAATGGGGTCCAAATGAGAAAAATGCTTTTGAAATGTTGAAAAAAGATTTGCAGAATGCTCCAGCATTAAGTACAATACAGGTTTGTTCTGAAGCATCTTTTGTTTTGAAAACTCATGTATCTGAGAATGCCATCTCAGTAACGTTGTCTAAATTACAAGAAGGTAAGGAGAAAATAATTGCCTATTTCTCCAGAGTTTTATCATTTTTGGAAAAAACTTTTGAGTCAGGTGTAAAGCAACTGCTAAGTGTTTACTATGCAATAAAGCTACAGAGAGAATAGTGAAATCAAACAAAATCATTGTACAGACACCTGACTGCTCACTAAAAGGTATTTTTGAGGAAGATAGTTTTAAAAAATGTCGTAAAACATATCCTCTATGGTTCAGAGCTTTATCATCCAAACACATTCAGATAGATGTAAAAGGAAGACATCTTCAGGAATGTACACCAGCACATGTTTATACAGCTGTATCTGAGAAGTCTTTATCTCAGGTTTCCAGCATAAGAACAGAGAAGGACATTGAACCAGTACTTGTTACTACAAAACAGTCTAACACTAGAATAAGAGCTTCAACACAGAATACAGTTACGCACATTTCTAATCTTTTAGAGATGAGAACAAAGGCATAATCCATTGTCATCTCTGGGTGATACAAAGCTTTTCTTTTGTTTGTGAAAACAGAGATTTGTATCATGACCAAAAGGAGGTGTTGCGTCCTGTCATACCTAAACTTCACAGTACATATGATTTATAGTTTAGGCCATCTTAGACAGGATAAGGACAGTACATTGTAATACAGAAGCTCTCTTTGAAGGAAAATATAAGATAGTGTTATTTTACATATAGTTTAACAAATTCACAAAGTTATTGTCTCATAATGTTTTAACATTTGTTGGAAAAAAGTTACAAGAATTTAATGAAAATATTTTATGCCTGATTAATGATACTGCATTTCTTTTACAGAAATGGCATCTAAAATCACATAAATATGGAAGATAACAAGCTCATATGAAGAGCAAAGAGAATATCAAGAAAATTCAAAGTTAAAGAAGGAATCCTCTAGGGAAGAATGTTGGACAAAAGATTTATACTTCAGATTTATGACTGTTTTATCTTATTCAACAAGATTTTTCTAATCTAACAGAACTTGAAGAAGAAACTTTAAAGACATTTCATGAAGAAAAAATTAATCAGAAGAAACTCTATCTACTATAGATAAACAAATTGGGACTCAAACATTTGTTCACATATACATTTTTTGATAATCCGATTATTCTGATATTAATGTTCATATTAAGTTAGGATTATCATTATTTTTATTTATTTTTCCTTATTCATATATTGAATATTTTTAGATAACAACTGCACACTCATTCTAGTTTATAGAACATCTTTTGTTCATAACTTAAGAAACATATCACTCTTAATAGAAATATGGAAAGTTATGACAAGCTTTAGAGTGTAAAGTATATTTCCAAAGAACTAAAATATTATTTGAGCACAAATATGGAAATGTATTATTACATCATTTATTTTAATGATAATAATAATAATTATTATTATTATTAATAGTAATTATAGATATGAGTCATCATTATGTTATACATTTTTAAATTATATATCATTATTTTAAGATTTTGAATAGATAGATCTAAAAGAAGTTAAAGTAAAAAGAAAAGTGATTAGAAGGAGAGTTATTTCTAGCTGCTTCAGTTCTGAGGAATATTGTGTTCGATCATTTGATACAAGGATGTGTAAATGTGACATGAATGATGTTTTGAATGTATCAGAATAATTTGATATGATTAATCATAATTCAGGGGGGATTGTTAGAATATTATTCCACATTCATAATTTGGCACTTATAGGTGTTATTTTATATTCATGGCAAGCTTGCAAAATATATTTGGTTTTATGATTAATCATAATAAATAGAGTATGTGTGAATGGCCTTGATCAATTGATTTGAAATGATTCCTCATCTAAATCTGAGCATTGCTGGATTTTTCTGGTGTAGCCAATTTGAGTATGACATATAAGGTATCTTGGTATAGAATGTCATGAGAAGACAAAAATAGACACGTGTCCACGTAGCTAGAGGAATATACATTGTGGATTATATACTGTTAAGTTAAGCTAGTTTGTAGTTCCAGTTATATTAATAAGTACTAGTATATAGTTACTTAATGTAAAGTTGGTAAAATGTGTTCATATTATGTAGATGTTTGGTTATATGACATTACATGATCAGCCCATTACTTCAAGTATGGAGTGTTACATGTGGGCTTGTCAATCCTATGCCATATATGACTCTGAGTTAGAATCTTTTCTTGGATAGCATATTGCTGAAGTTAGCAGAAATGAATATGTGCCATACAAGGTTCTAAGTTGGTGTGAGGTTATGACGTTCACACGTTCACATGTAACATATAAAGCCAATGCTTCCATATTGAAGGTGGCACAGACAGACACACACACAGACACACACACACAGCCACTAGGATAGATGACACTGACATGATCACAAGACACTTTGACAAGTGGGCACAGCTGTCAATTCTGCCAGAAGACTAAGAACGTCATTTCCTGCTTCTTCTTGGACGACACACAAGACAGCATGGAGATAGACAGCATCCATGAAGCACACATGCTTTCATAAGCTTATTACAGCTTTATAACTTTTATTCTATTTCATATATTTTTACCTACATTGAACTGAACTATTATATTTTTTACATTGTATTTATGATACCAATTGTGTGACAATAAACTCACACTTTGTTTTAAGTCAGTTTGGCTATCAATACTATCCATCCAGAAGCGCCTCTGAGATACAAGAATATTAGATATTAATAATATTCTTCACGTAACATCCTTAGAAGGGGCATTCCTTTAAGAAGTTCTTCTGGCGGCTATCATTGGGGCATTTTAAGTGAGTCGGTGCACTTAACGACGGTCCCAGCAAACCTGCATGCAGTATAGGTACAGTATGGTATAGTCTCAGCACAAGTGCAAGGTAGATGTGGTTAAGATATGAAATGGGTTCGGTATAATGTGGTATAGGTGCAGTCTAGGTTTGGAATAAGTGTGGTATAGAATGCAGTATGGGTGCATGGATTAAGTACACTTGGTGTCCTGCTCTCAGTGGCTCAGTCTCTGCTAGCAGTATCAGCAATGGCAAAATAGCCCTCCCACCAGTCCCTGAAATGCTGTGATAACCTTACACTGTAGGGGGCAAAAGCCTCTTCCCAAAAGTCTCTGGTGATTGGCAGTGGGAAGCAGAGTGGATGCTCCAGTCTCCCTGGGGCAGCGGTGCAGATGCTGTAATGTGGGCAGTGCTGCGCTGCTTTTGGGGGTCCTCGCTCCCAGCCTCAGGCTTGGATCTCCACTGATATGGTCTTCTGCAGGCAAATATGCACACAGAGGTGCTCTTTCTCTCACTAATGCCCTCGGTACCAAGAGCAA
The DNA here is from genome assembly GCA_037952925.1 of Lithobates clamitans. Lineage (NCBI taxonomy): Eukaryota > Metazoa > Chordata > Amphibia > Anura > Ranidae > Lithobates > Lithobates clamitans. The sequence continues at coordinate 3,944,741 of JBBGZY010000281.1, forward strand.
GAGCAATTTTCCCAAGCAGTTTAATAAAAATAAACCCTCAATCCTCTTTCTGCATAGTACCTATTGGGATCTGTAGTGTAACTATTATAGCGCATTCCTATTGCATTAGGGTGTGCACCCCAAAGCTCAAACACACACGTGTGTGTGTGTGGTGTGTGTGTGTATGTATGTATGTGTATGTATGTGTATATATATATATATATATATATATATATAGATATATATAGATATATATACACATACACGGTATACACACACTCTTATAAGTAAATGAGAACAAACATTTTAAAATGTATGAATTTTTTTTTAACACTTATCAGTGTTAAAAAATGAAAAAAAAAAATTATTAAAACATTTAATTTTTCACACTAGTGGTTGAGGGGCTATAAAACTCTGCGGTTGAGCTGTGCTTTTACCACCCCTCAACCACTACTACCATTTAGCTGTAAAGGCAGTAGTTGGGCATATTCACATGCCGAGGCTGCAATTCTACCCCCTGTTGCTTTCAGCGGGTGTAGCACCCACTGACCGTGACCTATTCAAGTTACTGGCGGCACTCTGCAAGCGCCCCCCAGTTTGCAGTTTGGAGTTCAAGGGGTTAAAGCAGGTGGTGTGGAGGCGATACAACGCCTCTTCACCACCTCTCAAATGCTCTCTAAAGAGTGATCCGCAAACAGATCAATCAAAGCATTTGTGAATGAGCCCCTACAAATTCCAGTGTCCACAGTGCCCCCTCACATCTGAGTCCTCCGATACATCAGAGTCCACAGCATTCCCCCTTACACCAGAGTCAATAGCGTTACATCTTATATCACAGTTCCCCCCTCAAATCATGGTTCCCAGAGAGCCTCCCTTACATCCGAGTTCCCCTTTACACTGGGAAAGCTGATGTAAAGAATGCTGTGGACTCTGGTGTAAAGGGGAATTTTGATCACCAGAGTCCCCACTTACATCAGAGTCCCCCCTTTATATACACTGTAAGGGGGGACTCTGGGAACTCTGATGTGGGGGGGTAGGTGATCAGAGGCCCCTTACATCAGAATCCCCCTTTATATACAATGTAAGGGGTAAATCTCACACAAAGGGGATCTCTGTGGACTCTAATGTAAGGGGGGCCTCTGATGTGTGGTGGTCTCTGGTTACCACAGGGTCCACAAAGTTCCCACTTACATCAGAGTTCCCGTTTATCCCAGAGTCTGCAGAGTTCCCCTTTAAGCAAGTGTGACAGACAATAAGTATTTCGAGAAGGGGGTCAGGTCAGTCATAGCAGCCCCTCACAGCACAGAGTCTTTTACTTTATATGACCAGCCCGCCCCCTTCTCTAGTATGTGTGAGCATTGTCCTCCCCTCCATAGGACTACAAATTCCAGCATAGCAGGATGGGTTCCTATTTCTCAGCTGTGCCCTACACACAATATGACTGAGAATGATTGCACTACACACTTTCTTCCTGGCTGCTGCACATACACTGCCACTGCGAGAGTCTGTGCCCCCACTCCTCCCTTACCAGTGACACGTCCTGAGTCCTAAGTCCCAACGGGTCTCCCTCACCTTAGCTGGTTCCATTGTCAGCAGGGTGGAAGCTGGAAGGCGGGGTACTCGGAGGTGGAGCTGGGAGGATAAAATTACATCCTCCTTCTCTGCTGGGGGCGATCCTGGCAACCAATAATGCTCTCGGTGGTGGACACAGAGCAGTGGTGGGTGCAGCGGCCCTGTGGTGGCAGGTGGCAAGACTTGTTTAGCAGATAAAAACAGTGGGGTTAATCAAGCCCTAATGCTACCTCTATAGTTCTGGCTACAGCATCCCTGAACGCAGGCATCAGAGTGATATTCAGATGTCAGGGGTGCTGTAGCCAGAACTATAGAGGTAGCATCAGAAAATGCAGCCGCCTGCCTGCTTGCACTCACAGGAGTTACATAGCCAACCAAAAAATAGTCCCACTCGCAGCGCTGCCATTGTCCATTAACAAAGGTGCCAAAATGAAGCTTCAGCACATTCTGTTAGAAAAAAAGCCCCGGGGTGTGCCCAGACATTAAGGTGTGCCCAGGCACACCTGGCACACCCCGTGTGCACGCCCATGATTCCAGCCAGGCTTCAGGAGGTATTTAAATGGCCTACACCTACAGCAAGGTCATTTTTCAACTTTAGTCAGTGCACAGTTTGTTTTTATCTACAGACACCTCTTATCTGCATTGGCAGGTGAACTTACCCTTTAAATTCCCCTTTGAAGAATTCATAAGATTGGTGTGACGCATAGGGTGGAGCTTGCTTGTTATGTGCTACAGCAGAGGTGATCCCCTGTTTAAAAGTGGCTGCAGCCTGATCCATTGACTCCTTATTCAGCGGTGAGCCTCAGGATTACCCCGCTCTGTCAGTTTTTGTCACATGTTGTACTCTGTTAAGTGTTTTATTATTTTAATAAAGTGACCGAAAACTTTTTTAATAGAGAGCACTATTGGGTCATTTGTTTGTATTTTTATGAGCTGCATCAGTGCTGAGTTTGACTGGAAAGAGGGAAATCCACAGTGAGAGCCTGTCGCCTATAGCTGGTCATGGCAAATTAAAGGGGCACCACTTTATTTGAGTGTTTTTCACTTATATTGTTTGGACTTTGACACACAAAGATAATAGATAGTTGTTTGCTTGGTTTTGATAGATGTCATTCAAATGTATTAATACACTCACATATTTATTTTTACATTTTTCACAATTTTGTGAATGTCACTGGTGGTATTTGTAACCATTTAAAGTGTATACAGTGGGTAAAATAAGCATTGAACACTTCACTTTTTCTAGGTAAATATACTATTTCTAAAGGTGCTATTGACATGCAATGTTCACCATATGTCAGTAACAACCCATGCAATGTATACATACAAAGAAACCAAAACATTAAGTTCAGAAATTAAGTTATGTGTAATAAAATGTAATGCCACGGGGAACAGTATTGAACACACAAAGAAAGGGAGGTGCAAAAAGGCATGGAAAGCCAAGACACTAGCTGAAATCTATCAGTAATTAGAAAGCAATCTTGCCCCTTGTCAATGAAAATTAATATCAGCTGGTTCAGTCTCAACTGATGGCTTATATAAAGATGTCATTACCAAGGTGTCACACAAGAAACATCTCATGATGGGTAAAAGCAAAGAGCTTTCTCAAGACCTTTGCAACCTTACTGTTGCAAAATATACTGATGGCATTGGTTAGAGAAGAATTTCTAAACATCTGAATGTTCAAGTGAGCACTGTTGGGGACATAATCCGGAAGTGGAAAGAACATAATTTCACCGTAAGTCATCCACGACCAGGTACTCCTCACAAGATTTCTGACAGAGGAGTGCAAAGAATTATCAGAAGAGTTCTCCACAAGCCAAAGACCACTTGTGGAGAGCTTAAGAAAGATCTGGAATTAGCAGGTACAATTGCTTCAAAGAAAACAATAAGTAATGTACTTAACCGCCATGGTCCGTATGCACACTCACTAAGCAAGACTCCATTGCTGAAGACTGGGAGAAAATAGTGTGGTCAGATGAGACCAAAATTGAATTGTTTGGATGCCATAATACACACAATGTTTGGAGGTCAAATGGCACCACGAGGGTGGACATTTCAGCAAGACAATGATCCCAAACACAAAGTAAGGAAACTCTCAAATGGTTTTCAAGAAAGAAAATAAAGCTGCCAGAATGGCCCAGCCAATCACCTGACATCAATAATATAGAAAATCTATGGAAAGAACTAAAGATCAGAGTTCATAGAAGAGGCCCACGGAACCTTCAAGATTTGAAGACTGTGTGAAAGAATACGCCAAAATCCCACCTGGGCAATGCATGCGACTAGTTTCTCCATACAGGAGGTATCTTGAAGCTGTGATTGCCAACAAAGGATTTAGTACGAAGCATTAAATAAATTTCAGTTAGCGCATTCAATACTTTTTCCCTGTGTCATTCCATTTTATTACATGTACATGTAACTTAATTTCTGAATTTATTTGTCTTGGTTTCTTTGTATGCATGGATAGCATGGGTTGTTACCGACATGTGCTGAAAATGTCATGTCAATAGCAGCTTTAGAAATGTACCGTATTTATCGGCGTATAACACGCACTTTTTTCCCCTTAAAATCAGGGGGAAATCGTGGGTGCGTGTTATACGCCGATGCCCGCTATCGCTATGTGAATGTCGGCGATCGCCGCCGACATCCACATAGCGAGTAGTTTTAAATATGGCGCCGCGGAGTTCGGAGGGACTCGGCGGAGCTGAACAAGGGCCGCCGAAATCACAGTGAGCCGAGATACACATAGTCGAGTGTATTCGGCTCTTTCCGGCGCCACTCACAGTCACGCCCAGTCCCGCCATTGGACCTGTGTTATGTCTATCATAGGGCGGGACTGTGAGCGGCGCCGGAAAGAGCTGAATACACTTGACTATGTGTATCTCGGCGGCGTTCGTTCAGTTCCGTCAGGGCCAACTCCCTCCGAACTCCGCGGCGCCATATTTAAAACATGCAGCTATGTGTATGTCGGTGGCGGCGGTAGGCATGGACAGTGGGGCTGCACTGACCACTGGGGCAAAGCTGCACTGACAAGGCTGCACTGGGGCAAAGCTGCACTGACAAGGCTGCACTGACAAGGCTGTACTGGGGCAAAGCTGCACTGACAAGACTGCACTGTGGCAAAGCTGCACTGACAAGGCTGCACTGGGGCAAAGCTGCACTGACAAGGCTGCACTGGGGCAAAGCTGCACTGAAAAGGCTGCAATGGACACTGAAAAGGCTGCAATGACACTAACAAGGCTGCAGATGAACACTGATGAGGCTGCATTGATGGGCATTTTAATGTAAGTTTCTTTTCCTTAATCTTCCCTCCTAAAAGTTTTTTTCCCTAAAATTCTCTCCTAAACTTGGGGTACATGTTATACGCCGGCACGTGTTATACGCCGATAAATACGGTATATACCTAGAAAGATGATGACGTGTTCAATAACTATTTTACCTGCTGTATATGGCTAAAACCATTTTTTTTTGTTTTTTTAGTAGTGAACAGTAAACTCCCTGTAAGGCTGGCCATACATGGGTCGAATTTTGAAAGAATTTTCTTTCGAAAATCTTATCTAAGAATTTTTATTCGAATTTTGCACCATTAGTGGGCTGCAGGAACAGCCAATTTTCGTGGGGCAATCAAATTTGAGTAATCTGGCATGTTGGAAATTTTTTGAAAAACGAACGATTTTCTAATCAATGATGGGAGAATCGTGCGAGAAATGTAATAGAAAAGGAATACACATGAGTGCAAGAAAAGAAAATTCCCAGAAAGAAAAGAAGATACCTGGCCACAAAAATTATTTTCTGTAGCAACATGAAGTGAAATTGAAGGCTTGGTTTGGTCGAATTTCGAAAATCAATGGTGGCACCATCCGATTAAAAACGCACAAAATTTCTGATATTGAAAAGAAAACTCATTCGGAATTTGACCATGTATGGCCGTCCTAAAACCTCGTATACACGATCGGATTTTCTGCAGACAAAACCTCGGACTTTTGTCCGAAGGCGTGTGCCTGGATTTTGTCTTGCATGCAAACGGCAAGGAATTGTCGGCCAACAAATACGAACGTAGTGACGTAGTACGTGGTTTATCAGCTCTTTAGCGCCACCCTTTGGGCTCCTTCTGCTAATTTCATGTTAGTAGAAGTTTGGTGAGTGTTGATTCGCGCTTTTCATTTTGCGCTTTTCATTTAGTGCTTTTCAGTTCATTTCTGAGCGGCCGTTCGTCAACCAGACATGTTGCGGAAACGGAGGAGATAACGTTATAAATTATTGGCTTTGGAGTTATTGCTTTGACCCAAGTCCAGTCCAGGAACAGGAGGAGGAGGATTTCTTGGACCAAAAATTGGTTGCTTTATTAATCATGACCAATTATTTTGCCTTTGCTGTAGGAGCTCCAGGAGATAATCCAGATGATTTTCGAAATTATCTCCGGATGACGGACCCCTGCTTTCACCAACTCTTGGCATTGTTGACCCCTATATTAAGAAGCAGGACAGATGCATGAGGCTTTTTTTTTATTTTTTGGTTGAATAATGATTTGAGTTGGTATATTTTCTATATTTTTGGATGCATAGAATACACTTTTTGGTTCATTTCTATTGGCAGATAGCATCTCTAATTTTATTGTTTTTCTATTTTAATGCATAATAAAAATAAATTGTGTAGAATAATACTTGGCTATGTGTTTTACTTCAAATGACAGTTTGGGAGTAGGTAGTTACATTTTAAAAAATACAATGTAAAATTAACAAGGAACACCAACATAGTTGTATCTTTGATCTTAAAAACTACAGGATAATGGTGTTGCAGTAACTTGCCCAAAAAAAAAAAAAAAAAAAAAAAGCATAATAATATTATTCTGAAGATCACTAGAAAATAAAAGCCTTTTTAAAATATGTTTGCCATAACTCCATCAGTATCACCAGCAAAGCAGCTTCATTATTATCCCATTAAATAAAGAAGAAGAGAATGTGCGCTGCATTTCAAGAGTTCATAATTTGCCACGTCACGAATGTTAAAGTGACACTATTTTTTTTTTTTTTTTAAATAACAAACATATCATACTTACCTCCACTGTGCAGCTCGTTTTTCACAGAGTGGCCCCGATCCTGGTCTTCTGGGGTCCCTCGGCGGCTCTCTCGGCACATCCCGCTTCAGATAACCCCCTGGGAGAAGCGCTCTCCCAGGGGGTTACCTTGCGGGCACGCTCTCGAGTCCAGCATTCGGCGCCCATAGACGCCGAATGCAGGACACGGCCCCGCCCCCTGCCTGTTCGGTCTTGGAATTTGATTGACAGCTGCTCTGCTATCAATCTATCCAATCAACAGCCGAGAACCCCAGGCAGAGAGACGGCGCGTCTCTCTAAAACGGGGGGGCTGGGGGCCAGTCATAGGATGAAAAAGCACTTACCTTTACAACCCCTTTATTTCTCCATTACAAACGCTAGCTTACAAGACCAACCGCTTCCAGCTCGTGCTTGCTTCCGAGCATGCATGTTTGTACTTTGGACTTTTGTCCGACGGACTTGTGTACACACGCTCGGAAAATCCGACAACAGACATTTGTTCGCGGAAAATTTTAAAGCCTGCCATCCAACATTTGTCCGCAGAAAATCCAACAACAATTGTTGGAACATACAAATGGTCGGATTTTCTGCCAACAGCCTGTCATCACACATTTCCTGTCGGAAAATCCGATCGTGTGTGTAAAATTCGATCATGTGTGATCGGCATGTGTGTGCGGCTTTAGTTTATACAGTTTATATAGTTTCTGTCTGTTGAGGAGATTTTTCTTCACTTCCTGGCCTAGAGATGCAATGGTAAATCAAAGGAATTCTCTACAAAGTTAAGGAAACTCCCTTCTTGGGGTCCTTACACATATTTCAATCAGATCTATCTGTCAATTTTTCAAGCTCAATATTAGTCTATGGACAGGCTGATCAGAAATGATGATACCTCTGTGAATAGGCCCATGGACTGTTGTCAGCAGAACAAGTGTCAGGGTGCAGGGACACAGACTGAAATACATACTTCTTTGTGATATAGGAGCGCTGAGCCTTGTCCTTTGAAAAATTGTTGCACAAATACCGTGTGACATAAATAATTGCAATGACCGCTATTTTATTCCCTAGGGTCTCTGCTAAAATATATATCTATATCTATATATATATATATAGAGAGAGAGAGAGAGAGAGAGAGAGATATAATGTTTGGGGTTCTGAGTAATTTTCTAACAAAAAAAATGATGATTTTTACACGTAGGAGAGAAGTGTCAGAAATGGCCTGGGTGGCAATTGGTTAATGGTAATAGGTGAGAGCGTAAAGGGAATAGAGTCATATGGTCCTGAATTGGGATAAGCCTGACGTACCTAGATTCAGTTTGAGGTGGGTTCGTGGAACATGACTAAGGTTCAGGTGACAAACCTGAACCCTATTAATGTCAATGGAATCTTGATGTTAAAAAACAGTAATGGCCATTTTCTGGGCTAAAAGGCAGACAATTTTCAGATAAATAGCTAGGCACTGGGGGTACCAAAGCAAATTAAAAAAAAAAAAAAATTGGTGAGCAGTTAATTTAATAATGCTTAAAGTGAAACATTAAAATTGCAAATTTTTTTCAAATAACACGACTGGGAGATGTCCCGAAGGTGCCTGTGAAGTGGTGCATCTGTACAATGTATATACCTTCTACAGCAGACTAACATTTACAAATGTAAAAAATGCTGTTTAGATTTCAAAAGCTGAGATTCCCTTCATCAATACCAGATGAGTGTCATCTATTCCTAGATGAGGGTCCAAGTTAGATGTTAGTGGGAGACCCCCATAAAAAAAATGCATATGGCCTTTTCCCTCCTCCACTGAACCATACCAGGCCACATGCCTTTAACATGGGGGGGGTACCTTGCCAGGGTTCAGAAAGGGCCTCTCCCTGGTGATTGTGGGAGTCTGCGGGTTGGGGCCTATCAGAATCTGGAAGCCTCATTTAACAATAGGAAACACCCAGATACCACACCTCTTAAATGAGTACCCCAAAGATAATTAAATAAGTTAACACAGCTAACAAAGTCACTTATTTAACTACCTGCTGACGAGTCACAGTAATTTTACTGCGAGCAAGTGGGTGGCAGATACAGACACAGTTGTCTTCATGTACATAACCGTCCTTCTTCTGAGATTGGATAAAGGCATGAGTTTGGCAACAGATTTCTGCAAATGATTTCAGCTGAAACCTGCTGATCAGCTGTGTCCATTCACACACAGAGTTCTGTGTTTACAAAAACACAGAACTCGGTGTACAGGGAACAGCGATATCTGATATGAATGTTTCTTCTCCCTAAAAAGCAGGGAAAAAACAGCCAGATCAGAAAGTAAAAGCTGCACACATTACACACAATACACATTGATAGACAAACCGTTAACCCCTTGATTGCCACTAGATGTTAACCCCTTTCCTAGCCAGTGTCATTAATACAGTGTCAGTAAAATCTTTCTGAGGTCAAGTGGTTAAAAAAAACAAAACCAAATATATGTCCCTGACTTGTTGTGAATTATATCTCCCTGGGCCCCATCGCTAAAAGTCAACAAAGGTAGGGTCTCCCCAGTGACGTCTTTGACCAGTTATTGACCAAATATGGCCAGGAACAGCCACAATTCAAACTAAACCTTTGTTCAGGCCAAACCTTGAGCTCATCCTTAGTCCTCCTAAATGATACAAGTCACTTTTGCAATCATACCTACAGTACATAGTTACATACTTAGGTTAAAAAAAGTCCAATATCTGTTTTTGTTGTGGTGGGCATTTAAACTGACAGGGACACATCTAAGAATTTCCTTCATATGTCACATGAAATGAGTGCTCAACAATATTACAACAGTCAGAGGTGCTTTTATAGAACATTTATACTATTTCTATAATCTTAAGTAGAACACCCAAATAGCTAACATCAACACGTGAATAGAGTTATGCAATAGTTGGATGGCTTTGAAAAGAATTGTCCTAAAGTTTTACATCCTTTATCAGCGCTAAACAAGTCACTAGCTTCAATGAACTATTCATTGCTTATCGCAGAAGTCTGGTTCTTGTCTAGATATTCAGTGTTCACTTATTTCTGTAGTCAGATTACCTCTGCTCTGGAACACTGACCAGTTTTCATGCTCACTGTGGCATTGAATAAAAGTTCTCATGTCTGGAGTCATGCAAAGTAGATCAGTGGAGCCACCCCAAAAATAGTTACATTTCATATCATACTAACTAAATGTTATTTTGTATTACCGTAAATCTATTTGTCTAATAAATTGTGTTGTTTTCTTCATGCATGATATAAATATATGCATGATTAAAAAAAATCACAAGGAAAACATTAATTGTTAAAGCAAAATGTAGCGGACCCCTGATTTGATCCCAGGTTCTGAATTCTTAATGGAGCAAGCAGCCAGGCACAGGGTATTTTCAGCCAGATGCATCCAAACTCACCCAGTTCTCAGACAGTAAACAGGCAATTGTGGTGTTTTTTGTTGTATTTATTGTTTTGTAGGATTAGGATAGGGATTTGGAAAAGCTTTGGGATGCCCAGAACTAAACAACTTGAATTAAGACACTATCTTGAAGCAGCTAAGCAAATGAGGCAGAGTTCACCTCCACAAAAAACAGAGTTATAGCACAGGGGCCTTCTCTTCTCTAAGGCACACTCTGGAAGCAAGTCTGGAACAATCACTCTAACAAGAAGGGGGTGCACAGGCAACAGTCTCTCTCCTTAGTAGTGACAAGCTTTCTGTTCGGGTCGAACATGGGTTAGTCTCGAACATTGGCTGTTCGCCCATTCGCCGAAAACTGAACATTATAGACTGTTCGCGCCAAATTCGAGTAGCGCGTAACGGCCCATAATGCACTGCGGGAGCGCAGTGCATTGCTGTATGATGATTGGCCAAAGTCATCTTTAGCCAATCCCAGCGCTCTCAGCTAAGAGAGCCATAATTGGCCAAAGGCAGGATGCCTTTGGCCAATCATGGCTCAGGGGGACTAAGTCCATGCCCCATACTATATAAGGCTGCCTGCACGTCGGCCCCGTGTAGTGTGTTGTTGGCGTGGACGGAGAGAGAGTCATTTAGATTGAGCAGGCAGATTATTCAGTTAGCTGCAGTGTATTTAATATATATATATATATATGTAGGAAGGCCAGTATGGTGGCCTGAATTTATGGGAGGAGCCCGGGGGGTACTTAAGCAGCCCGCTCACCTGTGGTGCTTGTCGGTTTCCTGTGCGCGATATACGTCACTAGGCCGACTATTCGATATACCAGCGTCCGCAAGTTCTTGCCTCGCAAAATTCCGTATTCGATACCGTTCTCAAAACTTTCGAAGTCCGCGTTTTTCGTTCGTAGTTTGTACCACGCGGCTGGCTTGGCTGTCGCAGGTAAGGTCCCGTCGGACTTTTCGTTTTCATTTCAGGTCACTAAACCGTAATTTCAAAATTTTTCGTTTCACTCGCTTTTCAGAAACTGCAATGTATATCGCATTTTTCGTTTCATGTCATGTCACTAAACCGTACTTTCAAATTTCGTTACTCGCACTTCACCATTGTAATGTATATCGCTCGTACTTTCGATATGTTACCATTTCGACAGCACCGCGACGCAGACGTCGCTTCATTTCTAGCATGTCGGTGTTTGAAAATTTGCATCAGTAAACAGCCATAGCAAGTCGCAATTTGCAAGTTATCGGATCAAGTCAGTTCGATACCAATCATTTCTCATTTCTGAAACATTCTAGAACTCATTTCTGACATTTCAAATCATTTCAAAACATTTCTCATTTCAGTCACCTACCGCGCTCCGATTCGAATCCAGTCGCATCAAAAAGATGCACCGATTCGTTCCGGTGTGCCCCAGTTATTTGGCCTCATTTCTATACATGCTCCAGAGTTACGTTATTGTCTGTCATTAGTACCTCTGTCATGCTTATCATTTCATTTTCACGTATCACGTTCCGACACGAATCCAGTCGCATGCAAAAATGCACCGATTCGTCTCGGCGTGCCCCAGGATTGGCCTCATTTCTATACATGCTCCAGAGTTTCGTTTGTCAGTCATTCATACCTCTGTCATGGTTATCATTTCATTTCCACCTATCACGTTCCGGCATGAATCCAGTCGCATGGTAATGCACCGATTCGTCTCGGCGTGCCCCAGGATTGGCCTCATTTCTATACATGCTCCAGAGTTACGTTTTCAGTCATTCATACCTCTGTCATGGTTATCATTTCATTTCCACCTATCACGTTCCGACATGAATCCAGTCGCATGGCAATGCACCGATTCGTCTCGGCGTGCCCCAGGATTGGCCTCATTTCTATACATGCTCCAGAGTTACGTTTTCAGTCATTCATACCTCTGTCATGGTTATCATTTCATTTCCACCTATCACGTTCCGACATGAATCTAGTCGCATGGCAATGCACCGATTCGTCTCGGCGTGCCCCAGGACTGGCCTCATTTCTGTACATGCTCCAGAGTTACGTTTATCAGTAATTCGTACCTTCTGTCATGGTTATCATTTCATTTCCACCTATCACGTTCCGACATGAATCCAGTCGCATGGCAATGCACCGATTCTTCTCGGCGTGCCCCAGGACTGGCCTCATTTCTATACATGCTCCAGAGTTACGTTTATCAGTAATTCGTACCTTCTGTCATGGTTATCATTTCATTTCCACGTATCACGTTCACACATGAATCCAGTCGCATGGAAATGCACCGATTCATTACGGCGTACCCCAGGGCTCGGCCTCATTTCTGATACATGCTTCAAAGTCCGGATCATAGCTAATCGCAGACATCGGGGGATGGATCCATGTCTCTGCCATGCAGCTTACTACCATTTCACTCCCACAACGCATCACCGTTCCGGAACCAGTCGCATCTGACATGCACCGATTCTTTACGGAATGCCTTGCTGGTTCCAAACAGCATTTCATACCTATACCAGAGCTCGGTTGGTTGCCAGTCGCAAACACGGCACAACCAATTCAAGCCTCGGTCTAATAATCATTTCTCTCATTTCATTTCATTTCATACGGTGCTCCAACTCGAATCCAGATGCATCAAACAGGCACCAGATCGTCCCGGGTGCACCAATGTTTTCACTTGCCTCATTTCAATACATGCTCCAGAGCCCGGTTCTCGGTCGAATCTATGATGACGACCAGGCCGGACCTCTGTCATGGAGTCCATTCATAATCAAGGCAAACATTTCGAATCATTTCATTGTCATACAAATCGTTGCTTCAAAAAATCAGTTAGCAATCCCTTCACGAATTGTCACCTTTTCGTTTTTCTCAGGTCAGTCAAAGTTCAGTAGGTCCACCCTGCACCAGGTTGGACGATATCCCCCCAGGTAAAAAAAAAAAAAAAAAAAAAAAGGGGAATGGGAGAATAAGTCGGGTAAGTATGACTCAGCGGATCAAAGAAAAAACTTGAAATTCATCTCACCCCTAATAGGTTACAGTCAACCAGGAAATAAAAGCTCAAGAGAATCCTCACCAGAGCAACCATGTCTCAGACCGGCAGCGAAGACCTCACGGCCCCTCTGTCACCTTCTCCGGTCTCAGAAAGCGGCAGCGTGCAATCCCTTAGGGGATGGACTATCCCCAAACTGACGGCAGAGCTCAGACGCAGAGGTGTCCCCTTCCCCGCCACAGCAAGGAAAGGCGAGCTTTTCAAACTCCTCTTTCCCCCACCAGCAGCAGGACCCAGTACCCAACAGGCATCCCTTCAGTCGATATCATCGGCCATTTCGCAGTTACACACGATGGTGTCATCTCTATCCACCTCAGTTGCAGACGTCCAAACCAGGGTTGCACTTCTGGAGGCCCGACCGGCCACGGCTGTCCCCGACCCAACGGCAACTCAAAGCTTGACACCTCTTCCTGCAGGTACCTCAGGCTCGAGCCACATTGTCTACCCCTCCCACCTGGTCCCAACCAGTATCAGGAAGGACATCTTGGACGGCAAGGACGTCAACCTGGCCTCTCTCCTCATTTCCGTGCATGATTTGGCAGAAAATAAAGCCTACTCCTGGGGTGACATATCAGTGGTCCTTAAAGCCAAAGACCCCAGATTGAACCGCAAGCTAACAGTCTCAGAGTTTACCCTGGCCTTTGGCATGCTCAGAGATGTCCTGTGCTCAGCCACCCCTAGCAGGCGGGAAGAGCTGGACTTGTATCTCCATACTGTGGTAGACTTGGGCCACAAGTACGGAGGTTTTGCCTTTTACGACTACCATCGTTCCTTTTCAGCCAAGGCCGCGGCCAGACTCATACAGTTCCAGATCACGACAGATTGGAGTCTCATGGACACAGAGCTCTTCTGCCGCCACTTTGCCGGCTTACGCTCACCTCTGTGTGCGATTTGCCAGTCTTCCACCCACACTGCCACCTGGTGCGCCAATACGGCAATCAGACGGCCTTTCGAGTTTCCCTCTACCTCAGGTTCAGTACAGGGTCAGCCGATCCCTGAACCAACGTCTCAGGTGGACAAACTCGGACGCCCAGTCTGAACCGTGGGAGGGGCAGCCATCTGTAATAACTTTAATCAGGGGTCCTGCAACTTCAGCCAGTGCCGTCTACTTCACCTCTGCACCTTATGTCATAGAGCACACCCTAGGATTTTGTGTGAAGTCAAGCAACACAAGAAGGCGTGACTAAGCCGGATCAACCTCTTATGGTTAGGATGGTATCTCACTTCACATCCCACCCCTTCCCTGGCCACCTTCCTTATCCAAGGCTTCACAGCAGGCTTTCACACCAACCTCATTTCACTACCCCACACTACTCACGAATGTGCCAATCTTCGTTCGGCAGCCATTGACGAACAAGCCATAGATCAGCTCTTACAGGCAGAGGTGGATCGAGGTTACGTGATAGGCCCTTTCAGTTGCCCCCCTTTCAACACATGGAGAGTCAGCCCTATTGGGCTTGTCAAGGGCAAGTTTTCAAATAAATTGCGTTTGGTGTACGACTTGTCTGCGCCTCATTCTTCCCACATACCCAGTCTCAATTCCCTGATCCCCTCCGAGGAGTTTTCCCTAAAATATTCTTCCGTGGACATGGCAATACAAGCGATCATCAAAGCAGGCACAGGCGCCTGGCTCTCCAAAGCCGACATCTCGGATGCCTTCAAGCTCCTGCCCATCCACCCATCCCTTTGGTGCTGGCATGGCATCAAGTGGAAGGAAGCATATTATTTTGCTACAAAGCTCACCTTCGGTTCGAAGAGTAGCCCGTGGCTCTTCGACACGTTCGCCCAGTCCCTCGGTTGGATACTATTACACAAGGGTCAATGCCATGAAGTCATCCATTATCTAGATGACTTCCTACTGATAGAACCACCCAGCAAGCCCCCAGGAGATCTCGACAAACTTAGGGTAATTTTTGGAAACCTCAATGTTCCTATTGCCGAGCACAAAGTCGATGGCCCAGCAAATAGCATCACTTTTCTCGGGGTCAGCTTGGATACCTGCGCAATGCAAGCCAGTCTCCCCCTCGACAAACTAACACGCATTAGGGCAGTCCTTCACGAGTTTACACACACCAAGGACTGTACCAAAAAACAGTTGCAGTCCCTCCTGGGTATGCTCAACTTCGCTATGCGAATTATTCCACAAGGCCGCACATTTATATCACGCCTACTCAGATTTCTGTCGGAAACTCAAGACCCTGATCAGATTTTGAATTTAGACTCCGCAGCCATAGCGGACCTATCCATGTGGGAGGAATTCTTGTCCGCCTGGAATGGCATATCTCTATTCATACCTATAGTTTCGGTCCATTCACCCCAGGTGGTAACGGACGCCGCAGCCTCCACAGGTTTCGCGGCAATTTTTGGCCATCATTGGTTTTCAGGACCCTGGCCTCAACAGATACTATTGATACCCGGCTTTTCCCAAACATCTGCCCTCTTTGAGCTTTACCCCATAGTGGCAGCCGCACAACTCTGGGGCCACCACTGGACAGGACAAACTGTAGTCTTTAGCACCGATAACCAGGCCACGGCAGACATCATCAACAAAGGCAGGTCCAAGTCCCTAGCAGTCATGTCCTTCCTGCGCAGGTTGGTACAACTGTCTTTACAACATCAGTTCAATATACACTGTGCATTTATTCCCGGCAGATACAACTCAGCAGCTGACGCACTGTCACGTTTCAATTTTTCCTCCTTTTTCAAACAGGTTCCCGATGCCGATCCAATGTCGGCCCCTATCCCTGTCTGGTCACAACTGACCCTGGACTAGTTCAACATTTACACGGAGCTACACAACTCATAAATCATTCCCTCTCCTACAACACACTCAAAGCCTACCAGACAGCTTGGAAGGCCTTTAACAAATTCCTCACGTCCTGCCGTAAAGGACCAACAGATATCAAGCAGGTACTGGCCTTCACTGCACACTGCCACACGCAGTTGGCCTTATCCTACAATACCATCCGGCTATACCTAGCCGGCATTCAACATTTTATGGCGCTTGAAGACCCCACGAAATCTTCACTATTCTCATCTCACGCTATACGAGCCGTTTTAAGGGGAATTCAGAAACAACAACCAGTCATCAGCACCAAGTGCTTGCCCATTACGGGACCCATCTTTAGGGACATGTCAACTATTCTGGCTACCTCGCCATTCGGTCTGCTCCGCAGCACGGTCTTACAAGCAGCGATATATCTAGCGTACTATGGGTTCTTGCGCCCTGGCGAATTCACCTCTAACAAATCCACAGACCGAGTACTATGCAGACGACATTTACTTAGATACCAAGACCACTTCATCCTGCACCTCGAGGTCTCTAAAACCCAGCAAACGGGCTCAGGAGCGAACATTCACTTCTACAAAACCGACAACAGCTGGTGTCCAGTCGCCGTACTCAACCGGCTCCTGTCACTCCTGCCCGAACAACCAGACAGCAGTCCTCTTCTACCGTTCCCAGTTAAACCCTTAAACGCCTCTCAGTTTGTGGAACACATAAGAATACTTCTCCGCAATCTTCATCTTAACCCTAGTCAGTATTCCGGACACTCGTTTCGCATCGGAGCAGCCTCCGCGGCATCCCGCCACGGGGTTCCAGACCACATCATCAAAAGACTGGGCAGGTGGAAGTCAGCCTGCTTCGCCCGGTATATCCCCAACCCACAAACAGAGATGGCACAGGCATTCTCCAAACTGGCTCAATAAATAATTGAAAATCAATAAAATCATAACCCTACCTGAATGTTTTTGCCCCCTTATTTTGGCATACCGGCCATTAGACCAAGGCACACTTTCAGGTCCATTTCATATGGTAAGTCCACACTTTCAGGTCTATTTCCGATGGTAAGTCCTATCTTTACTGTAAGTGGTATCCATGTACATACCGGACATAGGGCTCCAACCATAAGTAGGAAGGCCAGTATGGTGGCCTGAATTTATGGGAGGAGCCCGGGGGGTACTTAAGCAGCCCGCTCACCTGTGGTGCTTGTCGGTTTCCTGTGCGCGATACCCACCCTCCCATCCCCATTTCACAGCATTTCTCAAACTATTCATTTCATTCATTTCTCTTACAGAATAATCATTTCTTAAACCAGGGTATGCCCCCTTATTTTGGCATACCGGCCATTAGACCAAGGCACACTTTCAGGTCCATTTCATATGGTAAGTCCACACTTTCAGGTCTATTTCCGATGGTAAGTCCTATCTTTACTGTAAGTGGTATCCATGTACATACCGGACATAGGGCTCCAACCATAATATATATATATATATATATATATATATATATATATATATGTAGATAGATAGATATATCTATATATATATATACATACAGACGGTCTATATATATAGGATATATATATATCCACTGTATCCAGTATAGCTATATCTGACTGCAGGCCATTCCTGGTGTACTTTTTCTAATATACTTCAGGCGGTGTACACAGTACACAGTACTGAGCACCCATAGTGCAGTTTCTACTACTTTTCTGGTGGTGTACACAGTACACCCATAGTTGTTATTACACTTCTGTTGGTGCACCCCTAGTGCAGTTGCTACTACTTTTCTGGTGGTGTACACAGTACACGATACATACAGTGCACCCATAGTTGCTATTAGACTTCTGGTGGTGTACACCATACCGTTCACCCCTAGTGCAGTTGCTACTACTTTTCTGGTGGTGTACACAATACAGTACACCCAGAGTTGTTATCACACTTCTGTTGGTATACACTGTACCGTGCACCCATAGTGCAGTTGCTAGTGCTACTACCTTTCTTGTGGTGTACGCAGTACACAATACATACAGTGCACCCATAGTTGTTATTAAACTTCTGTTGGTGTACACAGTACCGTGCACCCTTAGTGCATTTGCTACTACTGTTCTGGTGGTGTACACAGTACACAATACAGTGTAGTGTGGTTTTACTAAACAAAATTTACAGCATATCCAGAAGGCCATCAAGGAGAGGCAGCCACTCACAGGCCACTAAAAGAGGGCAAGCAGGCTCTGTGTCTGCTGTCGACAGTGCTGGCCTTGGACACGGTGCATCCTCAGCACGTAGCCGTGGGGCACGCTTGTCCTTTTTTTCTGCAGCTGGCCATGTTATTGAGCCACAACATGCAGAAGAGTTGGTGGAATGGATAACAAAGCCCTCCTCATCCTCTGTCACCCAGGCTGAGAGTAGTTTGCCTGCCAATGCAGCTGCCAAAGCGGCCTATTCCGTCGGCTCCAAGTCAACAGTCACATCTTCCCTAGCCCCACCATCATGCATGGAGGAGTCCCCCGAACTATTCGACCACAGTTTCGGGTACATGCTGCTGGAGGATGCTCAGCGATTTGAAGGCTCCAATGATAGTACCCAGGTTGAGGAAGGGAGTAACGTGAGCCTAGAGAGAGGGGGTGCCCAAGTAGGTCAAGAAACTGGTAGTCATGTTCCCTGAGCTGCAACATACTGCCAAGTTTGCTCCAGTGACGAGGAGGGAGGGGATGATGAGGTCACTGACTCTACGTGGGTGCCTGATAGAAGTGAGGAGGAGGAGGCACATCTCCAATGAGATGCATGTGGAAGGCAATGTCTTGGCCTCGTTGAACAGGGCAGTCAGCAATAAGGTGCATATTACCGCTGACTCATGGTCCAGCAGGCATGGACAGGGATGTTACCTTTCTTTCACGGCACACTGGGTAACTCTGCTGGCAGCTGGGAAGGATGCAGGACAGGGTTCAGTATTGTTGGAGCTTGTTCCACCACCACGCCTCCAAAATGCTAGTGGTGATTCTGCCACAGCTCTCTCCTCCACCCCTCCTCTTCTTCTTCCTCTATGGCCTCTTCCTCTACAGATTTCTCCTCTGAACTAGCGGTGCTCCGTAGGCATTTAAAGGGCTATGCAAGCACTCAGGCAAAAAGATGCCATGTGGTGCTTGAGTTGGTCTGCTTAGGGGACAGGAGCCACACTGGGGCACAGATTCTGTCAGCTCTGCAGGGGCAGGCTCAGAGGTGGTTGATGCTATGCCAGCTTCAGCCAGGAATGGTTGTATGCGGCAATGGCAACAAGCTCCTCTCCGCCCTCCGACATGGACACTTGACTCATGTTGCCTGTTTGGCTCACGTCCTGAATTTGGTGGTGCGGCAATTCCTGGCTTACAGGATCTCCTGAGACAGGCCAGGAAAGTCTGTGGTCATTTCCGCTGCCCAAGAACCGCCTCATTTGTGACATACCCACCAAGTGGAACTCAACGTTGGCAATGCTGCACATGCAGCAGAGGGCCATCAATGAGTACCTGTGTGAGTATTGCACCAGGACAGGGTCAGGGGAGCTTGGCATTTTTTCACCACGCCAGGGGATACTGATCACCACGCCAGGGGCTACTGATGCATGCACTGTCCTGTCACCATTTTGAGGAGGCCACGAGGATGGTGAGCAGTGACAGTGCATGCATCAGTGATACTGTCCCTCTTGTCTTCTATGTGGAGCACATGCTTTGTGGAATAATGGACAGGGCACTTGAGGCAGAACAGCGGGAGGAAGAGGAGAACTTCCTTACCTCTCAAGGCCCCCTTTTCCAGATACTAGTATTCCTGCAGGCCCACCAATCACACAGAAAGAAGAGGAGGAGGATTGTGTCAGCATGGAGGTGGAAGATAACACTCAGCAGCAGTCTTCAAGGGATCGTTTGCAGTCCCCAGAAACCCATGGAGTTATACGTGGTTGGGAGGAGGTGATTGAGGATCATGTGATCCTTAGTGACCCAGAGGACTCAGGATCGAATGCCTCTGAAAACTTATGCTGCATGGCCTCCCTGATCCTGCAAAGCCTGCGAAAGGACCCTAGGATTCGTGGTATCAAGGAGAGGGATCATTACTGGCTGGCAACCCTTCTTGATCCACATTACAAGGGTAAGGTTGCAGAACTTATCCAGCCTTCGCAGAGGGAGCAGAGGATAAAACATCTTCAGGAGGCCTTGCAGAAAGGTTTGTGCAATCCGTTTCCAGAGCCTGGGAGGTTACAATTTCCTGGTGCTGGACAATGTGTTACTGAGGCTTCGTTCAGTCACAGAAAGCGCGGTGAAGAAGGTGGCCAGCTGACCGATGCCTTCAGAGAATTCTTCAGTCCTCAGCGCCAAGGTATGATCGGTTCCAGCAACCATCGCCAGCATCTGAATTACATGGTGCAAGAATATCTAGGGGCAAGATCAGACTTGGAAACCTTTCCACCAGAACACCCACTGGGTTACTGTGTCTTGAGGATGGACCACTGGCCAGAGCTTGCTCAATATGCAATGGAGCTACTGGCCTGTCCTGCATCTAGTGTTCTTTCTGAAAGCACATTCAGTGCTGCTGGAGGCTTTGTAACTGATCACAGAGTGCTCCTGTCCACAGACTCTGTTGATCGGCTCACATTCATAAAAATGAATCAGTCTTGGATCACCAGCTACCAAGCACCTGATGCTGATGTAACCGATTTGATTTTCTATGGATGTGGGATCCCTTGAAGACTGCATATGCTGAGTGACTATCCTATTATGCTGAGTGACTATCCTATTCCTCCTCAATCTTCACGATGATAGCTTCTAGGAATATTCTCGGTTCAGGGCACCACCACCACTGCCTAAGGCCCAATTTACAAATGACTCCTACTTAGAAACAGAGGGAGACAACAGGAAGTGAGAGGAAATCTACCCCTAGGAAGGGAAATTCTCTCCTGTAAGAGTTAATATGGGAAAAAGGGGTCCCAACTGATGCTTTACCACCAATCCTTGTTTCCCTAATAACCCAAAATTTTCTAAATCCAATTGTCATTGGGACAGAAAGTGAAGGTGAAATCTTCTAAACAGGGGCACAGACAGCACAACAAATGTTACAGGGGTGATGATAACCCTTCCCTATGTTATCCAAATAGCTTAAAAATAGATTTTTTGGCTGGAGCTACACTTACAAAATGTACCTGTTCCAAATTACAAACAGCTTCAACTTAAGAACAAACCTACAGTCCCTATCTTGTTTGTAACCTGGGGACCGCTTGTATACTGCTGCTGTTCAGAGTATATAAGGCCTGGGGGCCCCACACCTTTTTTGTTTTAATCCGGGTGCGGGGTTCCCCTTAATATCCATACCAGACCCAAAGGGCCTGGTAATGGGCTGGGGGGGGGGGGCACCATTACATTACAGCCGCAAGCAGTTTTAAATGACTTTTATTCCTTTAGAAATGTCATTATGTACAGGGACTGTTCTAAGCACAGGAGAAATGTGCCACTTTACAGGCATACTATAGTCACTCCCCAGGCACGATATTTAAAGGAATATTTCACTTTTATTGTTTCACTTTAAGCATTATTAAAATCACTGCTCCCGAAAAAAATTGCACCTTTTTTTGCATTTATGTCCCCTGGGGCAGGACCCGGGTCCCCAAACACTTTTTATGACAGTAACTTGCATATTAGCCTTTAAAATGCGCACTTTTGATTTTTTACGTTTGAGTCCCATAGACTTTAACGGTGTTCGCACAAATTTTTTGTCTGTTCACATGTTCTGCCGTGAACTGAACCGGGGGGGGGGGTGTTCGGCTCATCCCTACTCCTGAGAATTCTCTTAAGCCCTACTCATTGTGCCCCAGGCAGTCTGAAGACTTCCTCTCAGCTTTAGCTCCGCATAAATTTTCTCCCCGGAAGATTCCCTCTGAGTGTTGCCTTGAATGTTCCTGTGACTTTAGGGATGATCCTATGGCTCCTCACTGAGCAAGAATAATCCAAGACTTCTTAAGGCTTCTCCTAAGCCTTGGACAGTTTAACAGAGTTTCCAGGCTGGGTCACTCTCCTGCTGGCAAAGGGCCCTGCTACTCTCTGCTCTGTGCACTGTACATTTGTCAGCCCCCAGCTGGCTATTCTTCTTGACCAGGGATTGGCTGAAGCTGTATCAAGGGCCAGCTCTGACTCTGCCTTCTCCTGCTTACTATGTTTCCAGGATTCTGGAAAGACAGGGGGAGACAGAGGTCAGAGTAATGCAGTCTCCACTTCTAACCGTACAGCCAAAAACTAAATTTGCCTCACTTCTAGCACCTGGCCTAGGAGGGTATTAACAAAAACATCAGACAAGAATCTAAATACATATATAGGTTTTACATTTACTTTGTAATTTGTTGTAACTGGGCAGTTTTGTGATCCATGTACCCATGGCCATCAGCTCAGACTTAAAGTACAACTAAAGACAAAACTACATTTTTTCATTTTGGATAGGGTAAGGGAGGGTTATACCTTGTAAGTTTTTTGCCATCTGCATCCTACTGGGGACGTTTCCCTTCACTTCTTTCCTAAAGCCACAACAGGAAGTTTCTCCTTGACAACTTTCTGGCAGAGGGCAGCAGATTTTGCTTAAGAATATGTTCAGATTTCACCCTAAGCTTCTACGATCTGTACACAACATGTTTTTTTTTTTGGTTTAACATTTAATAGGTTTTATGTTTACAGAGTGATCAAAAGCATAATTCAAGAACTTGTGGCAAAGTTGGAATAAAGCCTGAAAAAAAAGTACAGTATACAGACAAATTGTAAATATATGTCATGACAATGCATCACTTTAGGTTTAATGGAACTTTGAAAAGTTATGTAGGCAGATGCAGCCTGTATCCCCCATTGTAGGTGGCGTTCGACCGAAGCAGCAACGCAGAAGAAGGAAGTTGTGAGGAGCTCGGTTCCTCAGCTATGACTTTCTGCGGTCACAGGGAGACAGCTTTCCGATTGGATGCTGATGCCCCATGTGGCCTCGGGGGCAATCTTGGGTCAGGCAGAGCCTATTTAAGACTTCAGGTCCCGGGGTTTGGAGTGCTTTATGTGAATGGTTAGTGTGGGGACAAGTTCCCCTCTGGCAGGGACAGAGCTTAGTGGCAGGGAAATATTCCTGAGGAGTAAGGAAAGTGCAGGGACTACGCCATCTCCTCATAGGAAACCTCCCATTTGGGTGTGAACTGGCCAGGCAGAATTCCCACTCCTCCCTGCAGAAGCTCTTGGCATAAACCCAGGATCTTGGTCCTCTGCTTCTGTTTGTAAGTGACTCTGGTTAGCTGTGTCTTCCCACTGGGCCTGTTTGTACCTTGTTGGATCTCTCATAATATACTGTTTTCATCCTCCTCGGCCTCTGAGTGTATACTTTGCCACAGACACACACCACACTGCACCCTACACACAGGTAGGGTATAGAAGGAAAGAGGTGGTCAAAAGGGTAAGGCGGTGGAATGACATCAAGTAATTAGGTTATCTGTATATAAAATGCTTGTGTGGTGCAGGCCAGAGGCATATAGGGCATAAGGATGTTAGGTGGTGGGGCGATTAAAGCTAGATTACGGCATTAGAAAGTTATATGGGTTGTTCTTACTGTTTTCCAAGACCCAGAAGCACCCTTGGAAGCCAACAAAGATTTAAATGTAGCATGGGTGCAAAAACAACGTTCAACCAGACCACACCTGTACAAATGGGTCCATACAATCGTTGTTATCTACAATAAGGCTTTGCATATGCATCATCTCATTTATTGTGGCTGGCCAGGCAGAAGTGAAGAGATCCCCAGCATCAAGAAATAGTTGAGTGGGCTGCGGACAGGCAAAACCTGAGCATGTGTGCTTTGATGCATGCTTTGAAGCCAGGAAGCATGAACAACAATGGAGTCTCAGGGGTTGCAGCTGTTTGTGGATATTGCATAATGCAGTAGGGTTTAAAAAACATCTTACCAGAAGGGCTGCATCCTACTGCAACTCCACCAAGTCTGCAGACCCATCCCTTTATATTGTTGTCAACAAATGTTGGAGGAGAAGGGAAATGTGCAAAGGGGAACTGTACCAATGTGATAGCATTTTTGTAGTTTTTTTCCCGATAGTGATTAGATACAGAGAAAGTATGGGTCAGTGATGTGGAACCAGTCCAGTAGGCAAGTAATTAGAGCTGCTTTGCACTTACAATTCATTCTCAAGACAAGGTTTCAGTTGTCTACCCCCTTCTTCTAGGTCCAAGAATTACTGACACAGAGCTTTAGCCATCATCATGGACAATACTTACCCATGTTGGTAACAATAGTTATAATAACTTATTTTAAATGTTTTTACACAATTTACCCGTTAAGCCATTGACAAAGGTTTTTCTGTGTATGTCCCCCGTTTTTAGGTCTGTTTCTACCACTCACTTAATATCAGTTTCCCCTCTCAAAAGCTCTGGGATTTTTGGCCTGGAGTTCTGCTTGACTGTATCTTTAATTTGAAGCTTGTAGAATGAGCAAATTAGATTTTATTCAAATTAAAGTTTGCAGTGGTTTATCCACTTGTATGATAAGCACTGTGGGCTTTGCTTCCTTCCTTCAAGTGTTCATGTACCTCTTCCCCCCTTAAAAATAAACACTTTCATAACTAGTGAATAATCCTTAACAGGTATCACCTCAATCTAATGTGACGGGTTAATGTCATCTATCATAGTAATTATGCTGTATACGATCCAGAGAGTAATAATATCCCCTCCGCTGCGCCGCTGTGCTCAGATAACTCAAATATCAAGATGTGCAACTGATAGCTGTAATGACCAGTGAATGAATGGAGAGGGTCACTAATAGAGCATGATGATATTTCCATCAGCACTTCAGCATATAGAAAACATTATTGTCACATACAGTATCTGCTGTTTACTCAGCTGCTTCTTCCTAGTTAGGAATAGTGTAAACACACTGAGTTTGGCATGATGAGAAAAGGAAGTACTGACCTGTGCTAAATGTGGTCACAGGCTGTGCTTCTCAAGTGATGATTTGTTATTCAAGAACTTCCTGATCTAAGATCCAAGGACCCAAGACCTTCTGAACTGACTCACAAAGCTATGTTAAGTGAAACATCACAAAATGACACTTGTGTTTACTAACTGCTTAGACTACTGGTTTTACTATCATGGTCTATGCTTGTTTTTTTGTCTTATAAATAACCAAAGGTAAAATGGTGCATTTATTTTTTAATTTAGTGAATTTGAAGTTCCTAATAAATGTTATGGCCTTCTGTTGTTCCTATTTACAAATATATATAGGTTGTTAGGAGGAGCAATATTTAAAAATGCATTGTAACAGTAAGTAGCATCTGAACTTAGTCACAACACGTTAGTCACAAATCCCTGTTATTCTTCATCCCCTGAGCTTACAAAAATTTCCACAGCTTATCTTTACACATTACTCAGCATTACTGTACTCCTGGCGTAAAGCACCATTTGTTTATCTTTTTTGGAGTAGCATGAAGCTTTAAATACT
Source organism: Lithobates clamitans (assembly GCA_037952925.1). Lineage (NCBI taxonomy): Eukaryota > Metazoa > Chordata > Amphibia > Anura > Ranidae > Lithobates > Lithobates clamitans. The sequence continues at coordinate 3,970,068 of JBBGZY010000281.1, forward strand.
GTAGGTGAATGGAGATAGAGACTCCCCTGCACAAAGGGCCAAATTTATAAAAGGGCAAAAGGGAAAATTACCCTGGGCCTCCCTGACAGAAGCCCCCCCCCCCCTACACAAAAATTATATAAAAACAATATAAACAATGATATATATAGAATAATAAAAAATAAAATAATATAAAATGTATAATAAAAAATGTATTTGAGTTTATTAAGTGTATCTTGTGAAGTAATATTTTGCTGGCAATCATCTGTAAAACTCTGGACTGGTATGTTGTAATGTTTTTCAAAATTCATTTTGGCAGCTCAAGCAAACCACACATAGAGCACTATGACTGCATGTGTGTGGGCATGTATGACCTCAGAATGACGTGGCATTTTAAAAATGAGTGACTGTCATTGAGAATGTACACCTTCTCTAAGTATAAGCCCCCCCCCCTCAAAACCTGAAGTTCTCCTGGGCCCTCCCACTGTCTAAATTTGGCTCTGCCTGCACAGCCAAGTTTGATAGGTATGCAGAGATGAGCATAAAGCCCCAAATACACACCGTCTGCATTCAAGGCCATACATCAATCCTTGTACACATGTAAAACCTGGCTGTGAATGTGAGTCTTTCCATTTCCACTCCATGCTGCTTCAAAAACAAACAGGTTCTTCACACTATAAAGGGGTCAGTGCCCATGTGAATTAAGCTTTAGACTATAGGTTTCTACTGCTGCCTTTAGGAGAACTGAACACTGACGACAAAAAACTGTTATCTAGTCTAGTGCAGGATAACCCACACTCTACCACCATGCCACCATATAGCAAAGTAATGCTGAGAGCATGAACATAAACACAGAGGAATAGGGACTTGTATACCTTTATGGACTCCAAGAAAAGGATTTTACAGTGAGCACAAAAATTTTATTTTATTTCTTTTCCATTAATGGACACCGGATTTATTAGACTGCTAGAATGTTCAAAAGCAGAGTGGTGGGCAACACAGCAAACAAACGCTAACATGCCCAAGAAAATTGGGGACCACTTGCAGCTCAAAGAGTCACCTGAAATGATCAGTCTTTGAAAGAACCACATATACAGTATTTAATTTCACAGCTCAAACTACATGCAGACGATGGAGGGAATAATCCTTTGGGTGAACAGGAACCAAACAGAGAGATATAGGAACCATATACTTGCTGAGGTGATGGGCAAAAAATACAATCACCTCTGAATAGAGTAGGGATGAGCCGAACACCCCCTGGTTCGGTTTGCACCAGAACATTTTTAAAAGTTCCTTGGTGTGGGCCTTTTTGGACACGTGTACAGCAGATCGGTTGCTGTTTGCAACCTATGTCTGAAGCAGATCAAGCGTGGCCAGAACAGCAGCCGCTTGGGCACCACATGCTTGACCAGACATATGACGACCTCTCATGCAGTCTGTTTCCCGTATACCATATTTGAGATTTATTATCTCTCAGATATGATTTGGGTTAAATGAGAGTTCTTTGACCATGAGTGAAAGCTTTAACACAATAACAATATTTATTGGTGAGTAGTTGAAAATCTAATACACAACCATCTATCTATAGTCTACACCAAGGAAGAAAATATTAGGTTAACCACTTGCCACCCGCCCAATTACAGAATGACGGCGGCAAAGTGGTTTGATATTCCTGATCAGACGTCATATGACGTGATCAGGAACATCGAGCCGCTGCGCGCCCCCGGGAGCGCGCATCGCAGCGATCGTTGTTGCTGGGTGTCAGTCTGACACCCTGCAACACCGATCTAGGTAAAGAGTCTCCGAAGGAGACTCTTTACCACGTGATCAGTCGTGTCCAATCACGGCTGAACACGATGTAAATAGGAAGAGCCGGTGATCGGCTTTTCCTCACTCGCGTCTGACAGACGCGAGTAGAGGAGAGCCGATCGGCTGCTCTCCTGACAGGGGGGGTCTGTGCTGATTGTTTATCAGCACAGCCCCCCCTCGGATCCTACCCAGGACCACCAGGGAAGCCGCCCAGGACCACCGGGGAAGCGATCCACACTGGACCACCAGGTATGCCCCTAGACCCCCAGGGAAATGCCACTGTGTGCCCAGGCAGCTGCCAATCTGTGCCCAGGCAGCTGCCAGTCAGTGCCCACTTCAATGCCTACCACTGCCAGTGCCACCAGGGATGCCCATCAGTGCCTCATATCAGTGCCACGTATCAGTGCCCATCAGTGCCCAGCAGTGCCGCCTATCAGTGCCCATCAGTGCCCAGCAGTGCCGCCTATCAGTGCTGCCTATCAGCGCCACCCTATCAGTGCCCAGCAGTGCCGCCTTTCATTGCCCATCAGTGTCCCCCATCAGTGCCCATCAGTGCCAACCAGTGCCACCCATCAGTGCCCCACAGTGCCGCCTATCAATGCCCATCAGTGCTGCATATCAGTGCCACCCATCAGTGCCGCCTACCAGTGCCCATCAGTGCCGCATATCAGTGCCCATCGTCAGTGCCCGTCAGTGCCCGCTCATTGGTGCCACCTCATCGGTGCCGCCGTATCAGTGCCTGTCAGTGCCACCTTATCAGTGCCCATCAGTGAAAGAGAAAACTTACTTATTTACAATTTTTTTAACAGAAACAAAAGCAAAACTTTTATTTTTTTCAAAATTTTCGGTCTTTTTTTATTTGTTTAGCAAAAAATAAAAACCGCAGAGGTGATCAAATACCACCAAAAGAAAGGTCTATTTGTGGGAACAAAATGATAAAAATTTAGTTTGGGTACAGTGTAGCATGACCGCGCAATTGTCATTCAAACTGCGACAGCGCTGAAAGCTGAAAATTAGTCTGGGCAGGAAGGTGTCTAAGTGCCCTGTATTGAAGTGGTTAAAATAAGAGAATTACATGAAGGAATACAGAGTATATTCCTTAAAACATTAATCTACAAACATATTTAGTTACAAGTAAAATGCAGATCTTTCCCATAATTACCCTTTGCACCAAGGTTCCATTTTGATGGCTGCTCTTCCATAAAAGTTTGTGTTTCCCTCCCATCTAGTCTGTGTATATCATTACAGGCTGATGTCTCATTGGTTGGCATAGCATGGCTCTGATTGGTGAGCTTCCCTATTCCTGGTTAAGGACTGGCTACATCTCCAATCCCTATACTTTGCATAAGTCAGCCCCTTTAATGCAAATCCTTGTGGCTATTCTGAGCAGGAGATTAACTTGAATTTTCCTGGGAAGTTAAGTATTGATTACGGGTTGGCCTCCCTTCATTGCCTATCCCAGCATGGGATCCTTTGAAGTGAGTATGTGTAAAACAATGAGGTTTGGACAAGCCTAGGCACTGACTTATCTGGTCTACCAGAGATTTCTGTGAAGATAATATGTTCCACCCTACATAGATACAAGCTAAATGAAATATTCATAATTACAATATTTTACAGCTATTACTGGAGATTTTACATAAACTCATAAGGCAACAAGTCCGTTGGCAACAGCACCTGAAAGACCGACATCAAATAAAAAGGTGGACTTCTCCTTGCTCTTCATCTGGGATCTCCAACCCTACTATACCTCCAGTTCTCTCAAAAACCTGCACTGAGAGGAAAGAAGGTATAGCAATAGGTGTCCCAAGTACTTGCAGCCAATCTGCTAGCAGTACACCACCATATGATTTTAGCAGACAAATTTCATTCAGGTGCTTATCTAATAGTTTCTTGAAACTATCGATGCCCCCTCGCTGAGACCACCGCCTGTGGAAGGGAATTCCACATCCTTGTCGCTCTTACAGAAAAGAACCTTCTACGTAGTTTAAGGTTCAACTACCGCTTAGGGGACAGGAGCCACCCTGGGGCAGAGATTCTGTCAGCTCTGCAAGGGCAGGCTCAGAGGTGGTTGACGCCATGCCAGGTTCAGCCAGGAATGGTTGTATGCGACATTAGCACCAACCTTCTCCCTGGCCTCCGACAAGGACACTTGACCCATGTTCCATGTTAGACACATGTCCTGAATTTGGTGGTGCAGTGGTTCTTGAGCAGGTACCCAAGCTTACAAGATCTCCTGAGGCAGGCCAGAAAAGTCTGTGGTCATTTCCGCCGGTCATACAATGCCAGTGCTCGGCTGGCTGACATTCAAAGGAAATGCAACATGCCCATCAACCGCCTCATTTGTGACATGTCCACCAGGTGAAACTCAACGTTGGCAATGCTGCAGTAGCTGCACATGCAGCAGACGGCCAACAATGAGAACCTGTGTGAGTATGGCACCAGGACAGGGTCAGGGGAGCTTGGCTTTTTTTGCCTCCTCAGTAGCTACTGATCAAGGATGCATGCACTGTCCTGTCACCATTTGAGGGGCCACAAGGATGGTGAGCAAGGACAATGCATGCATCAGAAATACTGTCCCTCTTGTGTTCCTGTTGGACCACACGCTTCATGGAATAATGGACAGGGCACTTGAGGCAGAACAGCGGGAGAAAGAGGAGGACTTGCTTACCTCTCAAGGCCCCCTTTATCCAGATCTTATGCCTGCGGGCCCGCCAAACACACAGAAAGAAGAGGAGGAGGAGGATTGTGTCAGCATGGACGTGGAAGATAACACTCAGCAGCAGTCTTCAAAGGATGGTTTTCAGTCTCCAGAAATCCAAGGAGTTGTACAAGGCTGGGAGGAGGTTGTTACGGATCATGTGATCCTTAGTGACTCAGAGGACTCAGAATCGAATGCCTTTGCAAACTTTTGCAGGCTTTACAGAATCAGAGAGGCCATGCAGCGTAAGGACCCTAGGATTTGTGGTATCAAAGAGAGGGATCTTTACTGGCTGGCAACCTTTCTTTGTCCACATTACAAGGGTAAGGTTGCAGAACTCATCCTGCCTTTTCAGAGGGAGCAGAGGATGAAACATCTTCAGGAGGCCTTGAAGAAAGTTTTGTGCAATGCATTTCCAGACCATGGGAGGTTACAATTTCCCCTTGCTGGACAACGAGTTGCTGAGGCTTCGTTCAGAGGAAGAGCAGTGAAGAAGGTGGCCGGCTGACCGATGCCTTTAGACAACTTTACAGTCCTCAGCGCCAAGGTCTGATCAGTTCAAGCAACCATCACCAGCGTCTGCATTACATTGTGCAGGAATATCTAGGGGCAAGAGCAGACTTGGAGACCTTTCCAACAGAGCATCCACTGGGTTACTGGGTCTTGAGGATGGACCACTGCCTTTCAAGCCTCCCCCTCCTGTGGCCTAACCTCTTCGGGACCAAGGTCCTGGTTGTGAGAGTTTGGAGGTCCTTCCCAGCAAAATCTATTTGAACCTCCGAAACTCTGGGTCCCTTAAAAGAATTTATCAACTAAGAGAGCCCTGACAATGAGTCTCCTCTTTCAACCAGATCACCCCGGAACCCCTTACCCTGCAAACTGTCTGGTGCAATATACCTGCCGAACAGGACACACTCCCGGTGTCCTGTATACATACACATACACACAAGCTTTTGGCCTTGCATTTCCATTTTAAACTGAATGAGTTGCTTTACAAAGTAAAGGTTTAAATATACTTTAAACAGAAGATCCCTATGGAACATCTGCCAAGAGTCTTAACAGGTGAACATACCACATCCATCTGAGTCTTTCTGGCACAATGAGGAACAAAAGAATGTCCTCTGCCTGAACCCTGTGAAAAAAGTGACTTTTGATATCCAAATCCCCTGCACCGGCAGAGTACCTAGAGGCTCCTTCTCAGCCTAACAGGCTGATCCTCCCAAGAGACAGGATTAGATTACAGTGAATCCTGTACAGAATTGGAACGTAAGACCAGAGAATCTAAAGTTTTTTTTTCTGTGGAAGGAACTATATCTAGGACTAGGCCCATATACACAACAATGAGTGGGTTCCAGGAACAATTTTTTAAAGTACAGAAGACACCCAAACCACTGTAACTTCTGGATAGAGATGGGACAAACACCTCCCAGGTCTGTTCACGCCAGAACTTTTGAACATCGCAAAAGTTCGGAACCGAACAACTTACCCTATTAAAGTGACAGGGACTGTATTGTTTTGTTTTTTATTTCGCTGCAGCAGCTGGGGCAGAGAAATTTGCCTGCTATACACTACAGCTGGTAATGTGCTTCTGGCAGATCTGCTGCAAGGTCCCGTGAAACTCGCTATACCATCATGCCCATTAGTGGAGACTGATGAGAGATCATACGATATAGCGGGGTGGACCTGAAAGGTGAGGAGTGAGGAGGAGGAGAATTGCATCCCTTTTGTGTGGCTTTCAGGTGCTCTTGCCAATGGGCTGAGTGGTGGGAGATTAAATGCCTTGTAAAGCATGTGGTACCCAAATGGCTGGTGTATTTGCCACGATCTGCTTGAGGCAAAGTTTGCAAATTACAACAGTGTGATTGGCTTCACATGTGCTAAAAAGACCCACACAGCTGAGCTGTGGAAAGTGGGCCAGGGGATAAGAGCTCAACAATCTGACGGAATAGGGTGGCTCCTACCTTCCAGAACCTCAGAACCAACATCAGAATTAAGTAATGCCTGTGAATCATCAAGGAGCAAGTGGCTGACAGTAGTAAATGTTACTAAGAAAAAAAGAAGCTTGTAGCCCGGATCAACCTCCAAAGGAAGATAATGCTAATTTATTGCGTATGAACAGATATTCATCCAGGAAAATAGTGGATGCAGTTTGGGTCGCCTTTTAAGGCATGCAAAAATAACAAGGAAAAAGAGATTCCCCAAAAGAAGGCAAAAACCCAAACACGATCTGTCAAAAAAAACAATTTATTTAATAAGCTATAAACACCACACAAAGATACAAAATGAAGACAATAATGGGCAATTCAGGGAAGATATCAGATGATTAATAAAAATTGATAACGTTATCATTAAAAACAACGGAGCCGCGGCCAAACATACCCCATACACACACCAATCACAGCAGCAGATTCCTACTAAATAGGCAAGTAATTGGATGATATGAGTCCTCAAATCAACAGTATAGATGGTATGGCGGTGTGGGGGTGGGTGGATGAATGCAAGTTGACTTTAAATTATTACAAGAGGTTTCAATGTTGTATGAACACCAATAGAAGGTTAATAACAGTCCGGGAGCTGAACATATGACATATGCAGGCTGATCACAATGACCGGCAACATCTACTGTAGGCGATAGTAACTCAGGACATTCAAGCAAAGCAGTTCATGTAAATGGCAAGCAGTGAGGGGGAGCAGATACGACAAGGCTGCACTGGTATTATAAATAGGAGTGATACTACTCTCACCAGGTGGATCAGCAGCTCACAGGATCGCAGGCTCTACCCCAGGTAGTTACTTGTTGATGAAGAAAATTGCATTTGCTTGTGCCGTCTGGTGGAGAAAGTTCCGCTGTGTCAGCGCCTTCTATCAGATGGTATAAGCCGGTCGTCAGCTGTTAGTTCCCGGTGAAACATTCAAACGCCCTGTGATCGCGGCTCCGAGATGACGTGCTGACGTCACGTGTTGACGCGTTTCACCAGCCAATCACCGCTGGTTTCCTCAGAGCAAAGGAGGGGTCTGTGAGCGAAGGTTAAATAGACTAACCAATAAAGGTGTAATTACATCACATGTCCACCAGATGTCGCACACAGTCACCACTCATCACAGACATTTCAGCAAAGGCAATATCTCGTAAATGGCTTCACAAAAATAGCTGCACTCAATTGTTCAGAAGCAAGCACCTCAAACAGTGCTACATTGTGATTCAGAGAAACGTTTGATGAAGGTGGATATATACAGTTACATAGAGACCAAGCAAAAAACGAAAAACAAAAAACAACAAACAAAAGACAAAAAACAAAACCTAAAAATAAAGCATGGCAAATTAAAGCACCAGTATAAAGCTAGAAAGTCGCTCAAAAATATAGAGCAGAGAAAACTATTGTTATAGGTGGTTGCTGCAGGGGAAATAGAAGATCATTTCTCCAAAAAAGACTGAAGGCTACATTCGGTATTTAACCCATTGGGGGCCATCGCCTCCAAATAGTAGGTCCACATTTTTTCCTTCTGAAGGAGAATGGTGTCGAAATCGCCGCGTCTTGTAGGTAAATTCAACCTATAGATACCTTTTACTATTAGGCCCCTTGGGTCACGGTTATGAAATTTAGCAAAGTGGAGTGAAATGGGACGTTCATCATTCAGTTTTTTGATACCAGCAATGTGTTCTCGAATCCTTACCCTTAGGGCTCTTTTGGTTTTGCCCACATAGATTTTATTACATGGGCAAATAAGTGTATAAACCACTCGAGTAGTAGAGCAGTTTATAAACTGTTTAATCTTATAATCTGCACCTCCACGGGGGTTCGGGAACACATTTGTCTGGTGGACATACTTGCAGATGTTGCAGTGTCCGCATCTATACATGCCTGGGGAAATTCTAGAGTCACTTAACCAGTTCTTCTGGGTAGTACGGGTGTATTCAGAATGGACCAACAGGTCACCAAGGTTATTTGATCTTTTAGCTGTCAAAAGGGGTTTTGGGCTCACAAGTTCCGAAATTAAGGGGGCTGATTTTAAGATATGCCAGTGTTTTTGTAGGACTCCTTGGACCAATTTCCATTGGGATCCGTATTTAGTGATGATCCTTGGGAAATTCTTTTCAGAATTTCCTTTTGACTCATTATTTTTATTTTGAGAAGAATTAACAGGGGGTACTAGGAGTCACCACCCCAAACCATTAATCCATGGGATACCCACAGGACAATTCCTGAGGATCAGACGGAATTGTTCTGTGGAGGAGGAATTCCACAAGGAGGCATACGAGATGTATCAACGATTTAGACAAAGAGGTTACTCACATAGATCCCTTAAAAAGGCCAAGAGAAAAGCCACTCTTAAAAATCGTGATGAACTCCTAGTACCCCCTGTTAATTCTTCTCAAAATAAAAATAATGAGTCAAAAGGAAATTCTGAAAAGAATTTCCCAAGGATCATCACTAAATACGGATCCCAATGGAAATTGGTCCAAGGAGTCCTACAAAAACACTTGCATATCTTAAAATCAGCCCCCTTAATTTCGGAACTTGTGAGCCCAAAACCCCTTTTGACAGCTAAAAGATCAAATAACCTTGGTGACCTGTTGGTCCATTCTGAATACACCCGTACTACCCAGAAGAACTGGTTAAGTGACTCTAGAATTTCCCCAGGCATGTATAGATGCGGACACTGCAACATCTGCAAGTATGTCCACCAGACAAATGTGTTCCCGAACCCCCGTGGAGGTGCAGATTATAAGATTAAACAGTTTATAAACTGCTCTACTACTCGAGTGGTTTATACACTTATTTGCCCATGTAATAAAATCTATGTGGGCAAAACCAAAAGAGCCCTAAGGGTAAGGATTCGAGAACACATTGCTGGTATCAAAAAACTGAATGATGAACGTCCCATTTCACTCCACTTTGCTAAATTTCATAACCGTGACCCAAGGGGCCTAATAGTAAAAGGTATCTATAGGTTGAATTTACCTACAAGACGCGGCGATTTCGACACCATTCTCCTTCAGAAGGAAAAAATGTGGACCTACTATTTGGAGGCGATGGCCCCCAATGGGTTAAATACCGAATGTAGCCTTCAGTCTTTTTTGGAGAAATGATCTTCTATTTCCCCTGCAGCAACCACCTATAACAATAGTTTTCTCTGCTCTATATTTTTGAGCGACTTTCTAGCTTTATACTGGTGCTTTAATTTGCCATGCTTTATTTTTAGGTTTTGTTTTTTGTCTTTTGTTTGTTGTTTTTTGTTTTTCGTTTTTTGCTTGGTCTCTATGTAACTGTATATATCCACCTTCATCAAACGTTTCTCTGAATCACAATGTAGCACTGTTTGAGGTGCTTGCTTCTGAACAATTGAGTGCAGCTATTTTTGTGAAGCCATTTACGAGATATTGCCTTTGCTGAAATGTCTGTGATGAGTGGTGACTGTGTGCGACATCTGGTGGACATGTGATGTAATTACACCTTTATTGGTTAGTCTATTTAACCTTCGCTCACAGACCCCTCCTTTGCTCTGAGGAAACCAGCAGTGATTGGCTGGTGAAACGCGTCAGCACGTGACGTCAGCACGTCATCTCGGAGCCGCGATCACAGGGCGTTTGAATGTTTCACCGGGAACTAACAGCTGACGACCGGCTTATACCATCTGATAGAAGGCGCTGACACAGCGGAACTTTCTCCACCAGACGGCACAAGCAAATGCAATTTTCTTCATCAACAAGTAACTACCTGGGGTAGAGCCTGCGATCCTGTGAGCTGCTGATCCACCTGGTGAGAGTAGTATCACTCCTATTTATAATACCAGTGCAGCCTTGTCGTATCTGCTCCCCCTCACTGCTTGCCATTTACATGAACTGCTTTGCTTGAATGTCCTGAGTTACTATCGCCTACAGTAGATGTTGCCGGTCATTGTGATCAGCCTGCATATGTCATATGTTCAGCTCCCGGACTGTTATTAACCTTCTATTGGTGTTCATACAACATTGAAACCTCTTGTAATAATTTAAAGTCAACTTGCATTCATCCACCCACCCCCCACACCGCCATACCATCTATACTGTTGATTTGAGGACTCATATCATCCAATTACTTGCCTATTTAGTAGGAATCTGCTGCTGTGATTGGTGTGTGTATGGGGTATGTTTGGCCGCGGCTCCGTTGTTTTTAATGATAACGTTATCAATTTTTATTAATCATCTGATATCTTCCCTGAATTGCCCATTATTGTCTTCATTTTGTATCTTTGTGTGGTGTTTATAGCTTATTAAATAAATTGGTTTTTTTGACAGATCGTGTTTGGGTTTTTGCCTTCTTTTGGGGAATCTCTTTTTCCTTGTTATTTTAGTAGTAAATGTTATGTAATGCGGTGTAAAACACTGCACTACACAAACACACTCCACTGACACAGTACAATATACTGCAGTAAAACTGTACTGACGCACTTCAATATACTGCAGTAAAACTGCACCGATGCACTTCAATATACTGCAGTAAAACTGCACTGATGTACTACAATATACTGCAGTAAAACTGCACAGATGCACTTCAATATACTGCCATAAAACTGCACTGATGCACTACAATATACTGCAGTAAAACTGCACTGACGCACTTCAATATACTGCAGTAAAACTGCACTGACACACTACACTGACACTACAGTAAAACTGCACAGGTGCAATACACTGATGCTGCCCTATCACTATATTCACAATACACTGACACTCTACACTTACAATAGAATCACAATAGCACACTATAACACACTAACTCGCTAGTGGAAATAAACAGAGCCCTGTTCTATCTATCTCCACTCCAACATCACACTGCAAATAGCTCCTCTGGGAAGGAACCTTTTATAGTGTGGGGGTGGGTCTATGAGCAATGAGCCAAGATTGGGCTAAATCATCATGACTTTCTTCAGTCATGGCTCTGACAGTGCTCTGTGCCCTGATTAGGCAAAGCCTTCACTGTATCAGCCAAACAGGGCTTATAATGCACTAAGCACAGTGCATTGTGGGGCGTTCGGTGGGCTGAACAACCAGTCAAACGCCCTGCCACTTAGAGCGTTCTCTAAATGGGCGAACAGCCAATGTTCAGGCCGAACTTTTGCTCAGCTCAAACTGTTTGCCCAACACTACTTCTGGACAGTCTAAGCCACGTTTTTTTGAAAGAGCCCACATCAAGTGTTCCCTCAACAGAAGGTTGTTCAAGTATCCCACAATGAGAATGCCACTAGAGCACAGCAGGGCTAATACTAGGGCTAGCATCTTGCTGAACACCCAAGGTGCAGACAAGATATGGGCCACAAATTGCAAATGTAGAGGCCTCACAGAAACATGTAGGAAAATGTAGATGTTCTGGAAAGATTGAGACATGTATTTACATGTCTTTGATGTCCATAGAAGTCCGAGCTAGAGAAAACACACCCACACTCCCAAGAACAGTAGCAAACAATTGATGCATGCTAGTATTGAGCAGGGTTATCCTGTGTTAGTCCACAGATTTTTTTCCAGTGTCCATTCGTCTTGTAAGCAGCAGTTTAACCTGGAAGATCAAGCAATCCTGTGTCCCTCAAAAGAGAATAAATAGATATTTTGACTTGGAAAACACGCATATGATTTTTTACGCAAACTTTGAGTGGTTTGGGCTATGAGTCTATCCCCCTTTAATTCTAAGCCTATGTCTTGTTCCTTTACCGTGTGATTAGCCTCAATAACTAAGGCATGTGTTGACATCAGTTTGACAGTAGGTAAAAATGCTTCTGGGATCATTCAAAATTCATTGACTGGTGCAGTTGACCTCCTTCCGACCTGCATTTTACCTGTTTCATGCAGGTTTTACATTTTTTAAAATTTATAATGGGAATTAAGAACCTCTCTAATGTGAACAAAAGCCTATCAATGAGCACCAATAGGGAGCAGTATGGGACTTATGAGGGGGGAAGTGGGGCCCCAGACTTCCTTGGTGATAGATCTAATTGATTCTTTGAAAAAGTTTTTTGGAATCGCTTCAAAATAGGTATGAAAAACTGGATGCCAGGAACTTCTGTGGCAATGTAGACTACAAATCTACCGGCAGGTCAACAAAGAGAAACAAATGATATGATTCCCAACATCAGTCTCAGAGGAAACTTTTTTTCCTCCCAGAGAAATATTCAGATGTGAAACTTTCAATGTTATTTTAGATCAGTTGTCTGTTGCCTACCCTAAACGCAGGGTAGCATACCAATCAGTGTATGACAGGTTCAAAATAATAATCGACTTATGTAGTCTACCTGATGCAAAGATAAAAACTGAGGCTAAGAAACTTACTAGTGCTTTCCTTTGAGAAATCAGTAGTGTGTTGTGTTGAGGAAATTGTCCAGTTTTCAGCCTTTGCCAAACTCTGGTCATGTCTCACTCTCAATAGTCAGTTTTATTACACGATAAAAGGCTGACTGATACCTTTCCAGGGGTTAACATACAGTAGCTCTTAAATTATATTTGATCATGATGGTCGCTAGTTGCTCAGGAGAAAGGTCGTTCAGAAAAATGGCACTAATAAAGGCCCATGAAAGACTATGTGGTTTGTGCCTACTGGCAGTCAAGAGCAGTGTCCTTAAGATGAAACAGTTTGATGAGTTAGTTAAATATTTTGCAGATGCTAAGTGCAAGAAGAAAGACTTTTTGTAAATATTGTAATGTGATGCATAACTGTGATGTATGACTTGCCAGTTCTAATTACCTGTGTAATGTGTATTCTTCTAGTCAATAAAATTGTGAAAAAAAAAATCAGAAGTGTCTTTTTCTGAACCTAACTTATATATTTTTAGAACAAATGTGGCTGATCATTCATTTCAGTTCACTTTTTTATTTGTCCTATAATTTATTTCTATTTGGAGTGTCCCCTTATATTGAAGTGCCCTGCCCCTCCCCCCCCCCCCCCCCAAGGTCTAAATCCAGCACTGATAGGGAGCCTAATATAACTCGAACTGCTTATATTGATGGATATGTGATTACATTAGCATGTGGTATTCAGTGAATGTAACCAAGCAAAATATATATGTTTTGTCATTATATGCTCAGCTTAAATTTCCCAGATTTGTCACAGGTTTACTTTATTTGAGTACTACTTTAAAACTGAACTCCAGCGTATTATTTTTTAATTTAAAGTCCAGCATTATTTAAAAGCAATTCTCACTGTAACACTCCCCTGCAACACCCATCATATCACCAGCCCTGTGAACCCAAGCTGTCGGGAATATCATTATATGGCACTGGTCTCTGCAATATTCAGGATATTCCCACCGCCAGAGGAAGAAAGACCTGCAATGTCCATTGACTATGATAAAAATCAATCAATCAATAAATAAATAAAGATGGGGGTGCTCTGGGAAAGAGGGGAGGGTGGCTCTAAGGCTAGAGTTCAACTTTAAACGAGGATGTTTTTTTTAACTGCATTAAGTTCTATTGGAGGTTTAATTATTTGCATTTTTAATAAAGAGATGCATTTTGAAACATGTTATGTGAGACATCTGTTGGCTGCTAAAGATAACCTTGTGGCAATGCTGACTGCCATGTTGACCCTTTGGTTCCAGTATGATTTGACTCACCAATTTAGAAAAGACATGCAATCTGTGAATCAGAGTGAAGTCAGAACACCTCAACTACATACTTGTCTCCAGCCAGTTGGGAGGCTCAAGAGGCTGTGTGATAGCCAAGCAGCTATCACTTTTATGATAGATTTCCTAATAATTTAATAAAACATACTTGAACGTTTTTTAAACAAAACTGAATTAACTAAATCTAACTGAATTAACTAATCATCTTTGTTGATAGTGGTGATGAAACTAGTACCTTTACATATGTTTTTTTAGCACTGTAGAAATAGTTTGGTGAGGACTGTGAGGAGTGAGGAGTATTTACTTTTAAATGATCCTACATGTTTTAATAGACTGCTGTTTTTTTGTGGAGGACACGGGATAGCATTTATAGGGAAAATTACTAACCCCCTAGAGTTGCTAAAAGTGTAGCTTGAGCCATGTTTTCTACTTTGGGACCTAGTGAGGAATGGTTAGAACCTCTTATAAGTTTTCATTGCTGTCTGAAGTTTTGTCAAGGAAACTTCCCCTCACTTCTTGTCCCCGGGGATAATGCTGTGAGCAGGTCAAGGAAAGGAAAATCTTCAAATGGAGAGTTTTGTTGCTGTCTGGACCCTTGTTTGAGTTTTCCCCCTCAGTTCCTGTCCTGATGACAATGTTCTCTCCCTGATAGTTTTTAATGCTTTCTGTGGATCTAACAGAGGTTCTAAGCATTACAATAATTGTTTATGACCTGTAAATGGTCATTCTCCTTGTTTATTTTGTTCTTTCAGTTTGGGAAAGCTTTGGTCAGGTGAGACTGTGGTGCTTACATAATTCTTTCTTGCTTTTTTATTGTAAAGCAGTCATTGACCTACCAGGATTGGTACCCCGAAAAAGATGTTACTTGCATTTGTTAAACTAACTTGAGAAACATGAAATTAGAGCAGAATAGTATGTGATTATTTAACACAACATATGAGTATATATTTGCATTACATATTCATTACAGTAACACAATGAAAGACTTTATATTGTACGTTTAAAATCCTCATAATTTGGAACATAAATAGCTGCTGTTTGTTTTTTCTATCTGGCAGCAATAACATTATAGATTGCTTTAATTTCCCTCCAAGTATAATAAACTTTAATCAAGAATCCGCATACTAGAAGAGACTTCAGCATTTAGAACATATTACAGACAGTGTAATCAAGTGAAGGAACAATTTGCAGTAATTGGATTCAGTTCTGCAAATCACAATTTATCCAAGCAACATATCAGTATCTGTAAAGCAGTGGGGGAGATTTACTAAAACTGAAGCACTAAAGCCTAGCACACAGGGGCCGAATGTCAGAGGGCAATAGAAACCGGCCAACATTCAGCCCCTGTGTACCTGTCGAAGGGGCATGACTGAAAAAGGTCTGCCGATCGGCTCCCGATCAGCGCTCTCAGCCAATGGCTGAGAGCACTGACCGGAATGTTCAGACGGGGGGGGTTGTCTGAACACAACAGAGCACAGCAGGGGGTAGCTGTACTAACATCATATAGTTAGTACAGCTCCTCCTCCTGAGCTGTCACGGTTTTTTTTTCGTTCAGCCCTGCTGGGTTACCATTTTCAGCTTTTTGTATCCTATTTTGTATTATTATACTACTGTTATCCACCAGTCCTTTTTTTTTAGCTTCTTTCTGTCTACATGCATGCACTCCAGAGGTACGCATCATTGCTATGGACTAGGTATGTCATAGCAACAACATTGAACTGTACCTGTACAATGCGTTTTGGCAAGGTCACTTGTAGTCTCAACCAGGAGAGCATGTGACAGGGTGACAAAACAGGAGCACAGTTGGAGCTAGGGTTGCCACCTCATCCCTTTAAACCCAAACACATAAGAATTATACAGGTTCTGAGGCTAATTTAACCACTTCAGCCCCAGAAGATTTGGCTGCTGAATGACCGGGCCATTTTTTGCGATTTGGCATTGCGTCGCTTTAACTGACAATTGCACGGTCGTGCGCCGCTGCACCCAAACAAAATTGACGTCCTTTTTTTCCCCACAAATAGAGCTTTCTTTTGGTGGTACAGGCATACCCCACTTTTAAGTACACAATGGGCTTTATTTACTAAAGCTGGAAAGTGCAAAATCAGGCTCACTTCTGCATAGAAAGCAATGAGCTTCTAACCCCAGCTTGTTCAATTAAGCTTTCTTAATAAAACCTGGAAGCTCATTGGTTTCAATGCAGAAGTGAGCCTGATTTTGCACTTTCCAGCATTAGTAAATAAACCCCATTGTGTACTTAAGTGGGGTATGCCTGTATTTGATTGCCTCTGCTGTTCTTATTTTTTGTGCTATAAACAAAAAAAAAATATTTAAAAAAAACACAATATTTTGTACTTTTTGCTATAATAAATATCCCCATTTTTTTTTAAAAAAAAGCAAATTTTTGCTCAGTTTAGGCCAATATGTATTCTTCTACATTTTGGTAAAGAAAAAATAAGCGTATATTGATTGGTTTGCGCAAAAGTTATACCATTTACAAAATAGGGTATAGGTTTATAGCATTTTTATTATTAATATTTTTTTTAATAGTAATGGCAGCGATCTGCGATTTTTATCGGGACTGCGACATTATGGCGGACACATCGGACAATTTTGACACATTTTTGGGACCATTGGCATTTATACAGCGATCAGTGCTATAAAAATGCATTGATTACTGTATAAATGTCACTGGCAATGAATGGGTTAACACTAGGGGGCGATCAAGGGGTTAACTATGTTCCCTGGGAGGTGATTCTAACTGAAGGGGGAGGGGACTGACTAGAGGAAGTGACGGATCATGGTTCCTAGCTAATAGGAACACACAATCTGTCACTCCTGTCAGAACAGAACAAGAAAGTGTGTGTTTACACACACTCGTCCCTGTTCTGTGTCTCCTGCTCACGATCGCTCGTGGCTGGTGGTCATCGCGACCGTCGGCCACGAGCATCGGCACCCCCGCTGTGCAGCGGGCGCACGCCTGCTATCCTGATGCCACGAGCCGGCGTACAGCTACAAAGGTTCACGGGATCATGCTGGCCTGCTGCAGTATAATGAAGGCAGGCAGTCGGCAAGCGGTTAATGCAGATAAGGCACCAAGTGAGTTTAATTACCACCTTATTTAGCTACAGAACCTGTGTAATTCATATGTGTTCGGTTTTAATGGGATGAGGTGGTAACCCTAGTTGGAGCACAGTTGTCACCCCATAAGAAAGTGTCTGAACAAGAACTTCATGGCAGGATCACCAGCTATTCTTTTCATAAAAGCTGTAGATTTTAAAAGATTGAAAACAACTTCTGAAATTTTATAACATGTACAAGCTTATATGAGATTTTAGTGAACGGATTTAACATCTGTTATAAAGCCGAACTTCAAGCAAATACATGTAGAGATGTAGAAATTTTTGCAATTTCTTTTTGGCTGAAGCTGTTTTTTTACATTAAAACAGAGAGAGAGAGAGAGCCCAACGATGCTTTTTAATACTGAAACCATAAAATGAATTAAATAGAAATACACAATAATATGCATTCTATTTTGTGATATTTTGGATATTTTATATAAATTTTAGACCAGTAGAAAGAAACAATCTTTTTTTCCCCTCACTTTGGGATGAAACTAGGGCCCTATCCTTCCTATGTAAAATGCTTTCTTTTAGGCTCATAAAAAATTGTTTGTCACCTGTTACATTGCCATTTTTCTTTTATATTTTGTGACACCAACAGCCAACTATCTGAATGAAATATGCATTTCCAATGAAAAATGTTTGTGACTCCTGTAATATGATATAAGCGCTTAAACAGGTGCTTGCTGCAACTAGGATTCCCATTTATTCTGCTACAGCTGGTCAATTAAAGATGAAGTTTAGTTAACTTTTTTTGCCATACAGCACCAGGGACATACCTTACCTGTAATGAAGTGTGTCCCATGTTCAGGTGGCTGCTACATAATGTAGAAATCGTCTCCCTACTGTTACGGTGTCCTCCCCAAGAGCACTGGTCTTCTAGCACTGCTAGAGTAACATTTGCAAATGTGAAAGCATAGTACTGCTCACTCTACCCTTCTGCCTTTCTCCTCCATTTATAGAATGTATTTTCTTTCCCAGAACGCAAAGCATTCTGTCAATGTAGGACAGGAAGAGAAATTACAAGATTTGCCTCCTCCAATCACAGAACATGGCATTCTGGGAAAGAATACTTTGAGTTCTATGAATAGAGAAGGTGGCTGGAAAGTGCGGGCAAATGGCACAACTTTTTCACACTCACAGTGATTGAAGTTAAACCACAGTAGCCAGGCAGATATGAAACAAACTTATGTTAGAGGTATGTTATGTCCCTGGTGATGTAAAGCTAAAAAAAATGACTAAACGTGCTCCAGACTCCCTCCAGTGCCACGCAAATGACCAAATGCTGGAGTAATAGCCACACAATCTCTATTGGGGTAGATTAGGCTGTGCGTCTAAATCTCCCTTGCCTCTGAAGCCTGATCCATGTTTTGGATCAAGGCTTCAGAGGCTAATTGTAGAAATCAATATTTGTATATGAAAGTTAAAAGTATTTGGCCATCCTAACAGTACAGTTTATTTAGAGGAATAGCATTGCTAAACTTACAATTTTTGTTCACTTTCTCTCAAGTACTATTCAAAGCCAATTACTTATCCTCGTCATTGTAAAACTTCATGAATCAATGAGAGGAGTGATCTGCTTATAAATTTAATTGGGACTGTTCAGATGGACTTTAGGCATGTGTCTATGAACAAATGCAGATTGCTTTCAGGTGGATTCAGCTTGCGTTTAGGATCAGTTTCAGATACTTCTGGGATTTGCATTTGATCTGCAATTGACCTACTTCTTATGCCGCGTGCACACGAGCGGAATTCCGCTCAAGCTTGCCTTGCATACACACGGTCACACAAGTTCTCTGAATTTTCGACTGTCAAGAACGCGGTGATGTACAACACTACAACGAGCCGAGAAAAAGAAGTTCAATGCTTCGGAGCATGCGTCGAATTGTTTCCGAGCATGCGTGATTTTTGTGCGTCCGAATTGCATACAGACTAATGCATTTTCGGATAGGAACTTTTTCCGACCGAAAAATAGAGGATCTGCTCTCAATCTTTTGCTGGCTGGAATTTTGCCTGCAAAAGTCCGATGGAGCATACACACGGTCTGAATTTCTGACCAAAAGCTCACATCCGACATTAGCTTGCAAAATTTCTGATCGTGTGTACGCGGCATAAGCTGCATCATCCTGCTTCCAGCTGCATACCCATTGAGTTGTATGGAGAAAGAAGCATTCGAATCGCAAACAAGTGCATTGACACAGGGCCCTAGTTTAGCAAAATAATGGCAAAAGACAAACTCAGTCCACTTTATTGCACTTTAATCCAGATAATGAGAAATCCACCATTTCAAAAATGTTTTTCCACTAAGGAGCATTATGCAGTTTTTAGTTTTTTTCCAAGAAGTCTAATATTATTTACAGCAGCCAATTTTTACATTTTCTGGATATTTATCTGCATGCTTTTTGTTTGTATCTATATGGATGTGTGTGTGTGTGTGTGTGTGTGTATATATACACACACATAGTTTCCCCAGCCAGTATGATCAGGAGAGAATATAATGCAGAGCGATGTGCACTGTATTACATTCAGTGGGGCACAGGGGAGACATCCACTGTCTTTTATACCCCGGATGTCTCATTAGAGAGAACATGTCACTAAAAAATATTCACATAGAGGACTTTTTCTTAAATTGTAAAAAATTAAAGTTACACTCAAGCACATAAAATCCCCCCTCCATGTATACGCACAAACATAAACACACACGTCAGGGGCGCCTATTCATTATAAACATCAATTGAGATGCACGTTACATATTGCCGTGCACGCCGGAGTGAGAGCAATATTTCTAGCACCAGACATGCTCCACAACACTAAACTGATGACCTATAGGGGGCTGTTAAAGTGTCAGCTATGAAAAATATAGTGTACTAAAGTTTCACGGGCCCGCTCAAATTTAAGGTTTGATATGCAATATCACCTGCTCTTTTATATTTTACCAAAAAATTGGGTAATTTATTGCGTTTCTTGTCCTAAACTTAACTTTAGTGTATTGTGTACTGAAATGTTGCATTTCCTAGACCTTTGCAATAATATCGTGTGACATAAAAAATTACAACTACCACTATGTTATTCTCTAGGGTGTCTGCTTTCAAAAAATATATAATGTTTTGGGAGTTTTATGTAATCTTTAGACCTAAAATAATTTTTTCAACATGTGTGCAAAAAATGGCTTTGACAGTGAAAACATTAAACCAGTAAAAGGTATGCAAAAGTATTTACGAAAGCTTAACCACTTGTCGACCACCAGCCGTTGTTATACATCGGCTGTTTGAAGACGAATATCGTTGTTATGACAGCTAGCTGCCATAACCCCGGTACCCTCTTCTTCAGCTTTCAGATAAAAGTGGTCTCTTCAGCGGATTCACCACGAGATCACTTTTATCGGTGGCGGGAGAGGGCCCTCCCGCTGCGCTCCGATGCCCTCCGCCGCTTACCACAGCCGTCGGTAGCGGTGGAGGCGATCGGATCCTTCTTGGTCTGTGGTATTGAGCTGACTATGTACATTCCTTGTAATAGGAAAAAAAGTGACGCATTTTTTTTCCTAAAAGAACAGTGTAAAATTAAAAAATAAAATTATTAAGAAAAAAATTAAAAATTTTAACGCACCTCGTCCCGAGGAGAGCAGCGCCTGCATATGAAAACGGTGTTCAAACCACACATGTGAGGTATCACCGCGATCGTTAGAGCGAGAGCAATAACCTCCTCTGTAACTTAAAACATGCAACCTGTAGAATTTTTTAAACACCGCCTTTGGAGATTTTTAAGGGTAGAAGTTTATCGCCATTCCACGAGCGGGCACAATTTTGAAGCATGACATGTTGGGTATCAATTTACTCGGTGTAACATTATCTTTCACAATATAAAAAAATTAAGCTCATTTTACTGTTGTCTTATTTTTTAATTCAAAAAAGTGTATTTTTTCCAAAAAAAGTGCGCTTGTAAGACTGCTGCGCAAATACGGTGTAACAGAAAGTATTACAACCACCATTTTATTCTCTGGGGTGTTAGAAAAAAAATATATAATGTTTGGGGGTTCTAAGTAATTTTATAGCAAAAAAACCTGATGTAAACACCAAATCTCAAAACGAGGCT
This sequence comes from Lithobates clamitans, assembly GCA_037952925.1. NCBI lineage: Eukaryota > Metazoa > Chordata > Amphibia > Anura > Ranidae > Lithobates > Lithobates clamitans. The sequence continues at coordinate 3,991,362 of JBBGZY010000281.1, forward strand.
CTGTCCTTAAGTGGTTAAAGTGTTACTTAACCCAGGACCCTGCATTCAATATATCTGGCCTCCCACAGAATATGGAAATGCAAAAGTTTTAGTAAATATAAACTGCTAAATACCTTATCTCATCAACAGTTAGAGCAGTCTTGTGATTTCTATCTGTATCCAGCCAAGCACTGGTTAAAGCTTGTAGGAGGAGATTTCTGACTGTTTCTGAGACTGCAAGACCCCTGACCCTCTGTCTGGACAGTGCTGATTAGCCTTGTGCTAATCACATGCATCCTCCCAAGAAAAAAAACCTCTCTAGCATTACACAACAAACTGAGCATATGCAGACTGTCTCCATAGACTCTGTGTTATCAGAAAATGATTAGGGAACAATGTAAGGAGGGGAGGATCAGAGAAGACAGGATCGTACAGCCTTTTTACACAATGCAGAGGATTAACCCCTTAGCTTCAATAGTGAGTATAACAAACTTGCTTTACTGCATATACAGACTGATTTTACTGTTGTGGGTTTAGAAACACTTTAAGCGCTTGCCGACTGCCACACACAGATGTACGTCAGCAGAATGGCACAGGCAGGCAAATGGGTGTACAGGTACATCCCTTTAAATTTGCCGCCTTTCAGCCACGCGCGCGACCACCGCATGCCATGGGAGCGTGCCTGCAGGTCCCAGGAACTTGATGTGTGGAGAGGTAGAACGGGGAAGTGCCTATGTAAACAAGGCATTTCCCCATTCTGCCTTGTGTAATGACAGAGATCTACTGCTCCCTGTGATCGGGAGCAGTGATCGTTGTCATGTCCGAGGTAGCCCCTCCCCCCCACAGTTAGAATCACACTTAACCCCTTCATCGCCCCCTAGTGGTTAACCCCTTCCCTGCCAGTGTCATTTACACTGTAATCAGTGCATTTTTATAGCACTGATCGCTGTATAAATGACAATGATCCAAAAATAGTGTCAAAAGTGTCCGTTGTGTCCGCCATGTCGCAGTCAAGATAAAAAACGCAGACTGCCGCCATTACTAATAAAAAAAATTAATAATAGAAATGCCATAAAATTATCCGCTATTTTGTAGACGCTATAACTTTTGCGCAAACCAATCAATATACGCTTATTGCGATTTTTTTTTTTTTTTTACCAAAAATCTGTAAGATTACAATGTACTGTATGTGTTATGAATTTTCTATTATTTGAATTTGCCAATGGGCTCCGCCCCGACGCTCGCAGGGAATAGAGTCCGGCACACAGAGGCATCGGGCGGAGGACACAGCCTGCAGACAAAGCGGGGGGACATGGTACTGAAAGTGACACAGTGCCAAATCGCAAAAAATGGCCCGGTCATTCAGCAGCCAAATCTTCCGGGGCTGAAGTGGTTAAAGCCTAAGTTAAGCTAAAATTAAATTCAGAAGAACCAGCACAAGGGCCATATCTTACAGTTAGTATGATGTGGTCCTGGTCCAGATTCTTCTGCCTTTTCAGTAGAAATCTTGATGTAACCTAAATCACCCCACCGCCGTAATCTTCCGGTGTGGAACTAGTGGGCTGTCAGAAGCTCTCATCAAGCTAAGCCACCTTTCCTGCCCAATCTGCCATCAATATGAATGGAACATGATCTCTGAATAGGGGAAAAGTGGATGATCGATAGCTTTGCCCTCTCCATTCAGAGATCATGTTCCATTTATAGAAGCTGTAGTACAACTTCTATGAATAGGGCAGGAAAGTGCAGGCACAGTCAAGGTCTCTTGGTGAGAAGTTCTGACCTTGGTCTAATTGTTCTGTTTACTATTATCACTGTGAAAGTAAAATAAAGTCCCAAATTTTGAGTTGTGCCCAAAACAGGAATAGAGCATAAATCTTCCAACGGGTGACCCTGGTGACAACCAGAGATTCCCTCATTATGAAGGATTTCTTTTCACCTCCTGGTTTGGTTATGGGACAGGAAATGAAAGAAAATCTTCACTATGATACACAGGCAGCAAAACAAAACCTGACAGGGGTTATAACCCACCCTTATGCTATAAAAAATGTAAAAAAAAGTATTTTCTTTAGTTCTTCTTTAATGTCATCTTAGATAAGAGAGCCTTTAATAATCATGACTGAATAAAGGGGTATATGGAGACTGATATTTACAAACACATGGATGGCTTCCTGTCCACAAATCCAATGAAAAAAACTGTGAACAGTAATTTTTGTTGTACTGTGGCAGGTTAGATCTCCTGCACGAATCGCCATCATTGTACGTCGGGCGCATACATGGTGGTCTGTGGTTGCCAATTCGCTAGCGAGGGAGCCAATCAGCGGGTCACCCACGATCGCTCCCCAGAGAGGCAGAATGGGGATCTGCCAGTGTAAACAAAGGGGAGTAGAGTAAGATTGTATGTTCCTAGTGATTAGGAACAGCGATCTCTCTCTACTCCCTGTCAGTCCACTCCCCTCACAGTTATAAAAGACCTCTCTAGGGAACATTTAACCCTTTGATCGCCCCTGGTGTTAAGCCCTCCCCTGTTAGTGTCATTTATACAGTAATCATTGCATTTTTATAGCACTGATCACTGTATAACTGTCACTGATCCCAAAAAATGGTCAAAAGTGTCCGATCTGTCTGCCGCAATGTCGCAGTCCTGCTAAAAATTGCGGATCACTGGCATTACTAGTAAAAAAAAAATAATAATAAAAATGCCATAAATCTATCCCCTATTTTGTAGACGCGATAACTTTTGCGCAAACCAATCAATATACCCTAATTGGAATTTTTTTTACCAAAAATATGTAGAAGAATACATATTGGCCTAAACTAAGAAAGAAATTTTTTTTTCCATTTTTTGGGGGGATATTTATTATAGCAAAAAGTATAAAATATTGTTTTTTTTCTAAAATTTCGCTCTTTTTTTCTTTATAGCGCAAAAAATAAAGATCGCAGAGGTGATCAAATGCCACCAAATCTCTATTTGTGGGAAAAAAGTACATCAATTTTGTTCGGGTACAACGTCGCAATTGTCAGTTAAAGCAACACAGTGCCGTATCGCAAAAAATGGTCTGGTCAGGAAGTGGGTAAACCCTTCTGGGGCTGAAGTGGTTAATCAATGCTAAATTTCTATATACGTAAGTGAGAAGACATTTACATATAGTACATATCTGTGAAGTTGTGATTAGCTCTTTCAATACATTTTTTTGGTTTTAGACCCTAGGTCCCTTTATAACATGGGAACATAATATGAAATTAATTGAACATTTGCTTAATGAATAGTTCCCAGAAATGAAAGTTACAAAACTACTAAATATAAAGATAACTTTTTTTTGAACTATGATAGTAATTTTGCAATTATGTTGTAGGTATTGGATCATTAATATTGCTTAATTTCCAAGATTACATTAAGTATCCGGTTTTCATCATACCAACCACAAACTTTCATTGTCTTTTAACATTTGACCTAATTTTGTAATGAAACGCCAATAGCCGTACTATTGCTGCAATACTAAAGATAAGGATATGATAAACACTAGCTAAGTTGGAAATTACAATATACATTTGGAAGCTACATACCTCATTCACATGACCCACTGCTCCATAAATCTTTGCTATCTGTCCAATAAGTCCTGGGAAATGTTCACCGACTTCCTTTAATGTGGAAAGAGATCCAGTTAGTGTTAGAGGTTCATATGATGATATATCCAGGAGTATGTTAAGGATGATATCATTATAACTGGGATCAGATAAATATTCCATAAGAAAGGGGACAGTCTCTGTTAATACCTATCAAAAGACAAAAAAATACAAATAAAATATTTTTTTCAAAGCCATTATAATATTTTATAGAATATGATATTGTCTTGCCTATTTATTCTCAAGCTTTTAAAATATTCATATTTCAGATCATAAAAACATAATTAATCACTTTGGAAATATACAATAAGAGTGCATAACTAGACGCAGCACAGAATAGGGAAATTGCCCCCTGGCATATGACATTGAGGTGCCTAACCATAACTGCTTCTGTTTATCTATCAGCTACAGTGCCTTGCAAAAGTATTCACCCCCCTTGGCTTTTACCTATTTTGTTACATTACAGTCTTTAGTTCAATGATTTTTTAATCTAAATTATATGTTATGGTTTAGAACACAATAGTCTAAGTTGGTGAAGTAAAATGAGAAAAAATATACATAAAACTATTTTTCAGAAAAAAAAAAATGATAATTGGCATCATGTGTGTATGTATTCACCCCCTTTGTTATGAAGCCCATGAAAAGCTCTGGTGCAACCAGTTAACTTCTTTAGAAATCACATAATTAGTGAAATGATGTCCACCTGTGTGCAATCTTTGTGTCACATGATCTGTCATTACATATATACACCTTTTTGAAAGGCCCCAGAGGCTGCAACACCTAAGCAAGAGGCAGCACTAACCAAAAACTGCAATGAAGACCAAGGAACTCTCCAAACAAGTAAGGGACAATGTTGTTGAGAAGTACAATCATAACCAAATGGAAAGAACATGACACAACAGCAAACCTGCCAAGAGACGGACACACACCAAAACTCATGGACCCGGCAAGGAGGGCATTAAACAGAGAGGCAGCACAGAGACCTAAGGTAACCCTGGAGGAGCTGCAGAGTTCAACAGCAGAGACTGGAGTATCTGTACATAGGACGACAATAAGCTGTATGCTCCATAGAGTTGGGCTTTATGCCAGAGTGGCCGGAAGAAAGCCAACAGCAAAAAACAAAATAGCACATTTTGAGTATGCAAAAAGGCATGTGGGAGACTCCCAAAATGTATGGAGGAAGGTGCTTTGGTCTGATGAGACTAAAATGTAACTTTTTGGCCATCAAAGAAAATGCTATGTCTGGCGCAAACTCAACACATCATATCACCCAAAGAACACCATCCCCACAGTGAAACATGGTGGTGGCAGCATCATGCTGTGGGAATGTTTTTCAGTAGTCGGGACTGGGAAACTGGTCAGAGTTGAGGGAAAGATGGATGGTGCTAAATACAGGGATATTCTTGAGCAAAACCTGTACCACTCTGTGTGTGATTTGAGGCTAGGACGGAGGTTCACCTTCCAGGAGGAACAATGACCCCAAACACACTGCTAAACACTTGAGTGGTTTAAGGGGAAACATGTAAATGTGTTGGAATGGCCTAGTCAAAGCCCAGACCTCAATCCAATAGAAAATCTGTGGTCAGACTTAAAGATTGCTGTTCACAAGCGCAAACCATTCAACTTGAAGGAGCTGGAGCAGTTTTGCAAGGAGGAATGGGCAAAAATCCCAGTGGTAAGATGTGGCAAGCTCATAGAGCCTTATCCAAAGCGACTTGGAGCCACAAAAGGTGGCTCTACAAAGTATTGACTTTAGGGGGGTGAATAGTTATGCACATTGACTTTTTCTGTTATTTTGTCCTATTTGTTGTTTGCTTCACAATAAAAAAAAAATCTTCAAAAGTTGTGGGCATGTTCTGTAAATTAAATTATGCAAATCCTCAAACAATCCATGTTAATTTCAGGTTGTGAGGCAACAAAACACTAAAAATGCCAAAGTGGGTGAATATTTTGCAAGGTACTGTATGTGTGCAAAACAAAACAGTATTCCTTTTAATCCCTTTTTACTTGTTCTTATATGCTTTCTAAGGCTGAAGTCTCAATGGAGCCGGATTACACAGCACCGAGGCGGCCACCGTCCACATTGGAAAAGGGTCCTGTGCGTCTTCTGGTCCGTTTCAGGCGCAAATTCAGGCAAACATTCGGACCTGATTCATACCTGAATCGGTGTACAGGGACGCAGCTGCTGCATCAGTGTGAACCCAGCCGTAAAAAGTTTAAAACAAATAAATGCAATGTATTTTCCTATTTCTCTACTAATGCTAGCAGCAAAATGGTTAAAAAACTCTCTCTGCCCTGGGCTATGTATGCCATGCTCTTGACCACTAGGTCTGTCATTTTTGCACTTCCAAGTGCCACGGGAGTGGACCCTTTGTTGTTAATATTTAATCCAAGGAGGCATTCCTATGTATTTACTGTACCATCAACCCTGAATTTTGCTGTCATGCCTGCTATCATAACCTTAGCTTTCTCGATATTTAGATATAATCTTTTTTTTTTTATTCTGTTCTGTAATTTTTGCTATGAGGCCCTTGAGAACTTATGCATTTTCCTTATGCACCTTATGCTATGATTGTAGTGTCATCAGCATATCGAAGATTGTTTGCATTACTTCCACCAGTCTGCAAACTTCTATCATCTTCCTCCAGTTCAACTTTTCTCTGGTATATTTTCAGATTAAATGAGAGAACACAGTATTGTCTTATTCCTTTGCAATCTGGAACCAGGTTGTGCTTAACAGCAAAAAATGCTGTTCTACCCAGAGCACATAAATTGTTAGGAAAAAAAAATTACTGCAACCTTCCCAATTTAGTCTGTACAATAGAATAACACAAGATTTCTTTCTAAGCTTTATAAACTTCCAGTAAGTAAACGCTACAACAATCTAAATGACTGTCAATTGGCAAATATTTCAGCAGGAATCAGGCACAGTTTACAATATGTTAAATGTTATGTAGCCACATGAAGGAATCATGCCTTCTGCTTACATAATCACCTTACTGTATTAAGTGATAAAATGAGCCCATGCCAAAGTAAATGGCTTTCATTTGTATACATTAGCCTGTGATTACACATAGCTTGAGAAAAATACATGTTTCAAGTTAAAAAGATTTTGAAGTCTACATTGTTATGTTGCTGAATGCTCCATTTTCACAATTTATACCATCTCATTATTAATGCAAAGCATGACATTCCCATGTGTCTTCTATTAAATAAAAAGCATTTGTGCTTATGGTCCAAGAATTACTGAAAATATTAAGATTTTTTAATCACAAAACAAAAAGGTATGTAAAGGTTGATTTAATTTTAAAGCATGATAACAACATATGTTATGTACATCCATAATATGTAGCAGATGCAATATGCCCACTCAGTACCATACCAGGTTCAGTTATACAAGGCTCTATTCCATTTTACCCTTTTCTCAGAAACCATTTTAAACATGCAGCTTTGAATGACTGGTATAAAATACCTTATGGGCTTTTTTCTGATGCTTATATAACAACAAAATATGTTAAGGACATAAAACATGGAGAGTGTTCATGTCTGATGTGCAGCTCACCACAGCTCAATGGAGGTTGTGTGAAGGAGCTCCATACTATATGCCCCACCTGCTGTACTGAATTAAGATTGCATTAAAAGAGAAGTATGGGTTTTCTTTTTTTTGCTTACATCTATTGTATGTGAGCTGCTGATATCTACAAATCTTTCCAGCACACTCAGACGTGCCCCCATTCTGTTAAAATCAAGCTAAATACCAGTGGGATGGTCTACAGATTTTCATACAGTGCAATACCAACAATGGTCTGGCTCTGGAGTCTGGATCCACCCACTTTCCTGTCATTTTGCTTGATGTCCTCTCTCTGCTTGCTCCCGACACTTCACAGAGCGTAGCTGCTCCTCCCTCCCTTCTCCCTCCTCCCTCCTCCTCTTCAGTCTGTTCAAATGTTCAGAAGAATCGGCAGAGATATCAGCACTTCAGTGACTAAGGTAGGAGAAGTCACTGATAGTTCTGTGTATATAAATGTCCTCTACATATTACTATCTACCAGAGTGAAAACAATATATTTGTAAAGCAGAATACACATAAGGATGTGACAGCACACATGCATTCCATGCATTACTGGTATAGTAAAATGAAATAAAATCAGAGCTAACATTGTGAATGAATCCTTTTATTGACTATCTGAATTTTGATATAAGACAATGAAACTTTCTATTCACAACTACTGAACCACAGAGCTCCTCAGACACGGACATAGCTTTGTTCCCCCATAATTGGTGTATTACCTAGTAGCCCTATAGCAAGAATGCTCCCTTCATTGTAAATAGAGTATTACAGGATCATACATACAGAGCCATCACATGCCGTACAGTACCATCACATGCTGTACAGAGTCATCACATGCTGTACAGTGCCATCGCATGCCGTACAGTGCCATCACATGCCGTACCGAGTCATCACATGCTGTACAGTGCCATCACATGCCATACAGAGTTATCACATGCCGTAGAGTCATCACATGTCGTACAGAGCTATCACATGCCGTACAGTGCCATCACATGCCATACAGAGTCATCACATGCCATACAGAGCCATCACATGTCGGACAGAGCCATCACATGCCGGACAGAGCCATCACATGCCGTACAGAGCCATCACATGCCGTACAGAGCCACCACATGCCATACAGTCATCACATGCCGTACAGTGCCATCACATGCCATACAGAGTTATCACATGCCGTAGAGTCATCATATGTCGTACAGAGCTATCACATGCCGTACAGTGCCATCACATGCCGTACAGAGTCATCACATACCGTACAGTGCCATCTCATGCCATACAGAGTCATCACATGCCATACAGAGCCATCACATGTCGGACAGAGCAATCACATGCCGGACAGAGCCATCACATGCCGTACAGAGCCATCACATGCCGTACAGAGCCACCACATGCCATACAGTCATCACATGCCGTACAGTGCCATCACATGCCGTACTGGGCCATCACATGCCATACAGCGCCATCACATGCCATACAGAGTCATGGTTTGATGGTATTGTATAGGAGTACAGGGGATGGGGATGGGGATGACGGGACTGTATAGTAGTACAGGGGATGGGGATGATGGAATTGTATATGAGTACAGGGGATGGGGATGATGGGGTTGTATAGGAGTACAGGGATGGGGATAATGGGAATGTATAGAAGTACAGGGGATGGGGATGATGGGACTGTATAGGAGTACAGGGGATGGGGATGATGGGACTGTATAGGAGTACAGGGGATGGGGATGATGGGATTGTATTGGAGTGCAGGGGATGGGAATGATGGGACTGTATAAGAGTACAGGGGATGGGGATGATGGGACTGTATAGGAGTACAGGGGATGGGGATGATGGAACTGTATAGGAGTACAGGGGATGGGGAATGACATCAGTGACAGAGCGATGGTGGTGGGAGGGATGGGATCAGTGACAAAGGGATGACTTGTATGTACAATAAAGGAGACTCTGTGGACATATCGTGGTCACTTTAGATGTGGGGGAGTTAGATGTCAGTCTCCCTCTCCTATGTACTGTACACAGGTATGCTCTCTACACATAGCGCTGTGTTCATTTCAGAGAACAGACACAGGGCACAGGTCTCTATGCTCCTTGCCATGTCTCCTCTACTGATATAACACTATGCTATGTGTAGAGAGCTCACCAGCATTCATTTTTTGTACATGAGAAGTTTTCAGTGACTCTCCCCCCTCCCCTATCGACTGGAAGAGATGGTGACATAAACGAGTGAGGGGAGAGGGGGGAAGGGAATTCAGAGGACACAGGAAGGAACATCATTGTCCAGGGGAGAGGTGTTGGAGGGTGTTGGAGTCTTGCAGAGGAGAGCGTGCAGATAACAGCCAGTGAAAGGTGAGGACTTCACTTGTATCACACTGCTCCTGCTTCCGGGTTTTAGCTGGGGACAAGCTGTCATGGAAACAGAGGCATGTGAAGAACGTGCTTGCTCTAGATAGCAGCCTTCTTCACCAACACACCCACATGTCCTCCAGAGGGAGGGATGAAGGAGTGGCTGGATTGTGGAGCTGTGTCCACCCCCTGGAAACTTTTGAACTGAAAAAGAACCGTTAGAGGCTGATTCTAGACACTTTAAAAGACTATACTGCAAAATCTAAAGGGCTGAGGAAAGAAAGAAATGCAATGCAGGTATGAGGGTAGCATGTACTACCTAATTTTGCATTGCCATACTTCTCCTTTAAATCTTATATTAAAATAAATCTTTTCTTATACAGCTTTGGATAGAGTGGAGAAGGAGCTTTACTGTTGTCTTTGTTACCATTGGACAGATTGCCTTAACATCCTGTAACTCACCTGGGCAGGGAATAAGGGAATATGTCCCCAAACAAGGCACAGGCAGCAATAAAAACAAGACAATAAGTTTGTTTTTTCTGTTTGTGTCCCTGTCATGTCACCGGTAGTGAGGGGCAAACCAACCAAACAGTTACCACATTAAAGCAAAACTCTAGAAAAAAATGTTTCTGTCTTGAGCTATGTACAAAGAAATTACCTCCATTGATAATTGTTCTAGGTCTGGATCACTGCCATGTAATGTAAACATCCTAGTTTCATTAATAACAGAAAGTACAGCTAGCGCTGTACTTCTGGCGCTTTGGGGATGAGAGCTATGATAGCTGTGGCTGTCATAAGGTGGAGCAAAAGTACTAATAGTGCAGCGCTATTCTTTATAGTCTCTTACCTTAATAATATTTGTTTACCACCAATAAATACTACATATGTGATCCAGCAATAAAAAAAAATGTGAATAAAAACAGGGTGTCAATCATTTTCCAGAAACGTGCTCACTGATAAAAACACAATCAGGGGAATTCATAAAGATAAAGAATGTCTAATATGCCTCTACATGACAAATGTCGGTGCGGGGGACAGATTCATGTACCATGTTAAACTAGTGTCTCAGCTTCCCCATCAAGCTCCAGCCACTGCAGCATCACTGGTTTCCCGGAGCCTGTCAGCTGTGAAGCTGACATCGTCCTTAGCAATCGGCAACAGGGAGGGGGTAGTGGCAGCAAACATGTCACTCTGCTACACTGCATACAGAGACAGGCACAATTTCTGTTATCATATATTTAACATAAAAAAAACACATTTGCAGATATGCATACAATGGAGACCAATCACTGCAATAACAAATGAAACCCAAATTCTAGTAATAACCACATAAAACAATACATCCCAATGTGTTAATATACAGGTATATCCAAGTCCCAAAATCTAATTCTCATATGCTTCCTTCACTGCAATCTGTGCCAATGCAATCTGGGCAAACTGTGCTGGTCCAAATACACCTTAGGGGTCTATTTATAAAAAATGAGCATAGCCATTTTATCCAGAAAATATATAAATGTACATCCTTTCTGTGCAAATTGGGCAAAAACAAATGTGTTTAGTGTGTTTTCTTTTCTAAACAAAAGTTCTTTTATTCTTTGATGCAGTAAAATACCACATCATGGCCACTAGATGTAGATGAGAAGCTAATAGCACATACATTGTAATAATTCTGGAGATCACTAGGGGAATTTGCAAATATATCTAAACATTGGTTATATACATTTGCTAATTCTATCTAGCATTCTCTAGCATTGTTACATTGTACCTGTTATTACAGACATGTACAATATATCATTCTTTACAAATGTACAAATTTTCTAATAAAGTTTCGGTTTCAACAGTCCGTGATTTTATATATATATATATATATATATATATATATTACAAATTTACAAATTTTCTAATACAGTTTCGGTTTCAACAGTCCGTGACTATATATATATATTTTTACATGTGTTCCCTTGAGTTTATTGAGAACTATTTTGTATTTATTCCAGGGTTATTATCCCTGGAATCCACTTACTGATTTAAATCCAGCATATGGGCTGGGGTGTTTTGATGTTTTGCAGTCTTTGTCCGGGGTTGCGATGCGCTCAGCTCCCTCCCCACCTCCCCTCATTCATTTTGGGGCGGCTGGGGCCTGATCTCAATGCATGGGCGCCATGCATAAACTGGCCCCTCGAGCGGCGTCACTTGACGTCGCAAGGTGGGAGGCTGTTTTTTTTTTTTTCCCATCTGACGCTCACAGCTGTGAGGTATGGGTTTACTCTCAGCTGTGATTGCTCTCTCGTCTCCCAGCTGCCAATGACGTCATGCATGATGCTGGCAGGGACCCGCCCAGGGCCAGAGTATATCAGATGGGGCCGACAGACTGACGGTTCACTCCCTCACTGTGCTTCGCTAGGAAGGGACTGCTCCGTTAAGCAGCCATTATTCAACACATGGGTATTAGTTTTTATTTTTATTTCCTTTTTCCTGCTTATGGACACACATTCCCATCCTCTTACCTATTTAACCTAGCGCACCACACCCTCTATCTCCACACATTCCCTATGGATTTCTTTTCCTTTCTTTTCTCACTTGCATTTTTATGCATTCAATTTACCTCCATTCCCCCTTATCTCATTTTTCACACATTCACTCTCCCAGATGCACCAAGTACACATTTCTGTCAGTCATTATTTTCCATCCATTTAACCTCAGATCTGTTCAACCTCAGTTTCTCTTTCTTTGACACATCCCAATTTTTCTTCACTTTTTCGCAGATTTTCCCATTTACAACCCATTGACCAGTATATTGAGGGCTCAGGTTTCAGTCGGCTGTGGTTTCTCCTGGCCCACCCTCCAATCACTTTGGGAGGATGGTCGGTACCCTGCCTCAACTCCGATTGAGACGGTTATATCTCACACCCTAACAGATCCCATTGCTGGTGAATCTCCTTGATTTTTGGGCTATTTTGTAAGTAGCTTTTCTATTTAAAGTAGATAATTTGAACAACTTTGATATAATTTTCTCTATTAGCCTGAAGTTCCACATGTATCAATATTTATGATATTCCTTTGTTTTTCTCAGTTAAATTAGGCATCCCACCCCTGATGACTGGCAAGAAGCCAAGAAAGGCTTTGGGTTCTCAAACTAAGGATGTCCTATCAAGCCTAATTTTATTCCTGATATTCATTAATTTTCTTATCGTGTTTTTTCTCATTTCATGCGATTTTGTGATTTTGATTGACGATTTTTATTCATGTATTTCTGTTATAAATTGCATTTATGTATGTCCATTGATTTGTTTGCACTACTGAGTCTTTTATAATTGTCACTGCTAAATATGCTAATATATCAATTCATGCGACTATGTATGTATCTATACTACTTTATTGGTACTGTATGCATCAAAATCATGGACTACCCCTAGGGGTTATTGACTATAAATTAAATTCAATCATTTTACCTACTCACATGTATTCATTATTATACTTTCAATTGACTTGCTTCATTTAAAGTCCCACTTGCCCCTCTTTTTCCTTTTATAATTCCAGCTAGCATTCTCTAGCATTGTTACATTGTACCTGTTATTACAGACATGTACAGTATATAATTCTTATGTTCCTCAACTCCATCTAGTGGGCATAATGAGTAATTTTACTCTATATACAGTATATTTAGATGGTAAAAAAAGCATTAAAGTAGAACTATGGGCAAAACTTTTTTATTTTGGATAGAGTAAGGGAGGGTAATAACCCCTGTCAGATTTTCTTTTGCCATCTCTGTCCCATTGTGGAGATTTTCCTTCACCTAACGTCCCATAGCCAAACAGGAAGTGAGAGGATATCTCTGCAAATTAAATGATTTTTTTGGGGACCCCCAACTCACCAGAACTAGTATTCCCATTGGAAGCTTTCCCATCTATTACTTTTCTGGGGACAACCCAAAAGTTGGGATTTTCTTTTTACTTTCAATGATAATGGTAAACTGGACAAATAGAGCGGGTGAATCTCCTTAACAGGGGCACAGACAGCAATAAAAACTGACAGGGGCTCTAATCCCCCCCCCCCCCCCCCTCTGTCCAAAACTAAAAAAAAGTTTTGCCTTTAATTATACTTTAAGCCTGTAACTAAAGGTGAAACTTTTGTCTTTTTAGTTTTGGATAGGGTGGAGAGAGATTAGAACACCTGTCAGTTTTTATTGCTATCTTTACCCATTTAGGGAGATTGACCTCTTAATTTGACCTGTTTACTGTTATCATCAAAGTGAAAGTAAGAGAAAATCTCAAATTTTGTGCTGACACCAGAAAATATAGGGGAAATCTCCCAATAAGGGCACGAGTTCTGATGACCCTTGTGACACCCCTGAATTCCCTTACTTTGGAGAGATCTCCTCTCACTTCCTATTTTAGCTGTGGGACAGGACATGAAATGAAATCTCGCCAATGGGATACTGACAGGAATTATAACCCTCTTTTACTCTATCCAAAATAAAGAAAACATTTTGCCTTTAGTTCTACTTTAAGTTAAAAGATAGCAATGCACTATTAGAAATGTTGATGTCTGCTCTATGTCTTCACAGCAAGAACAACTGTCTCGAAGAGCTGGACTAATGTTCATCCTAGTATGACTGCAGTTTGGTTCTAGGTGTAGGGACCCAGAGTGGATGAAGTGTAGGTAAACTGTATGCAAAGTGATATATGTCCACCTACTATTAGCTATACAGAAATTCAACCCTAATATTGTTAGTTTGTTAAGTATAAAAATGAGTCTCTAATATAAATAATGGAAATATGCAACATGGAAAAAAATGATAACGTTTCTTAAGTGTGAAATTTGCCATATATTTTCATTTCGTATAGAATTATATTCTATTTAGTACTTAACAACATATAATTTCCACTTTGGAATGGGATTCATTTTTCTTTAATTATTTAATAATTGTTGGTAACATTGTTTAATTTATTTGGCTCTTTAATACTTTCTAGGTACATAAAGTTCTGTGTTTAACAGGAAAAATGTACAGAATTTTTAGCATTTTCTTAGAATGTCAAAATTAATTAAGACTGAAGACCCAAAGAATGAAATAACCCATATATTGGCTGTCAATTTGGAAAAATTGCAATAATAGACAGCGGCTTAAAAAAGTAGTTCGGACTATACCTTACAAAATAAATACAGGCTGAGGATTGACCACCCAAGCATTACAGAGTTAGAGCCAGAGATCAAGTGTGTCTAATCTTGAGACCAACATTGAGTATCACATGACTGACAGCCAAAGAACACACATTTCTACATCCTGTTATTCCACTAAAGGTACATGACATCAGTTTCTGTAACATCAGCTGAGTGGGCAACTGAATGGACAAACGCCAGCAGACAAAATACGATTTACTGAACAACCACCCCCCCCCCCCTTTTGTTTCTTTGCAAATAATTTGCCACTTTAGGTGTATCTTCTGAACAATGCAGTTAACAATGATGTAACTGCAAAGTTCAGTAACCCATATCAACCAATCATATTTAAAAAGGCAGATCTGAGAATTCAGATTTTACATTTCTTATATATTTTTTTTTCATGTTTAAATAAAATTTGTCTCCTGTAGCTATATGTTCTCCAGATAAATTAGAACAACATTCTAAATTTTATCAAGACTGACACTGCAAGTTGTCCGTTTAAGTTTAATGGCTATGTACAAGTACTAATAAATATTAGTCTGCTGGGTAATGTAAAAGTAATATTGTAGGGTCCCTGCTGTTAACGAGTAATTTTTTGTTTAGGGACCTCTACCCAAACTTCACAGCAATGTTTTTTATTTTTTGAGAGTGGGTAAATATGGCACACAAACAGAGACATTCTTGTTCTCTTTTCTTCAAAGAAAATGCAACAATGGGCATCCACATGCGCAGATTTTCCAACACTTCAGACAATATGTATGTGGTTGCAATTTCCTTCAACAGAAACCTACATTATCTCTCCACGAGTTCTGAGTTTTCCAAAGTCAGTTAGACAACAAGCATTTTTAAGAGATCAGTAATAGCAATGACTTTTTCACTCAAAACAAATACCCTTTCTATATCAGTTTTTTTGGATTCATATATTTACATTGACATTTAATATTTGGGGGGAAAAAATCAAGACATAAACGATCATTTTATTTTAGCTTATCACCACAGCTGAGGCAATATTATATTTAATCAAATCATGAAGACCATAAATGGTCCGTTCACCAAAAATGGTATGTCTTCAATTGTGCATGGAAACCCCAGTGGTAGGCTTTTGACACCATTATTCCCAAGATCTCCAATCGACTGAGCCTGTTACAAGGGGTTTCAATCACTGTGTTGGAGTTTTATTAATAAAGCAGGAGGAAAGAAATGCCTACTGCTGCAAGAACAGAAGAGAGGTTCCTTAGTAGAAGGGTGCAGAACTAAGAACTACTTTGGGAAGTCTTGCCCCTAGATCTCAAATTAACCTGGGGACATCCATTTATAACTGAAATAACAATGGACAAAATAGTATCTATATTACCTTGGGTTGTTTTGTTTTTGCAATAGCATGTAGTAACCTTAGCATGTGATGTGTTTCTGCTTCATCTAAATGGGACATCTGTGATACCAGTTCCCTCAAGCAATGATGTATAGGTTGAGACCTCATCTCATAGACTGATGGAAGCACTCGGAGCAGCATGCTATTACCTATAAAAAAGAACAATGCATTGGACTGAAAACAGATTCCTGTGCTTTGACACATACAGTTCTGAACAATTTAAACTCATTTTCCACATATTTGGCTATTTATCAGAAAATTCTTGGACTGTATAGCTAACAATATTATATATACATTTGTTTGGCTATAGAACATTTAAAATCCTGCCTGACATACCAGAGTGCTTTGACAAATTGCAGAACCAAAGTTGTCAGAAATTTTTTTTTGCACAAACATACATTATTTTCCTTTAAAAACTATTAATAATATTGGATCTTTGTTTTTTCTGCAGTCTTACAGAAATCATTATACTTGTTTCAACATGTGTACACGTACATATCTCTGTACAGGAAAATCATTGGAACACAACAGTTATTAACATTTTATTCATTAAGTTGAATATGTTTCCCCTCATGGCCAAGGGTGTTTTGTGCCTTTATGATCAGATAAATTCCAGTCAGAAGGCTGGCTTTTATTTTAATTTTTTTATCTTGAATGCTTACAGTCTTGCTATCTGTCTCTCACTGATCCTTGATAGTTATGGGCAGCATTTATTATACAGCAGTAATTTTGCAGTTATGCAATATTATTTTATTACTGTCACATGACGCCACTCCCCAGTTAAAAGTCAATGTGGCTGTTTCCGAATAGTTGTAACATAGCCAGGGGTGTTAAAAACAGCCTTTTCACAGCAGGTTTACAATACACATGAATGCGCTTGTACGCAGGTGCAGTTTATTTTCTACACTGCAGGTGGTGCTCAATTACAGCAGCTCTGCAGCTGGAGAGGAAGTCAGGACGAATCTGGTTCCTCTATGGTTTCCTGGGTCACTGGGGAATTGATCCAGTTGGATGCTGTTGTCCCATGTGACTCTGACAGCCATTTTGGGTCAGGCAGAAACTATTTATGGTGCTGCCTCCCGGCTTTTGGGATGCTTCATGCTAGTGGGTAGTGCAGGCAAAGGTACCCTGTCTGTAAGGGACAGTACTAGTGGAAGGGAAATGTTCCTGATGAGGAGGGAAAGCATAGGGTCACATCTCTTCTGGACATCTTCACAATTGAGCACAAGACAGCCAGGTCGCATTCTGCCCCTCTCTACAGACACTGTCACTCTGGCTGAAACCTGCTCTATTAATTTTGCTTTAACTGTGAGTGTACCTAGTTGGGCAGTCCTCCCACCAGGACTGTTGTGAACTATTGCTGCATTGCTTCAATACAAGTTTGTTATTGCACCTGTCTGTGTGAATTATTGTCACTGTGCGCCAGCTACAAGCTTGTTTGTGTGTACCTTGCATGCATGTTCGTGAGTGGCTGAATATAAATTTTATTCTACTAAAAATGTTTAATAAAAGAGCAGTTCCAGGCAACAAGTAAAAGCAACCAGTGAGCTACTAAAGCCATAAAACAGCCACTGTGCTAAAATAAAATGTCCACAATGTTTTAGGTCATCTGGGTTCTTGGTAGTTTACTGCACTTAAAGCGGGGTTCCACTCAAATTTTTAACTTATTCTTACCCCCTTCAGTTAATTGCATAGATGTTCAAATGCCGCACGAAAATTTTTTTATCGCTGTAATTACCTTTATATTGTACTTTATTGTGGCACTTCCTGTCTCTCCTCCCATGGGAGTAGGCGTGTTTATTGCCTTTCCCCGGCGCCGCACTGTCTCCTGGGAGCTTAGTGTCAGGCTTCCCAAGATTCAGTTCGGGAAACAATGATCATGAACAAGCTGTGAATGAACAGCATTCACCGCATCCAGGAAATCAATGCTTGTGGGCTTCACATGCCCACAAGCAAGATGGAAACAGCCAGCATCACATTTTTTAAGTTATTCTTCAGTACAAAAACAGACAGAGGCGGAAATATTACACCCAAACTGTGAGTATTATTTTGGGGTTAGCAAAGTGTCTCAATGACCTAAAAAAAAAAAAAAGATTGGTCGCCGGACTCCCGCTTTAAAAGTTTACCAAAGTTCCTCACATGTGGAAGTCTGTGTTGTTCTCTGCATGTTTTATCAATGATCAGATTAAAAATTCCAAGGTTGGATATGACTGCTGGCTGGATTAACATGTTGATGCATCAGACATTCTGTATGTAACACAGTAAGAAACCTACAGTGGGTATGTAAGTCCTTTCCTACATTACAAAAAGGATAGCAAAAAATGTTTTCATAGCAAAAGTTGAAGAAACTATACCTGAATTGAACACTGAAGCAATAGATACAACAATGAGTGTAGGGTAAGTGAATGGTAGACCAAAATTAGTGTCAAGATCCACAAGATGCAGGAGGTAAAAATCAAATAATTACAGCATATCCCTATAGAATAAATATCAAAACTGGTGTTAGATATTTCCATGCTGTTAACATCTAAATAAAATGCAATTGTATAAAATCTGTCATTTACTATATGTATACTGTGTATCTTGGGCATTCCAGAAAACTGAATTTGTAACTAAATTCAAAATGTGTACAGCTGCTGCTGACAAAGTCCATTATACTTTCCCAAACTGTCATACTACTACAGTACAAACATATTTGAAGAATAAACTTTTGCTTGTTTTCCTCCTAAATTATTACAGTTGTTAGAAATATCAGCTTGTGAAAATGTAGCCCAAGTGTTCCTGTGTTTTCTAAAGCACCGCCATGTAGTACTCAAATCTGTACAGTTGCACAGTACACAATCATGCACCAAGAGGCTGCAAGGGCACTTTTAAAAGCATGCACATTTTGGCTTTAGTAAATGTATGAAGTTTAGAATTAAATAGACTTCTAAGTTTAGCAAAGTATTAAATGTTTCTGAAGCACTAGATTATTGTTTTTACTTATTGACTGTAATTTCCCTTTACCAAAATTAGTATATTGTTTATATATATATATATACATTCATACAGTGCCTTGAAAAAGTATTCATACCCTTGAAATTTTCAATATTTTGTTATGTTACAACCGAAAACATAAGTGTATTTTATGTGATAGACCATCACAATAATTGTGAAGTGGAAGAAAAATGATAAATGGTTTCCAAAATGTTTTAGAAATAAATATGTGAAAAGTGTGGCGTGCATTTGTATTCAACCCCCTTTACTCTGATACCCCTAACAAAAATCCAGTGGAACCAATTGCCTTCAGAAGTCACCTAATTAGTAAATAGAGTTCACCTGTGTGTAATTTAATCTCAGTATACATACAGCTGTTCTGTGAAGCCCACAGAGGTTTGTTAGTGAACAAACAGCATTACAAAGGCCAAGGAACACACCAGACAGGTCAGGGATAAAGTTGTGGAGAAATTTAAAGTAGGGTTAGGTTATAAGAAAATATGCTAAGCTTTGAACATCTCATGGAGCGCTGTTCAATCCATCATCCAAAAATGCAAAGAGTATGGCACAACTGCAAACCTACGAAGACATGGCCATCCAGCTAAACTGACAGGCCAGGCAAGGAGAGCATTAATCAGAGAAGCAGCCAAGAGGCCCATGGTAACTGTGGAGGAGCTGCAGAGATCCACAGCTCAGGTGGGAGAATCTGTTTACAGGACAACTACAAATCTGCCCTTTATGGAAGCGTGGTAAGAAGAAAGTCATTGTTGAAAGAAAGCCATAGGAAGTCCCATTTGCAGTTTGTGAGAAGCCATGTGGTGGACACAGCAAACATGTGGAAGAAGGTGCTCTGGTCAGATGAGACCAAAATTGAACTTTTTGGCCTAAAAGTGAAACGCTACGTGTGGGGAAAAACAAACACTGCACATCACTCTGAGCACACCATCCCCGCCATGAAACATGGTGGTGGCAGCATCATGTTGTGGGGATGTTTTTCTTCAGCGGGGAATGGGAAGCTGGTCAGAGTTCGTGGGAAGATGGATGGAGCCAAATAAAGGACAATCTTAGAAGAAAACCTGTTAGAGGACCTGGTGTGCAGCAGCGGAGGTGGGGAAACCTACAGGACTTTTCTGGATTTGCTGGGTGGGTGAATATGTTTCTTGACCACAACTCAGCATTAAATTTAAGAGGGAATGGAGAAGAAAATAGAAGCAGGAGAGTGAAGTTCATATACAAAGGACCAATCTATAAACCAATAAACCAACCATTAGAAAAAAAATAATAAATGGCCAAGTATTGGTGCCTGTAACCTTGGTGCTTTAGTTGGGCTTAAATGGAGTTACTGCAGATTTTCTAGACCAACTATACAGCTACAAATGAAAAGGAGCCTTCATTAAATGCAACATGCATTAGAACAAGTCAGCTGTTGCCCATGACCAGTAAGGTTTTAGCATTCATTTTGTAACCTTTGTAAGAATGAAAAACAATTCTGTTTGGATGTTCTACACATCAACGGTAGTTATGATATGTTCAGTATGAGCATTTCTACACTAAAGAAAAATTTCAAATAATATTTTTTCTACAGCTAAAACATTGGCTCATATCCTTTCATTTATACAGTGCAAACACTGACAAATTCCCTGTCTCCTGACCTTGTATGCAGTCATTTGTTTTTATATACAACAAGCACCAATTACTGAATACATATAAAGCAAACAGTTACATTTGATTGAAAAAAAAATACAGGCTACAACAGCATAACCCACTGTATTTAGTAGTTGTAGATAGTTACTATGAATTGCAGTAAAAGGTAATTTTACACTGAGAAAGAGGTTAGATTTTTAGGTTTCTAGTCATTTACAACATGATCCTGTTTTCCACTACACAACAGTGACTACAAATAAATGGCTTTCTTTTTTAATTCACAATTTGTTTAATTACCATTAGTTTTAAAATACTCAGCACAAAATCAGAATGCATCAAATCACATTAAAGCTGAAATCCTTTTTTAAAACTTACACTTTTAACTCGGTTACATTAACTTCTTAATATCTCACATCCGGAGGGCTGCTGAGGATGTAGAAATTCACTGTGCTACATACAGTCCATGCTGATCTTTTCCAGGTGCTGCTTGAGCAGCTTGCCTTCTGTATACTGAACACAGGAGATTGTTTGCTCGTAATGTCTGCCATTTAGAGAATGTCTACAATCTTTTTCAATAAATATAAAGCGTTCTCTGATTGGCCAACCTGGAGATTGTGATGTCATTCACCCCTCCTCTCTGCCTCATCCAAACAGAGAACACCTTGAATAAATTGATAAAAAAAAAAAAAAAAACAAGCCATTCTCTGAATGGTTGAGGTACCAAGCTAGTGACCCCATGTTCAGTATACAGAAGTTATTCAAGCAGCACCTTGAGAGATATCAGCACTGACTGTATGTAACACAGGCTATTACAGAGAATGTCTGCATCCCTGGTGGACCTTTGGATGTGAGAGATAAAGAATTAGCTGCAGCCAAGCTACAGTGCCTTGAAAAAGTATTCATACACCTTGAAATTTTCCACATTTTGTCATGTTACAACTAAAATTGTAAATGTATTTTATTGGGGTTTTTATGTTATACACCAAAACAAAGTGGCACATAATTGTAAAGTGGAAGGAAAATGATAAATGGTATTCATTTTTTTTTACAAATAAATATGTGAAAAGTGTGGCGTTCATTTGTATTCAGCCCCCTTTACTCTGATACCCCTAACTAAAATCTAGTGGAACCAATTGCCTTCAGAAGCCCCATAATTAGTAAATAGAGTCCACCTGTGAGTCCAACTGTGTATAATTTAAATATAGCTGTTCTGTGAAGCCCTATGAGGTTTGTTAGAGAACCTTAGAGAAAAAACGGCATCATGAAGGTGAACACACCAGACAGGTCAGGGATAAAGTTGTCGATAAGTTTAAAGCAGGTTTAGGTTATAAAAAGATATCCCAAGCTTTGAACATCTCATGGAGCACTGTTCAATCCATCATCTGAAAGTGGAAAGAGTATGGCACAACTGCAAACTTACCAAAAAAAAATGGCCATCCACCTAAACTGACAGGCCGGGCAAGGAGAGCATTCATCAGAGAAGCAGCCAAGAGGCCCATGGTAACTCTGGAGAAGCTGCAGAGATGCACAGCTCAGGTGGGAGAATCTGTCTACCGGACAACTATTAGTGGTGCACTCCACAAATCTGGTCTTTATGTAAAAGTGGCAAGAAGAAAGACATTGTTGAAAGAAAGCCATAAGAAGTTCTGTTTGTAGTTTGCGGGAAGCCATGTGGGGGACACAGAAAACATGTGGAAGAAAGTGCTGTGGACAGATGAGACCAAAATTTAGCTTTTTGGCCTAAAAGTAAAACACTATGTGTGGCAGAAAACTAACCCTGCACATCACCCTGAACACACCATCCCCACTGTGACACATAGTGGTGGCAGCATCATGTCATTCTTCAGCAGGGACAAGGAAGCTGGTCAAAGTTGATGGGAAGATGGATGGAGCCAAATACAGGGCAATCGTAGAGGAAAACCTGTTAGAGTCTGCAAAAGACTTGAGACTGGGGCAGAGGTTCACCTTCCAGCATATTCATGTGTTGGAATAGCCCAGTCAAAGTCCAGACCAAAATCTAATTGAGAATCTGTGGAAAGACGTGAAAACTGCTGTTCAGACACTCTCCATCCAATCTGACAGAGGCTGAGCTAATTTGCAAAGAAGAATGGGTAAAAATGTCACTCTCTAGATGTGCAAAGCTGGTAGAGACATACCCAAAAAGACTTGCAGCTGTAATTGCAGCGAAAGGTGGTTCTACAAAGTATTGACTCAGGGGCTGAATACAAAAGTACCCCACACTTTTCACAGATTTATTTGTAAAAAAAAATTGAAAGCCATTTATAATTTTCCTTCCACTTCACAATTATGTGGTCACTTTGTGTTGGTCTATCTCATAAAATTCCAATAAAATACATTTACGTTTTTGGTTGTAACATGACAAAATGTGAAAAATGTCAAAGGGTGTGAATACTTTTTCAAGGCACTGCATATCAATGTAGGTTTTAAAAAACATAATTCTTGGGTATATGACCCATCTACCCCCCCCCCCCCAAAAAAAAAAATCACCTACAGCATATTATATGTGATAAAATAAAACCCATTCATGTAGTGAATAACACAAAAATAATACAGCCTGGTCCGTATTGCAGTGCTAATTCCTAGGTATTAAGGCACCATGTTAGGATATGGTAGCAAATACTGTAAATCTAAGTCAATAATTCACACTAAGGGGCAGTCTGCTTATTTAGTAATATAGTATGCTGGAAATCCCCAAGTATTGACAAAGACTTAACCCAGCTGAGACACAGCTGGGAACTAATTTAATTCATGTGTGCATTTACAATGTGACGCAAGCCTTAAGAAATCTATAATAAGTAAACAATGCACCGATACAAGTGCTAACATTGTGTACAAACTTTAAACAAAATCCTGCTTTCAAGCGCTATGCAATTTTTACTGTATTTGTACTGTACTTGCTTCTTGATCTACATAAACTCAATGGAATTTACTCAGGCACTGAGACTACTGTGTGTGTGTGTCCAAATTAAGAATAAATGAAAATTTCCTTCCGAATGTGTCCCTTCCGAGTAGTCATAAAAAGGGGCCCCGTTCTCAAAGTCCCAAATTGTACATAAATTGGCAAATTACAGCGAAACTACTGTATAAATATACTGTAATACCGGATTTTACCAGCAGGTGGCACAGCAAGCAAAATCTAAAACAGCAGGTCTTTGCCAGTGTCTGACATAAAGGGAAATACACTGGAGCAAGAAAAATATACTTTTCAAATATGTGTTTATGAGTGTAAACAAAACAAATATAAAACTGTGCCTCTCCAGCTCAGGGATGAAAAATAACAAACTGTTCCAGGCGTTTAATTGTGGGTCCATTTAACATATGGATGACATCTGTGTTTTGGTACAGTCATTGAACACTTAGCACAATTATAACATGAGTGATATAGAGGATTCAAATGTGATTTTGTTTCCCGTTGTTTGAAGTTATGAGCACATACTGTGCAAACCAGTGACTGGTCTGCTTTATAAACAAGAATTAAAATAAATGTGGGAACAACAAAGGATGAATGTAATGCAGTGTTTAGAGATGAAGTTGAGTTCAGATTTTTCTTGCATAGCTACTTTAGTCCAAACGTATCTGAGCAATCCCTGTGGAAGCTGGAAATCGCTGTAGTAGTCACCGCTACTACTGTAATAGCAGCAGGTTTCCAGGTCCAGTGCCAAGCGGTTGCCCTTCTGCATAGTTCTCTCAATGACAGCAGTGCAAAATGGTTGACTCTTTGTGGTTACCCTGTTTCCCCCAAAATAAGACCTAGTGTGATTGTCAGTGGTGGCTGCAATATAAGCCTTACCGCCCAAATAAGCCCTACCCTGTTTCCCCAGAAAATAAGCCCTACCCTGAAAATAAGACTTATAAGGACTTTAACTAGGGCTTATTTGGGGGGTAGGGCTTATATTGCAGCCATCACCGACAATCACGCTAGGTCTTATTTTCGGGGAAACAGGGTACTATGCAAATAGGACAGCTGCTCAGCAATGGACCTGGAAGACTGCCACTATCACTGTAGTAGAAGCGACTACTACAGTGATTTTCAGCTTCCACAGGTATCAATCAGGTAAAAGATATGCATGCTTACATTGGTCCAGCTTGGTCTATACAAGAAAAATCATACTTAAACTTCAGCTTTAACACCTGCTTGCCGTGTGTGGCATCACTGAAGTGGGTCCTCTTCCGTGAGGCTGCATACGTGCATACATATGTTTGCACTGGGAGCACGCTGCACAGAGCACTCCCAGCACAGGGACTGGGCTCTCTCTGAGAGACCCGGGTCCCACACTAATGATCGGGAACCGGGAAGTCGGTTCCTGATAGCCTGATCGCTGTGATAGCCTCTGATTTTACTATCACAGTCATTGTGAAGTCCTGTGTTCTTTTCTCCTCTTGAACAGAGAGAAAGATACACTGTAGAGGAGAAAAATGTAAAGAAAAACAAATTTAAAAAAAATAAGTTAAAAAATAAAGAAAAAATAGGTAAATCAAGGTTTGATCTAGGTCAGTGGCAGTGTTAGAGTTAGGGTCAAGGTTAGGGTCAAGGGTTGGGGGTCGGTGTATTTTTTAAAAAAAAAATTGTTAATGGATAGCTGAAATACATACTGGTACTTGTTTCTTAAGCCAGCCATACATGGTTAGAATCTGGGCTGGTTCAGCAGGGATGAAAAGAATGTCCGGATGGCTGCACACCAAATTGAGATCCACATGCCTTTATTTGCATAAAACAATAACGAACATTAAAAGCGCTACATGTGCAAGCAAGGGAGGAATGGCTTTTGCATGTAACAAACAAATTGTGCTTTATCAAAGCCATGGGGCTTTGATAAAGCACAAGTCTTGTGTGAAATCCGTAACTAGTTCCCCCCTTGCTTGTACATGTAGTGCTCTTCACGTTCTTTATAGTTTTATGCAAATAAATAACTTTCTGTGTGTAGCAGCCTCCCCAGCACCCCCTAATTACTTACCTGAGCCCCTTCTCTCTCCAGCTAAGTCCAAGAATGTCTAAGACACTCCTCCTGATTGGCTGAGACACAGCAGCAGTGCCATTAGCTCCCGCGGCTGTCAATCAAAGTCAGTCAGCCAATCAGGGGCTAAAGGGGGCAAGGCCAGGTCGGGGCTCCGTGTCTGAAGGGATTGGATACACAGAGCTCTGACTGGGCTTGGTTGCCCCCATAGAAAGCTACTGAGTGAGGGGCACTCGATAGGAGGGAGGGGCCAGGAGCAGCAAAGAGGGACCCGAGAAGAGGAGGATCCAAGCTGCTCTGTGCAAAACCAACTGCGCAGAGGAGGTAAGTATGACATGTTTGTTTTTTTTTTTTTTAAACAAGACTTTACCATCACTTTAAAGATCGCTTTACACTAAAAAGCATGGTACTGCTAGATGCATAGGGTGCCATAAAAAAAAAAAATAATGGCACTGCCACGTGTCTGCCAAAAGGCTGCACATTTTTCTGTGTTGCAGGGATGCTCTCAATTTTGCACATGTTCCTTCAACACACAAGTTTGAATGTCCAGTATATCACCCCTTTCTCACTTCCAGTAATGGTATGGGGTCCCGCTATGCACCTAGCACAGACTCAATGTATGCACTTGACTTAACTCTTTCAATTACTATGTAAAGGATGAGGGCCCTGGAGGGGCAGATCTGATCCTGTTGCTATGGGAGACAGATCATGGCTGAAGGAGTGCCGACAATATCTCCCTTGCTACAAGAGGCTAACTCACCTGCCATATGTAGACGCTTAATAACAGGCTGCTAGAGAAACCTTTGTTACCCTTGGTAACCACTGTATCTTTACACTATATTAACACTTCTATTGATGTCTTCTTACCCCAATGTGCTTTAGGGACCCAAGCTGTAACTATAAGTGCCAGTTTCTTGCATTTTACCCCTTTAGTAACTTCAGACCGAGCAACATTGTAATTAAGAATAAGTTAACACGATGACAGCATTAATTGACATTCTGAGATTCCCTAACATCCCTAGTTCCTAACAACAGGCTCATAGCTGCCCCAGAATATCTTTTCAGAAAAATATTTTTTTAATCCATGTCTGGAGTTTAGCTCCAGTTTCGGTAGGACACAGGCCATCCAGACTCCGGTAACGGCATCAGACAGATTATCTCTCTGAGTGCGTGGAACTTCCCCCCCACCCCCAGTATCTGGGCCCTCATCCCTTTTTATAGCACGCTGGAGTGCAAGAGCCAAGAAAACCCACAAAAAAAAAAAACCCTGGGAGTTACAGTTAGACCCTAATCTCCTGCTGGTCAGCATAAACCTCCACCTGCCTACACACCTTCCATATACACAGTATATAGCTCCTAGCAAAGGTAGCGCTTGATACAGGATTGGTTAAATCTAGCACTGATAACTTCAACAATGATAAAGTAACTTGAGGTTTTGAGGGATACCTTCAGTAATAATAAAGTAACCTGGGATTTCAAGGATTTATGCTTAGCTTTAAATCAAATCAGAACTGTGGCAAGGCAATTGAGATTCACTAATTTACACACTCTTAACAAGCAGTAAATTCATTTTAAAGCAAGCCTCGCTGACCTCTGTAGTAGGGATGAACACCCCCCCCCAGTCCGGTTCACACCAGAACATGTGAACAGACAAAAATGTTTGTGAACATGCGAACACCATTAAATTCTACAGGAGACGAACATGAAGAATCGAAAGTACTAATTTTAAAGGCTTATATGCAAGTTATTGCCACCCGGGTCCTGCCCCAGGGGACATGTATCAATGCAGGAGAAATATCCCTTTAAAAATATTGTGCCTGGGGGGTCCCCTTGGTCTGCCTGTAAAGTAGCGCATATGTGTGATGTGTTTAACTGTCCCGCAGCAAAATGATATTTCTAAAGGAAAATATGTAATTTAAACTTGCTCACAGATGTATTGCTGGGTCCCAGGAATATAGATAAAAATCAAGGGAAAAAACGGCATGGGTCCCCCCCCCCCCCCCCAGTACGTACCAGGCCCTTTGGGTCTGGTATGGATGTTAAGGGGAACTCCATGCCAAAATTTTTTTAAAAACTGCGTGGGGGTCCCACCAAAATACATACCAGGCCCTTCGGGTCGGGTTGCTTGCTCGGAAAAGGGCCTGGTAAGGATTTTGGAGGGACCCCATGCCTTTTTTTTTTTTACATTTTGGCGCGGGGTTCCTCTTAAAATCCATACCAGACCTGAAGGGCCTGGTATGGATCTTGGGGGGGGGGACCCCCATGTAATTGTTTTTACCATTTTAGATCACTTTTTTGGGATTTACTATAAAACATACCCAATAAAAATTTTTACAAAAACAAATGTCTTCATCAATTTAGGCCAATATGTATTCTGGTACATATTTTTGGTAAAAAAATCCCAATAAGCATTTATTGATTGGTTTGCGCAAAAGTTATAGCGTCTACAAACTATGGGGGTTATTTACAAAAGGCAAATCTACTTTGCACTACAAGTGCACTTGGAAGTGCAGTCACTGTAAATCTGAGGGGTAGATTTGAAATGAGGGGAAGCTCTGCTGATTTTATCATCCAATCATGTGCAAGCTAAAATGCTGTTTTTTATCTTCCTTGCATACCCCCCTCGGATCTACAGCGACTTTACTTCCAAGTGCACTTGCAGTACAAAGTGGATTTTCTTTAGTAAATAACCCCCTATGGGTTATTTTTATGGACTTTTTCTTTTTTTTTATTGCACTGACACTGTATAAATGGCACTGGCAGGGAAGCGGTTAACACCAGGGGCGTTAAACATTTATCTCATCAGTGTGTATGTGTTTATCCTTTTGTGTGACGGCCAGGGAGTCATCTGGCCAAAGTATTTCGGTGGTGTAAACAGCGGCAACACTGCTCAGGGCTCAGTAGTGAACAGAATACCCAGAATACTGAGAGGCTCCTGAGGGGGTAACGCTACAACTATATGCACACAATTGGGGTTATTTACGAAAGGCAAATCCACTTTGCACTACAAGTGCAAACTACAAGTGCAAAGTGCACTTGAAATTGCACTGAAAGTGCACTTGGAAGTGCAGTCGCTGTAAATCTGAGGGGTAGATCTGACATGAGAGGGAAGCTCTGCTGATTTTATCATCCAATCACGTGCAAGCTAAAATGCAGTTTTTTTTTTCTTGCATGTCCATAGCTCCCAACTGTCCCTGATTTTGAGGGACTATCCATGATTTGGAGCAATGTCCCTCATTCCTCTTCATTTGTCCCTTATTTTGGTCTGATCTATATAGATGTATCAAAGGACTAAAAGGATGGGACTTTTAAGGCACAATTGTAATGGACTACAAAAAGTATATAAAAAGGTTGAATTTTATTCATAACATACAAAGAACATGGGGAGTAGACATAGACATTTAAAAACACATCAGATATAGACATACAACATCTGTAGTAACACCATTGAGGGTCCTATCCTGCAGTCTCCTAAATAATTCTAATACTCATAACAGTGCAATACATTCCAGGTAAAAGAAAAGGGTAGACTTCCCCTAGAGAGTTTGAAGATTGGAGGGGCACTGCAGGTCTGGTATTGCAAAGTGGTGTATTCTCCAATTGCTCTACATGTTTCACGTTGACAAAGAACGCTTCTTCAGGAGCTAGAGGTTCTAATAAAAAATACATATAAACAGAGAAAGACATATATCAAGATCACAAAGAAGTGTGGTGTTCTCAGTAGGTATACTGTAAAAAACAGTGCAAGTAGCTACTTTATTGGAAAAGGTAGGGGGAAAAGCCGAACCCTAATGGCGAGGCATGGCAGGGACCCCCTCTCTCTCCCCCCCTTTCCTGTCTGGCTGTGCGGACTCTCCCTCCCTTCCCCCCCTTCCCCCCTTTTTTCCTCTCAGTTCTGCGGTTAATCACCCATTCCTCAAACCATGCACTATCGTCATCCTTTATTTATTTACTAATCCATCACTCCAAATTTTAACCATTAATTTCAAGTATGATACCTAATGCTTTTATAGACTTCCTTATGTATGGGTTGTCCTGGACCGCTGGTCTGTGCTGCCCTTCCATCTGAGACCTCAATCTTTTATAGGGTCCCTGCCATGCCTCGCCATTAGGGTTCGGCTTTTCCCCCTACCTTTTCCAATAAAGTAGCTACTTGCACTGTTTTTTACAGTATACCTACTGAGAACACCACACTTCTTTGTGATCTTGATATATGTCTTTCTCTGTTTATATGTATTTTTTATTAGAACCTCTAGCTCCTGAAGAAGCGTTCTTTGTCAACGTGAAACATGTAGAGCAATTGGAGAATACACCACTTTGCAATACCAGACCTGCAGTGCCCCTCCAATCTTCAAACTCTCTAGGGGAAGTCTACCCTTTTCTTTTACCTGGAATGTATTGCACTGTTATGAGTATTAGAATTATTTAGGAGACTGCAGGATAGGACCCTCAATGGTGTTACTACAGATGTTGTATGTCTATATCTGATGTGTTTTTAAATGTCTATGTCTACTCCCCATGTTCTTTGTATGTTATGAATAAAATTCAACCTTTTTATATACTTTTTGTAGTCCATTACAATTGTGCCTTAAAAGTCCCATCCTTTTAGTCCTTTGATGCTTCTAAATACACCATCGGGGACGTTGGCACAAGTGACCCATAAGTACCTACAGAGTCACCCTGTATACTAGGTACTTCAGTACTAGGATCTCTCTTTTGCTATATAGATGTATATAAAATGCACTTTTTATCTATCAAAAAGTGCTTCCCAGTGCTAAACCTTTCATCTGATTTCTAAATTGCTGCATTTGTAAATTCCAAAAGCCAATATAAACGAATGATAGTGGTTTAAAAAAAGCACTTGTGGGCTTTACCAATCTTGTTTTTTTGTACAATTATCCTTTAAGGGGGCGTGGCAAGGGTTGTGTCCTATGCCTGCATGCTTTTGCTGATAGGTGTCCCTCATTCCCATCTGAAAAAGTTGGGAGGTATGCATGTCCCCCTCAGATCTACAGTGACTGCACTTCCAATTGCACTTTCAGTGCAATTTCAAGTGCACTTTGCACTTGTAGTTTGCACTTGTAGTGCAAAGTGGATTTGCCTTTCGTAAATAACCCCCAATATGTCAAGACAGTTGTATGTGCCTTTATGCAACAAAACTTCCAAAGTTCCTTTATAATTTTCTTTACGAACACAATCTGTTGAAGATGTTTACAAAACTGTTTCAGCTGTCTGTCCAGGTACAAGGGTGGCAAACACAGACAAAAACCATCACCAACCTTAACCTAGAAAAGTGCTTGATTCTGTCACTAACATGCTTGATATATTCCCTCTGTTATCATATGCTATTAATACCAGGAGATGACAGTACTCAGGATGTCTGCACACTAAATACTGACTACCGTGATATTTAGCTCTCTGCATATCACATTCTCACCTAAGATTTTTATAGCTGCACCCGTTCTCTGTAATATATTGCTTCATTTGCCATTTCTCTCCTATTTTATAATTCTGTAAGCATAACTTAAAATTCACTACATCTGATATGCAAATACTTGACAGTTTTAATCATTGAATTCATTTTTTGCAACACATTTCTCTTGTTCTGTCTACTGTTTGTAGCACACATAGTGCAGGGCTCATGATTGCATAGCACACAGGCTTCAGGGTTCATGAATTCATAGCACACAGGCTTCAGGGTTCATGATTTCATAGCACACAGGCTTCAGGGTTCATGAATTCATAGCACACAGGCTTCAGGGTTCATGATTTCATAGCACACAGGCTTCAGGGCTCGTGATTGCATAACACACAGGCTTCAGGGCTCATGATTGCATAGCCCACAGTCTCCAGGGCTAATGAGTGCATAGCACACAGGCTGCAGGACTAATGAGTGCATAGCACACAGGCTTCAGGGCTCATGATTGCATAGCACACAGGCTTCAGGGCTCATGATTTCATAGCACACAGGCTTCAGGGCTCATGATTGCATAGCACACAGGCTGCAGGGCTCATGATTGCATAGCCCACAGTCTCCAGGGCTAATGAGTGCATAGCACACAGGCTGCAGGGCTAATGAGCGCATAGCACACAGGCTTCAGGGCTCATGATTGCATAGCACACAGGCTGCAGGGCTCATGATTGCATAGCACACAGGCTCCAGGGCTAATGAGTGCATAGCACACAGGCTGCAGGGCTCATGATTGCATAGCACACAGGTTTCAGGGCTCATGATTGCATAGTACACAGTCTTCAAGGCTCATGATTTCATAGCACACAGGCTTCAGGGCTCATGATTTCATAGCACACATGCTCCAGGGCTCATGATAGCATAGCACACAGGCTTCAGGGCTCATGATTGCATAGCCCACAGTCTCCAGGGCTAATGAGTGCATAGCACACAGGCTGCAGGGCTAATGAGTGCATAGCACACAGGCTTCAGGGCTCATGATTTCATAGCACACAGGCTTCAGGGCTCATGATTGCATAGCACACAGGCTGCAGGGCTCATGATTGCATAGCCCACAGTCTCCAGAGCTAATGAGTGCATAGCACACAGGCTGCAGGGCTAATGAGTGCATAGCACACAGGCTGAAGGGCTCATGATTGCATAGCACACAGGCTGCAGGGCTCATGATTGCATAGCACACAGGCTTTGGGGCTCATGATTGCATAGCACACAGGCTTCAGGGCTAATGAGTGCATAGCACACAGGCTTCAGGGTTCATGATTGCATAGCACATAGGCTTCAGGGCTCATAATTGCATAGCACACAGGCTGAACGGATCATGATTGCATAGCACACAAGCTGCAGAGCTCATGATTGCATAGCACACAGGCTGCAGGGCTCATGATTGCATAGTACACAGGCTGCACGGCTCATGATTGCATAGCACACAAGCTGCAGAGCTCATGATTGCACAGCACACAGGCTGCAGGGCTCATGATTGCATAGCACACAGGCTGCAGGGCTCATGATTGCATAGCACACAGGCTGCAGGGCTCATGATTGCATAGCACACAGGCTGCAGGGCTCATGATTGCATAGCACACAGGCTTCAGGGCTCATAATTGCATAGCACACAGGCTTCAGGGCTCATAATTGCATAGCACACAGGCTTCAGCAGCTTTGGGGAAGAGGTCATCTAGAATGGAGGAAGCATATGGGACTGTGGAATGAGGCAAGTACTGTGCTCTATTAAAGCCCCTCCAGACAAAATGCGATCTACATATAGTATATGCAGTGTGGGGTGGAGGTGCTACCAAGATGTTTTTTTCTACATGGAATTGTACTTTAATAAAATAAAAATAAAAAACAATTGCTGATGTTTCAATATGTACAAAGGCCCTCTACTGTATATTGCTGAACACTTCAAATGAACATTACAAAATTCAACTTGATTTTCCATGTTAATGCAAGAGTAAAGGACAGGGTAATAAATATAGCAGAGGAAACAAATAGAGAGCCAGGATGTCCAAGCTGAAACAGTCACTTCTCTGGTACATATTGTACAGTAGTTTGTGGCAAGTTTGTTCAGAGGATCTCAGTTTGATATCAGTACTGTATGTTAAAATGAAAACCACTTCCAGGGCTATAAACTTTTGTGCCAAAAATAGCTTTTAAACTCCGATAAAGGAATCCAGCCTTCTATCCTGACAGACTAGCTCCAGGATCTACGGCCTTTGGCAACAATTCTCTGCGTTCCACCATCCAGCACTGAAATAATGCTAGTATTGTCAGGTGGAGTGACTTCTGCCTTATAGTATAAGTATGGTTCAGTCTGATGTCATGTGGAAGAGAGACAGAAGAGCAGAGTAAGTGCTCAGTAAAAAAATAACTAAATATAAAGGGGGAATGGGGGTGTTAATATTATTGCTCCTGACTACCAATGAAGGAGGGAGGGTCATTTTTGCTTCTACTGTCACCCATGCTGAAGGTTATTTTTGTGTCCACTGACATGAATGCTGGGAGTTATTATTGTGTGCACAAACATTTATGCTGGGGGTTGTTACTATGCCCATTAAAACATACACTATATTATCAAAAGTATTGGGGCACCTGCATTTACACGCACATGAATTTTAATGGCATCCCAGTTTTCGTCTGTAGGGTTCAATATTGAGTTGGCCCACCCTTTTGCAGCTATAACAATTTCAACTCTTCTGGGACGGCTGTCCACGAGGTTTAGGAGTGTGTCTATGGGAATGTTTGACCATTCTTCCAGAAGTGTTCGATTTATACAGCAGTGGATAGCAAAGATCACATGTTAACCCCCATGTGAGTGGGTTGAGGCATTTGTTGGCCAAACACGAGAGTGGGAGGCTATAACAGCTGGTGAGTTTGTATTTCAGAAGGGAGTGGAATCACGTCACTGAGGTGTGGTGGATACTTGGATCACAGTATTGCTGATTGGAGATACCTTCATTCTTGGAACTCTTTTTTCACACTACATGTGGACTGTACTTCACTTTATTTTATGTTTTTCAGTTTTCATTTTTTGAGGTTTTTTTCATTGCTGTTATAACTACACCAGTCTCACATACTTGCCACGAGGTGTCATCATTGTTGTATATAAATTTTGGGCTGACTGGGCTCTGGCGCTGTCTTTCCGCAGCCATTCCTTTTTACCACCCACGTTGCCAGTGGTGCCATCTTGGATACGGGAGCTAGCTGAGGCTTTCTGAGGAACCACAGAAGGCTCCCCACAGAGTTTGTGAATTGGCCTGCAGCCCCCTGGGAGATGTAACGTGTCCCAGGAGGCTTCGGGAGGGGAGAAAGCAGGGCATTAGACATGGTACTCATCTAAGCGAGGTACTTGCTCCCCCCAAGCAAACTTGAAACTCAGTTACAGGCTGTGGGGAGGGAGCGAACCAGCAGAACTTCACTTTCTGAGTGAAGTCCCACTTTATTAGATATTGGGGGGCCGGACAGAATAACAAAAAGCAGTGAACATGAAGCTGCAAGACTTCAGAGTAACAACCGCTGGCAGAAAGAACTTGGGTGCCAGTATCTACTGCCTGAACCCACTAAAAAGGTAAACAAATTTTGGTGGGTAGAATATATTTTATGTTAGGCTGACCAGACATCCCCAACTTCCAGAAACAGTCCCCAATTTCAGGAGGTTGTGCTCAGATAAAAAGAGTCTCCAGATGTTTCATTTTTATAAATGGAGTCCCAAACCTAGCTGTAACTCCTGCAGCCACAGCTGGATATGCCAGCCCTCAAAGCACAGCACAACAGCAGTCGGAGCAATCACACAGAGTATGCAGAATGTGCAGATGCAGAGAGAGCATGCTTATTAGTCTGAAATGCTTGGAAAAAGCAGCACACTCAATCCCAACACACAGTCACAATACACAGATAGAGTGCAGCCAGCCACAGCAACAATGTCAGAGAAAGGCAGTGCACTCAATCAGAGCACATGCAACACAATCACAGGACACAAATATTTTACAATGCCACATACTGATGCTGTGGTAAGTATTGTTAGAAAAACATAGTTGCGGCATGGTGGAATTCACATAGCACTGATGTTCTTCTTGCATGTAATGCATTAATAGGCAGGAGAGTTTCCTGTCGTATATCTGCAAGGTGATAATTGAGATTTAACAAATGGCTTGGTTGGTGCAGAAGCTCAAGTTGGTGTAAATATGGGACTGTTTGCCCAAATTACACAATACATCATACAGAGGGATACATGAAGATGGTGTTATGTCATCCACAGGAATGTAGGCTCATGCATGTGCAGCTGCTTAAAGCAGTTCTTCACCCTAGGAGCAAAAAATTAAAAGTTAGCAGCTACAAACACTGTAGCTGATGATTTTTAATAAAAGGACATTTACCTTTCCAGGGTTCCAGCACCATCCTCACCCAAGATCGTTCTTCACTGGTCTTCGGGTACCTGGTGCTGGCATGTTAACTGTGGGCAGCCAGCTGTGACTCCTTGCAGCTTCACAACCGGCTGCCCACTGCACATGCACGAGTCATGCTGCACGTTCTGAATGGTCCCACAGCCTTCTGGGACCTGTGATGCGTAAAAGAAGGTTGTGGGCTGGGTAAGGAGAACTTTTGGTGGATCCACCACCGACATCCGACTGGCAGTGGGTGCGGGTACCTAGCAAAACCAGGTACCCCTCCCCCCAAAAAAACTGCCCAAGGGTAGTAGAGCGGGGGGGGGGGCAAAAGGTAGAACTTCCCCTTTTGGGTGAAGTTCCACTTTAAATATTGCCAGTGATAATGTAACATTGTAGATGCTGTACTCATACAGTCAAGCCTTAAAGCTGAGCTCCAGGTATGATATTTATTGCATGTTTACATTGATCTAGCGTGACACAATGTAAATATGCATATCTCACAGCTGATGGACCACTGGGGAAGCTGGAAACCATTGTTATAGTCAGCACAGCTCCAGTGATAGCCAAAATCTTCTGGCTCCTGCTCAAGATCTATGTGAGCAGCTGCACCACTGCACATTGAGCACAGGGAGTCATTTACTTATCACTGCCACCATACATACAGTAGAGGAGACGGTGACATCACAATCTACATCTCATCCAATCAGAGAGTGTCTTGTATACATTGAAAAAATATGAGGGGTTCTATGAATGGTGGTGGTGCCAAACAAGTGACCCCCTGTGGTTAGTGTGAAGGACCCAGAAGACCATAGCTATCACTAGTAGTAGCTAGCATTAACTACTACAGTGATTGTCAGCTTCCCCAGCGTTCTATCAGGTATGAGGTATGCATACTTGCATTGTGTCAAGATGGACCAATGTACAGTAAGTATGCAATAAAGATCATAAAAAGAATACAGATTTAACATCACCATATTACTATGAATGGGCTGCCAATGAACAGCAGTGGATCAAAAATGCACATCAAGATTTTTAGCAATGCAATGCAATGAGGTGTCATTCACAATAACTGAAACTGCAACA
This sequence comes from Lithobates clamitans, assembly GCA_037952925.1. Classification (NCBI taxonomy): domain Eukaryota; kingdom Metazoa; phylum Chordata; class Amphibia; order Anura; family Ranidae; genus Lithobates; species Lithobates clamitans. The sequence continues at coordinate 4,027,953 of JBBGZY010000281.1, forward strand.
CATTCGGAGCAAGTGCATTGCAATACTCTGTAGCTAAGCACATGTTTTACTGTGTGTTGCCATAAAGCACAAGAATACATGACTGCATTCTTTTTTTTTTTCATCTGCTGGAGTTCAACTTTAAATGAAATATATCCCATTCTGAATTAGATATTTAAGGACCAGGCACATTTTGCTAGTCAAGTATATGAGCACTCATATTACATGTATTGTTGTATGTACATGTAATGTGTACATTATATTAACAAAACAAAAAAACCCTTATGCCGCGCACACACGAGCGGACTTTACGGCAGACTTTGTCTGGCGTACTTTTCGACGGACTTTACGTCGGACTTTCTGAATGAACGGACTTGCCTACCCACAATCAACCAAAGTCCGACGGATTCGTACGTGATGACGTATGACCAGACTAAAACAAGGAAGTTCATAGCCAGTAGCCAATAGCTGCCCTAGTGTTGGTTTTTGTCTGTCGGACTAGCATACAGACGAGCGGACTTTTGGACTGGACTCGAGTCCGTCGGACAGATTTGAAACATGTTTCAAATCTAAGTCAGTCAAACTTTTGAGAAAACAAAGTCCGCTGGAGCCCACACATGCTCGAATTGTCCGACGAAATCCGGTACACCGGACCAAGTATGCCGTAAAGTCCGATCGTGTGTATGCGGCATTAGAATAACCTATTATAGTATGTATCCATTTTTGGGGATGTTAATTACACCACACACACACACATAAAAGTTAAATGCATAAATGAAAATAAATACTTCTGAACATTTATGCAAGCATCAGTTTAGGCAATTTTAGAGTTCCCTTAGCAAGTAAAAAAACAAACATGCCAGACTTGCATCAATCACAAGCAAGAGAGGAAATTTCTAAAGCACATATGGAGTGGAGAAAGATCCCTGATGCTTTTTATTTGATATTACCCAAAGATTTATGTTACCCCCATGCAAGTTTGACTGCATGGCTGAATCCACCCACATCAGCCATTAAGGAAAACTTGTGTAATTGCCATACCTCCAGTGCTAAATGACTGCTATTACGTAACATCATATTCTACAGAATACTGCCACTGAGCAACTTGACTGCATGGCTAAATCCACCCATCACATGAGCCTTTAGGGAAAACTTGTGTAATTGCCATACCTCCAATGCTTCCACCCCTTAAAATGACTGCTATTACGTAACATATTCTACAGAATATTGCCCTGTTGAGCAATACTGCAGCTTCCTTCTGATTCACCTGGCTTGTGCATACCATTTATTAGGGGGCTTCCTCCTCACTCTTCACAGAGCCACACTCTGCTTTGCTTTAGAGAACATCACTAGCACAAAAGGCAGCAACTGCAATAGTCCACAGTTCTTCACTGTTAACTTCAGCAAGATCATGATGGCACTACAGATATTCATTTGTGCAATTTTATGTCTGCCTTCTGCTCTGACTATTGCTGTAGATGTTCAGGAGCTGGATAATCAGATACTATTGACCGGAGAAGGCAAGTACTAAAAGCTTTTAGAAATTTTTTTCTTATGTTTTTTCTTATGTTTTTAGTTATTGTTCTTCAATTGGTTTGCATGAATGCTTATTTTGTATAATATCTATATATTTTATATTTACTTTTCTTTACATTGTCTAGCATCATGAATGCTTCTTTTTTTGTGTGTGTATATATATATATATATATAGAGAGAGAGAGAGAGAGAGAGAGAGAGAGAGAGAGAGAGAGAGAGAGAGAGAGAGAGAGAGAGAGAGAGATAGAGAGAGAGAGAGAGAGAGAGAGAGAGATAGAGATATAGATATAGATAAAGATATATTTCTTTATTCTTGAAGTTGTTTCACACAAATGCTTCTTTTATCTTTATTCTTTAAATTGTTTTACATGAATGCTGCTTTTGTATCAATTTTTTTTTTGTTCATTCATAGGAAACTTAAGTTTAGTGTTTCTCTTAACAGATGTAAGAATTGCCAGCCATTTTTAAAATGTTTAGCTAAGCAAGATAACTAGAGGCAATTACAACTTGTATCTTTTATATTGTAGTGACTTTACCAGATTGCAAACTAAAAGAACATACAAAATGGGATAAGATGATGACGATGCTGGAGAACTCTCACATGAGACAGAATATGCTGCTTCAGTATTTTGAAGAATTTAAGGTGGAACTACAGATTGTGAAAAGAGAGCTTTGGCAGCTAGGAGCAAACACATCAGGATCGTGTAGTGACTGCCTCAAGAGCATTACAACAGATTTTTCAAGCTTGCTGGATTCGAAGTGTCAGCCACAAAACACTTTGAATAAAAATGTGGAACAATCAGTTGCTGTAAATCAGGACATAGCAGACAGACTTCAACGCATTGAAAATCTCTTGAAGAAAAGAGAAGAAGCAGATCAGAATAATGTAGAACCTGCAGAAGAATCACAGAGTGATTCTGTTTTCGTACAAACGTTAGATCCAGTTCTTCAAGACCAAAGCTGGTTACCTGCAGGTAAATAAACTGTACTAGGTAGTAGTCATTGTATTCCTAACATGTGCATGCAGTTGTTCTTTCTCTGTACAGACTATTGATCGTTTTTTAGGTCGGCATGCAAGAGGCTTCACATACATTTAAATGTAAGTTTCTTCAAATCACCTTTCAAGGAGGGATACCAGGTACAGCGTTTGTCATGAACTGTCTCAGATCCAAAGACAATGCTGACAAATAGGAAAATATTTACGATCGTCTCCAGATGTGCTGAATGTCTTTTACTGTGAGCTATTGTAACTCTTGTGTCTTTTGATTATAAGTCAGACAGTTAGAATTCGATTGTGTACAGTGTGGTATCTGATATAGCTTCAGAACAAAAGTGTGCACCAAAGAAAGGGGAGAAATTCAGCTCCGAGAATTGAGCCAGCAGCATTACTTTCACAGGCAGTTAAAAAGTGCTGAGTAATCCTTCTTCAAGATTAGTTCACTGTCATCCAGATACTTATCCTATTAATCTGAATTGTAACAGAAAACTTCTGCTAGGAGTTGGATTTTCCTTTTACCAAAAATGTGAAATGGCTGTGCAAAGTATCTGCATTTAGAAATGTGGATATTTAATCTGGCTGCCCCAGCACTTGAAAGCCAACAATGGTAATTAAGTAGGGTTAGAGGACTATAGAATATACATAGTCTGCTATGTAGCTCACAGTCAAAAGAACAACTACAAAAAGCACAAATAAATCCTATAGTGGCTGCTGTTTGACTTAGCAAACGGCAAAAGATTTGCTATTTTATAACGTCCTAAAAAACAATTGACATTTTTGAGGTTCTGAAATATTGCCTTATAGGCTGTAACTCTGGAAGCAAGAGCAGCCCTTGCCTTGCTTGCACATGAGGCAAACATGTCTCTATAAAGGAATCGGATAATCAAAGCCAACATAAGAATATCCATACACATTTAGAAATCAATGAATCATTGAACAAGACATATCACTCGATCCCCACCCCCATCCACAATAAAGTGCATGGATTGAGGAACCTACCCTGCTGGCTGTTGTATATAAAAAAACTACAGTACCTTTGGCTGTCTGTATACAAGAAACAGTGACTGCGCCTGATTGCATACAGTTGCTGTCCAGTGGAGAAATTTTCCACCCGACTCCTTCGATTTGTTAGTCAAAATTAGTCAAGCTAGGGAGTGTCATCTGATTCAGCAGGAATTGTGGAAAATAAAGTCATGCATGACAGCATAGATTGCTTTTATGAATGGTACACATCGTAAACTGGCTTAATGACAGAGTACATCTAGTTTTAATAGTAGTATAACCAGTAAACAGGTGATAACTGTGTATACAGTAAGGACTGCCAGAATGTGTAGTTCCTTTGTTAATGTGTTCTGTGCCTCTGCTGCTGGAAGAGCACTGTATCCTCAGTGACATCACCTAATCATCAGCTTTATGAATTAGAGTTGAGGTCCATCTGGAGACAAAACAATCCCTCAGTACAGCTGGCCTCAATCATTGTCTTCTGACCAAGAAAGGATGTGTCATTCAATAAAGAAATGCTACATAATACTGAAATTATGAGGGCTTGTTTCATTGGAAACTGAATGGCCAAGCTAGGAGTAGCAATATAGAAATTCTGGCAGTTGGTCTGCTGTAGCTAAGACATCCTATGGCTAGGAATTCATATAGAACATTGTTCAAAGCTATGCTCCAGCCAGACACCTACATATACAGTTAAAACACACATATTTGAAATGTTCATCCTTTTGGATTATTTTAATAGCTTTCAGGTACACTTGTAATTCTCATGCTCCTGCAACACTTACATAGCCTGGAGGATGACACCCTCAGGTCTTCTGCTCTGTGGTTTTGTGATCTTGTAAACACCTTCTATTGCCTGAAAAATGTTAGGATGACAATACAGTGCAATGTTATATTGCATGACCGGCTCATAGTGTTGTTTGCCGATTTCTAGTGTATGGGGGGGGGGGGGGGGGGGGGGGCTAGCGGAAGTCTAATAGGAGATTTCTTTAATGGTAAATTATACTTAAAAATTTAAAAAATCTTGTGGTTTTCAAATTAATACTGGACTAAAAATGTGTTATATTGATTTTTTGTTTAGAGTAATATAGTCAGTGGTCTTACCTAATGCACATATAAACCTTTATTATTCTGGTTCAAATGTGATGCCAATAAAAAAATTTGTTTTTGTTTTTAGACAGTTCAAAGGCTACCCAATATGAAATATTAAAAATGAGATAATATAAAAATATGAAGTAATGAAAAGGAAGATGTCAGGATGGAAGTTACAGCCAAGGCTCTATCAAATGCTGTAGGCTAGCACTGACTCCAGGAAGCAACACTAGTTCCAAACAGAGCAAGCCTAAGCAGCATTACATATGGTTCAGTATCTGCCCTTTGTGTCAGCAATACATTGGGCAGTCAGCCAATGGCAGCCTTCAGCATCAGATGAGAGCCTCAGCTGTGAAAGGTAGCAGCTTTCCTGACAAGTTCTCTTTAAACCATCTGAGACACTAAATATTAGCTGTGCCAGAGCTATTTTATGTCACGGGCTGAACTAATTTCTGCTAAAAAGAAACAATTTAAAAATAAGAACTCATGCAATAGCAGACAGTACCCATTCTTCCAAATCAGAACCTTATTTGGCATGTTGGCAAATTAGGCACATGTCTAAGGCAGCAATGTTATGTGCAGCTATGTTGAATTTTGCCACTACATAACCAAGCAATCATCTGATAATACTGGAGAACGGGTCAATGTAAAAAGGATTAAATCTGCATGGTGTACGCTTGGGTGGAGATGTAAGCTCCAATGGAGGCTTTCAGCAACAACACTTTTTGAGTCATTGTTCACCCAAAGCAATTTTCTGCTTACTGTTCCATATTCTGATACCTTTTTATGTAAACGGTTTATAAATTCCCCTTTACTGCTATCTGTATAAGTGAGCAGTGCCCCTAAAGTAGGCCTGACAAATTAAGATGAACTAGCATCATAGAAAGTCTAGAGAGTCTATCAATGTCTAACTAGTCTTGACTGATAGGCTTGTATGGACAGAGAGAAACAGTAAATCACAATCTTTCTGTGGCATCACTAAGTAGAAAGCAGAGACTTGGAAAATATGGCTGTGTCCATGTACATATCTAATTAAAAAATGACACACATTAGAAAGGTTGTTTCCATTAGGCTGATTCAATTCTTATGTATATCTAAAAAGCTTCAAATGATCTGTAGATTGACTTTAAAGTAAACCTATCGCAGATCTAAGCAATTCGATGCTTAGTATAAATTGGCCAGGTTTATGACAGGTTTACTTTACATCATATATTCACGTACTGAGTATTGTTTACTTTGGACACAATGTTGGTGTCTAAAATCTTTTGCTGCATGAAGAAAGGCCTGTTTCTTGTATAAAAGCATGTTTATTAGGTTTGCTTTTAGGAAGTCATGTGGCATTTGTCTCTAGCCAACATACATAGTTCTACATTCTGGATAGTTCATGTAAGTTGGCAATTATTCTAGCTGTCATTCACCCTGGTAAACACATAGGTTTATGTCACTTTGATTAAGCATTCTGCATCTTAGACCCTTTAATGTCTGCAAAACTTAAAACATCCAAATTAACCCAAATTCTCTCAGTGTCAAGGAGAAATTGTAGCCTCAAGAGCACTATGGATAAACAAAACATGTTTTTAATTGAGAAATTTTATAAACATGTGGTCAAGATATTGGATTATACATACACAAAGAAAATTATAGGATACAAAGGATCAAATTGTATTAGGAATATTGAAATCTCAAGTCAAATTGGCATTAGTCCATTATTTGGCCATCCAAATGTATTTAATCCTTTTGGCTTGATTCTGCCATAAACTGGCTAAAAATGGATTGGTAACATATTATTCTTGATATGGGGCTTATTTCCATGATGTTTTGGTATTATTTGAGCAAAACGTGTAAAAAGCACAAAAAAAAAAGATTTATTCTTATCTTAAGCTTCTTATTGGAAATACTTTATGCATTAAATGTGTAGATGCATCTGGACTGCATTAGGTTTAGTGTATCTCTGCAGTGCTTACTTTTTTAATTAAATCTAGGATACTGTAATTTAGGGTCCTGATTATAAGCTATTATATTTTTTTCCTAGACCAAACAGGATGCACTTCCTACAACAACTTTTTTTTTTTTTTTTGCACAGTACAGTATGTTCCTGATCTTCAGTATCATATTGTTCTCTTTTAAAGTATATATATTTACGGTATAAAGCCTGTATTTCTTTTTGTTTAACTTTGTAAAGAGAGGGAAAGGGTTAAAAACCCTATTAGGTTATGCCATCTTTGTATTGTTGAGAGAGGGGAACACAAACCCCACAAGAAAATGATATACAGGTGAATGTGAGAGATGACATCACTAATGGAGCAAGTGATGAGGTGGAATCCTTATGGGTAGATTTACAAAGGGAGGAAAACAAGGAGAAAGTAATACTAATTGGAATGGTGGCAAGGATGGCTCATTATAATGGAGGATTTTTATTATCCAGACATAGACTGGGTGGAAGGAACCATGCATTCATCTAAGGCTGCCATTTCCTAAATGTCTTACAGGACAATTTCATGGGTCAGATGGTAAAAGCACCAACAAGAAACAATGCGTTACTAGACCTACTAATTACCAACAATACAGACCTGATCACGGATGTAGAAATACGGGACAACTTAGGAAACATTGATCACAGATCAATTTGTTTCAGCATAAATCACACAAATAGGAAACATAAGGGGAATAAAAAGACACTGAATTTCAAAAGAGCCAACTTCCAGAAACTACGCTCCTTGCTAGAAGATACTAAATGGGATAAAATCCTAGGAACAAAGAACACGGGGGAAAAATGGGTGTGCTTTAGGAGCATATTAAATAAGGGTATTAGCCAGTGCATCCCAAAGGGTAATACATTTAATAGAGCTAATAAAAGCCCTGGGTGGCTTAACGCCAATTTAAAAATTCATATAAAAGGAAAGGAGAAGGCCTTCAAAAAATACAAGGCTGAGGGATCATCATCAGCATTCCAACTGTACAAAAAATGCAATAAAAAATGTAATGGTGTAATCAGGGCGGCTAAGATAGAACACAAAAGGCACATAGCAAATGAGAGTAAGAAAGAACCCAATAAATTCTTTAAGTACATAAATAGTAAAAGAGAGAGATCAGATCATATTGGCCCCATAGAGAATGATGAAGGGATTCTGGTTACAAAGGGTGGTGAGATGGCGAAGGTTTTGAATGTATTCTTCTACTCAGTCTTCACAAGGGAAACGGGGGGCTTCAGTAACCAAAACTGTAATGTTTATCCTCATGACATGTCACAGGAAGCACCCCCATAGTTAACAGAGGATAAAATCAGAAACAGACTTGAAAAACCAGGACCAGATGGCTTGCACCTGAGGGTCCTTAAGGAACTCAGTCAAGTAATTGCCAGACTGTTGTTCCTAATTTTCACGAACAGTCTACTGACTGGTATAGTACCAGCTGATTGGAGAAAAGCCAATGTAGCATCAATCTTTAAAAAAGGACCAAGATATATCCCGGGGAACTACAGACCAGTTAGCCTAACATCAATAGTATACAAGCTCATGGAAGGGATGATAAGGGACTATATACAAGATTTTAGTATTAAAAACTGTATCATTAGCAGTAATCAGCATGGATTAATGAAAAATTGTTCTTGCCAAACAAATATATTAACCTTCTATGAGGAGGTGAGCTGCCATCTAGATGAAGGAAAGCCTGTAGACGTAGTGTATCTGGCTTTTGCTAAGGCATTTGATACAGTTCCCCCCAAACGTTTACTATACAAGCTAAGGTCTGTCAGCATGGACCAAAGGGTGAGTACCTGGATTGAAAATTGGCAATAAGGGCGAATTCAGAGGGTAGTGATAAATGGGGAGTACTTGGAATTGTCCAATGTGGAAAGTGGGGTCCCACAGGGTTCTGTCCTGGGACCAATCCTATTTAACCACTTCTGGATCACCACACGCCGATATACATCCTTACTTTGAAGAGGAATATTGTTGTTATGGCAGCAGCTAGCTGCCATAACCCCGATATCCTCTTGTTCGGCCGGGGTCCGGTTTCCGATACTGGTCTTGGCGGCGGACTCACAGCGAGATCATTTTTATCGGGGGTGGGAGAGGGGCCCTCTGCCGCTTACTGGAGCCGTCGGCAGCGGCGGAGGCGATCGGATCTTCACCCTTGCTGGGCATGAAGACGAGTGAGGGGAAGATGGCCCCCACCCATCTCCATAACATTGCAGGGCGGAAGCGACGTCAAAATGTCACTTCCGTCCATAGCTCTTAAAGGACCATTTTTTTAAATTAAATTTTTTTTTTTTTATTGCATTTTAGTGTAAATATGAGATCTGAGGTCTTTTTGACCCCAGATATCATAATTAAGAGGTCCTGTCATGCTTTTTTTAGAGTGAGAGCAATAATTCTAGCCCTAGACCTCCTCTGTAATTTAAAACATGCAACCTGTAGAATTTTTTAAACGTCACCTATGGAGATTTTTAAGGGTAAAAGTTTGTCACCATTCCACGAGCGGGCGCAATTTTGAAGTGTGATATGTTGGGTATCAATTTACTTGGCGTAACATTATTCACAATATAAAAAAAATTCGGGCTAACTTTACTGTTGTCTTATTTTTTTTATTCAAAAAAGTGTATTTTTTCCAAAAACAGTGCACTTGTAAGACCTCTGTGCAAATACGGTGTGACAGGGGCAGAACCTCTTAACCTCCCCATAACACATAAAGTATACCTAAGTTTTGGATAAAGTGAATAAATGTTAGAATTACCTGTAAGTCTTTTATGGCTGTTCACTGGGAAGATTTATCCTCTTGTTTAAGTGATCATTGTCACCAAGACAGAAAATTATTTCTAAATCCACAGTTTACATGGGAACAAAAATGGGAGTGCGGGGAGAATCTTTCAACTTGGATACCTGGGCCAGTGAAAACTGTCTAAAGCCCCATACACACTATTAGATTTTCTGCATATTTTTGTCTTCAGATTTACCAAAACCATATAATATGAGGTCAAACTTTAGGAGTTTCAATTTGTATGCAATTAAGCAGGCCCTTACACTACATGGTTTTGGTAAATCCGAAGGCAAAAATATGCAGAAAATCTAATAGTGTGTATGGGGTCATAGGCTCAGTTCACACTGATGTGACATAGGATCCAATTTGTGAGACCTCAAGTTGGATGACATGTGAAATTCCATATGAGAGCTGTCTTAACTGATACTATGCAAGTCTGTCCAACTTTAGAAAAGGTTCCTGCACTACTTTGGTCTGACTTTAATACAACTTCAATGCCACAGAGTGTAAAACGTCACATCTAAGTCGGTCCCCAAAGTTGCACTGAAAGGCGAGCGACTTTGGAGTCAGGCTAGTGTGACCCGAGCCTTAGAGGGGATTTCTCTTAACCTTTGAGAGATTACTTACTTGTATCTGGAAAGGTACATCATCACAGTGTGAAAAATAGACTGTGGATGCCTGGGCAACAGGATTATGTTTAGCTCACTGGTAATACTAAATATTGATTTAAGTCTTGTCTAGAGATTGGATCCTGGGCATTTTTCAACCCAACTTAAACCCTAAAGGCACAAAGGTGAACAGCCCTGGCTGCACCAATGGCAACTTTATTGCTATTAATATGTCTCCATGACTTTGCCTCCAGAGTACCTTGGAGGCCCAAATGCTGTTATATACATTATAACCAGAGCTCAGGAGTTTGAGTTGTGGCCAACTCTGTGCAAACCGCTGTACTTCCCTATTGATCTATTGATGGGATTGGCAAGAGCTCTGCCTCAACCTAGAATTTGCATATTATGCCATAGATATGGATAAAGGAAGCAAGAGAGTGATACCTTCATTGTGGTCATTATAAGGAAAAACAAATTCAAAACTACTGCAGGGAGATTTTGACAATGGAGATCTCTGAGAAGTATCAAAAATTGGAGATTAATTAAAGTAGTATGTAAGTAGTAAGCTCGTTTGGCCATATTTCTCCTATAAATCACAGGAGGGCACTTAGTTCTGCACTCCTGTAACCCTGATTCAGCCGACAGTGGGCTAAAGCCCGTTGTCAGCTGACATCACGGAGCCAGTCCAGGCTCTGCAGAGATACTGACAATATGCCTGACCGGCAGATGGCTTACCCTGAGAGCTTGAGCTAGCCACTCAGCCACAGAGGTAGATGTGGATGTTGAGCTAGCCACTCAGCCACAGAGGTATATGCGGATGTTGAATGATGCCTTAACAAAGCCTTCAGGAGAGAAAGAGGATAAAGGCATTGCTGGGAATAGTACTGTTATCCTTGTGAAAAGTAATAAATACCTGTGTTAATTTTATGCATAAGTTAACAAAATTGAGGGTCTTCTTTAAAACAGAAAGTATTTACATATAATTTTCAACAGAAATAAAAAAGATATTTATTCCTCACCTAAAAAAGGTGTAGAGCCAAGCAAATCAATCCTATGTGCCCCAGTAGACAACTGTATCCTGTAATGCTGTTATATAACGTAAATACAGCTAACGACCTTCATGATCTAAACTACATATGCACACATTTATAGTTGGAAACACATATGTGTCAGATCTGCAAGCATAGAGGATGTAGCTGTAAGCTACTCAGGCACTGAAAAGAGGCTTTCAAAGAAACTTTTGCAACTGGGTTTGATTTCACACAAAGTCTGGAGAGAAGCCAGCGAGGCTCTTAAGGGAGTTTCTAATCACACTGTTATTGGTCTTTTTCAGAACTGTTTTTAATTTTACCAAGCCCTTGACAGTCAAGTCAAATGTCTGTTAATGAAATAGACTATATCAGACGGTGTTTCTGATATATTTTTTTTTAACAAAGTGACCAAAAGTGCAGGAAAAAGTTATATTCAGTAAGTTTTATCTAAACAATTAAATGGAACAAGTCATGTGTTTTCAGAAATTGAGTAAATGTGGAGTCTTTCATTTGTTCCAACTATGAGCATGGATAATTTAAAGCCACACTGGCTCTATGCACAGGAAATGAGTCAGCCGCATTCCCTGGAGTTGGCCCCCTGCAGGCTTCATTAATGGAGTGCTATTTTATTAATCATGACAAACTAATGCTCCCCTGCACTTTAGCTTTCATTCTGTAATCTTTTAATTTCTTTTGGAGTTTGGTTATCTTTGTTTGAACACTAGTAAGTGTTTAAGATTAGAGCCTTAAGGAACATGAAACTTCAGTGAAACTTTTATACAGTGAAGTATCATTCCAATGGCATATGACCCTACTAGACAGTTACATTTTAACCTTTCAGCACACTAGAGTTCCATAAGTATTAAATACTTCAATTTGTTTTCAAAGTTCTAAACTTCCTATATAAATTATTAACGCTATGTAATTTGCACATACCAACAGACCAGTGGGCATGTTTCATAATGGAATACTACAATTATCGGTTTTCAGTGACTCTTTGCCACAACAAAGCTAAAGAATTTATATTCACTTTGCATTTAGCTTTTAACACACTTGCAATGGATGCTTGCCATCAAGATCATTGTTCCCTGTGGTGACATATGTGCTATAAAGGTGTAATGCTTTTTGCTAGGGCTATAATTATCATAAGGCACTTGTAGGTGCATGCCTTTGGCATCAGGGTAATAGCAGACAGCAGCAAAGCACATACCGTAATTAATAGTATTAAGCAAACAATTTGCAATGTAGCTGAATACAAAGCCCCTCGTCACCTGAATATTTAAAAACATATTTGTACAGTCAGAGCAGAATCATACATGTCATCAATGATACTTGCCTAAAATTGAATATTTTTCTAAAGATTAGACAGTTGTAAATGCTAATACTCAAGTGAATCAAACATTTTCAAATCTATAGAACTAAAAGGCAAAACTTTTTTTTTGGATGGAGTAAGGAAGGTTTATAACCCCTGTCAGTTTTTTTGCCATCTGTGTTCCATTGGGGAGAGTTACTTTCACTTCCTGTCCCATAACTAAAATAGGAAGTAAAAAGAAATCCATCCAAAGTTAGGGAATCCCTGCTTGTCACCAGGGTCACCAAAAATAGTGTCTTCATTGGAAAATGTTCCCTCCATTTTTGTTCTGGTGACAATTCAAAATGTAGGATTTTTTTAAACTTTCACTTTTGCTAATATCAATAAATATGACAAATAGAAAGGGTAACTCTCCCCGATGGGATACAGATACCAATAAAAACCTCTGCATTCTATCTAAAACTAAAAGAAATAAATTCTCCTTAGTTATTCTTCAAATATTCTCCTTATTCAGTCCCATCAATTTTAACATTTGTGAACAAAAAACACCAGAAGGTGGATCGAAAATTGAAGAAGTGGTGGTGAAATAAGTTGTAGGCTTTGTGTAGATTAAATAACAACTGCAGGCTATGAAAACTGAAGTATTTACATATTTTAGTACTTCACAGCAAACAGTAAGGGAGCTTTTAACAACTGAATGACCTTTGTAGATGTATGCACTGTGGAAAAAAAGAATCTTCACATTTTACAACACATGCACTAAAGTTGCAGCTGCTCACTGCTTATTTCTCTTGTGGCAAGGAACTTTGCTGCCTGCCAGCCTTCTAATGTAAACAAAGAGCATGTGCTGTAAGCTGTTAGAAATGGCAGAAACTAAATTTGAGGATGAATTACTCAACAGTGTCTGCAGCTGCAGAGATCAATGAGGACTTGTTTTAAACCTATTTTACCATAGTCTGGGCACAGATTTACTAAACGTAGACAGTATGCTGTTTACTTTTAAGCATGTGGGGTTTTTTTCTTTCAGGAAAATAATGATGTGACATGATTGCTAAGAAAGAGATAGAACCATCACAAAATTAGCACCTGTTTGCTTTTAAAAATTGTTTTAATAAAAAAAAAAAAATCAATCAAGCAATCAATGAACATTAGTGGACGGACTTGTTGACTATAGATACTAATTTAACATATGTTTATGTAACACTTCCTTTGTAAGGATAAACTTATTTCACCATTTTAAATTTCCTTGTATTTAATGTAAAATGATAGAGGGGCTGACATGTATCACATGCATGAACTAATACAGAAGTTTGGCAACAAATATCTATCCAAGTGTGTCCTAATGGTAAATCCTTATATAGAAAATAAATTGTATGCAACTACAATTTTCTTTGACTTGATACAAGAATAGGAGGGAAAACAGCAATGATCTTGTAGGCATGTACTTGTTCTTGGGAGTTTGAGCAGATAGTGGAACAGTGGTGAGTTCCCGAGTAATAGTTATGCTTGTTTTTGAGAACACAATACATGTTCTAACATCACAGCATGTGTCTGTTCCCTTATTTCTTTCAGACTGTGTCACAGCTATATTATTTCCAATGAGATCACCCAAAATTTTTGCAAGTGTATTCCCTAAAGATATGTCTCTCCAGGCTTTTACGCTTTGTGTGTGGATTAAAGTAACAGAAGCCTTAGAAAAAACCATCGTCGTCTCCTATGGCACCAGACGTGACCCTCATGAAATCCAGCTGTATTTGAAGCATGAGTACCCTGTGCTGGTTGTGGGTACAGAAGAGCTATCTGCAAACAGTGAAATCCAACTAGGAGAGTGGTATCACTTGTGTGGTACATGGAACTCTGTAGATGGCAAAGCAACACTATGGGTCGATGGGGAAAATAAAATTGCTACTTTTGGATTGGCCCAGGGTCATACGATTTCTGATAAAGGTCTATACCAGCTTGGTCAAGAGAAATATGGTTGCTGTGGTGGAAGAGGTTTTAATGAATCATTAGCATTCTCTGGAGAGATCACAGGCTTTAATCTGTGGGATTCTGTCCTCGATGACAAAGACATTGTAAAATCTGCAGGAGAATTTGGCTGTGAAATTCAGGGGAATGTTATTGGATGGGGAACAACACCAATTCAACCACATGGGGAGGCTGAATATTTTCATCAGCACTGATAGCTTAAAAACAAAGGATAAAATATAAATTAAAGGTGAATTTCAATGAAGATGTTTATGTAAAGGGAAGAAGAGAGGAAGAAATGGTACTCTATCCTATTTTTATGATGAAAGTCCCATGATCCGAAAATGTAAAGTTCCTGTCTCTAACAGCTTGGGGCTTATTCAATAAAATTGAAGTAAAGAACATGAGTAGACAACTGTAGGTGTTGCCAGAAGCAATTGATAAGGTTTTAGCTTTCATTCTATGGTAAAAAAAAAACAAGAATGCACATTGGTTGCTGTGGACAACAACTTCACATTTGTTCTCACCTGCTCTTCTTCAGTTTTAAGAAATCAGCCCCCTGATGTCTCCTACACACTGCTTAGAGTGTCACACTGACGCTTTCTTCAAAAAAGTCTAAAAGTACCCACATACTGTCCAATTAAGGATAGAGAAAGAGGATTTCCAACTTTTTGGCTTGTCTTCTCCTCAATCAATTCTCCTACAAGGTATGAGGCCCATATCAGTTGGATTTGGCCATCTTCCAAGATGGAGAATTTTCAGGCTGTCAATTATGAATATATGAAGCTAAAGTAAGACATTTAGGTGCTGACACTTAGATTACACTGCAAGTGGCAGGCCATAGAAGAATTACCTAGGAACGGGACATTTGGAACACTGGATGAGGTGACCACATGACCAATCATGAGTTAAAAACAGAGGTTAACTTTTGATAAGCAACTATCACAGGTAAATTCAATCCATATAGCATGACATATTACCTTGCATTGGTTACAAAACTCTTTATTCATATGGGGCAAAGATGTTTTGCATCTGCAAAGTAGCAAGATAAAGAATCCAATGAGTCTTTGCTCCCTACTTCCCTACTACATAACGCTTTAGGCTGGAGTTCTCCTTTATTGTCTTTCTTATGGAAACCAAAAGGCTTGTGTCAATTAAAAAAGTGCTAGGAAAATGTTTTTCCCTGGTCCAAGCACCAATCTCGCCAAACCCAAATGTTCAATCCAAATATCAATGAAAAACTCAAAAAGTCTTTATATTTAAAGTGATATTAAAGCTTAATTTTTTTAAATAATTAAGAGGTTATACTTACTTACTCTCTGCAATGGTATTGCACAGAGCAGCCCTAATACTCTTCTACTGGTGCGTTCTGCCGGCACTCCTGGTTCCTCCTCTTCGGTGAGTGCCTCATAGAAAGCCGCTTTCTATGGGGGCACTCGTGCGGGCTTACTCCTGAACGCCCTGTCTGCATCTATAGACCCCGCTATCTTGTCACAGGATTTGACTGACAGCAGTAGGAGCCAATGGTCCAGTAAAGGGAGAGAGCGGAGAGAGCTGTTTCTCTGGTGCACAACGCTGGATCGAGATCAGGCTTGGGTAAGTATAAGGCTGGCTGGGGAGGATCCTGTAGCACAGAAGGTTTTTTACCTTAATGCATAGAATGTAATAAGGTAAAAACCCTTAAAGCTTTAGAACCACATTAAAGGCTAAGTTCACCTTTTCGGACAACATTTCACTTTTCATAATAAATAGAAGCCTCATCTAATGTCCTTTCTGCCCCATTCATCTCAATGTTCATAACTCCCACTTATCTTTTCCACGGAAGCTTTAAAATTTCACTTTTCTTTTTGAATTTTTAAAAAATGATTTTTACTGCCATCAATTCCTGTAGATTATCTCCCATCATACATTGCTTGCTGCATCACAGAATAGACGTGTTTTATCAGTCAGGACCACACATCCCTCATTACTATACCACCTCTTGTCTTATTTCCACCCACTTTCTGTACAAACACACCACGCTCTCTGTCCACTCCCTTCTATGTACTTTTATAAAGATGGCCATACACTATGCAATCTGATTGTACAATCTCTGTACATATTTCTTTAGATTTACCAAAACTGTGCAATAGGAGAACCCAGCTGAACAATCCATTCAATTTGTATCAAATCGGGCAGGCCTTTACACTACATAGCTGATGGTAGATCTAAAGGAGATTGCACAATCAGATTGCATAGTGTATGGTGAGCTTTACAAAATCCAGACGCTTATCCTGTTTTCAGCACTACAGCTCTGCTCCACATAGGCTGTGACCACTCAGCTACTGCACACTCTGCCAAATAAACAATCTGTGCAAGATGAAGGAACAAAAAAAAAAATTGATCACTGGCTGTGTATTTAGTGAGAACAGATAATGATATATAGACTGATAATGAGTGTATGTAAGCACAGAAGTGGGCGGGGGAGGGGTAAGGCAGGTGCAGTGTGTGTTAGGCTGGCCATACATTATACAATTTTCTTATTCAATTTCCTTTATATTAATATTTTTATATTTTTCCTATATTTACCAAGTATGTAGTTCAAGGGCCCGCCTGACTGCATAAAAATTGGAAAGTATTTAGGTTTTACCTTATGTTTTATGTCTAAAGGAAAATTGTACAAGAAAAATGTATAATCTAAGGCTAGCCTTAACAAGATCAGCTGGTGAACTACTACCTTCTACTGGTTTTATCTCCTAAAATATCAAATTCAGGACAAGGTGGGA
>JBBGZY010000281.1:4695000-4827500 GCA_037952925.1 Lithobates clamitans
CTAACCATCTCCTGTATCATGTCATATCATGTCCGCACTCGGCAGCCTCTAACCATCTCCTGTCCGCAGCTTCTAACCATCTATCATGTCCACAGCCTCTAACCATCTATCATGTCCACAGCCTCTAGCCCTCTCTTGTATCATGTCCACAGCCTTTAACCTTCTCTTGTTTCCTGTCTGCAGCCTCTAACCATCTATCATGTCCAGCACCTCTAAACCTCTCTTTTTACATCATTTCCACAGCCTCAAACCCTCTCCTGTATCATGTCCGCAGCCTCTAACTATCTCCTATATCTACTTTAACATTTTGCATACATTATTTATAAAATACGATGTTACAACTGGTGCCTAATTTGAAATATAACACATTATTTAATGCTCAGAGTATATATTACTCTTGCCCTTCTACTGTTCAAATAAGATATTCCTTCTGTTCTGATAAATACAGAGCCCTTATTAGTCCTTCAGCTGGCATAGTTTGTTTTCTATCCAGTGCTAAATTTCCTTGAACAGAAAGCTTTACTATTGCAATATGAAATGCCTTGTTACAATGTTTCTTATGAATTAATATGTGAGTGTGTCCAGGAGTAGGGCACCCAATGTAAGGAAGCTGCACACATAGGGGGAGATTTACTAAAACTGGTGCACTCAGAATCTGCTTCAGATGTACATGGTAGCCAATCAGCTTCTAACTTCACCTTGCTCAATTAAGCTTTAGCAATAAAACATGGAAGCTGATTGGTTTCTATGCAGAGCTGCACCAGATTTTGCACACTACAGTTTTAGTAAATAACCTCCATAGAGGCCATCAACAGTTAACAGTGTTAATCTACACATTAGCCCCAATATAAATGCCTAAAATGTTTGCAATGTACAAGATGTAACTATCCAGCGAAAGAATGTTTCTTTTATCCTCAAAAGAAGCAGTTACATGTGCATTTCATAATATTAGAATATCAACAAAAAGTTAATTTATTTCAGTAATTCAATTCAAAAAGTTAAACTCATATATTTTATATAGATGTGCTACACACAGAGTGATATATTTCAAGCATTTCTTTCTTTTAAACAGAGTGGACCAACACCAGCAGATGACATGGCTCTCCAAATCATCACTGACTATGGAAACTTCACACTGGACCTCATGCAACTTGGAGTCTGTACCTCTCTACTCTTCCTCCAGATTCTGGGACCTTGATGTCAAAATTTTCCACAGTCCGTGATGATTTGGGGAGCCATGTCGTCTGCTGGTGTTGGTCCACTGTGTTTTTTAATCAGGTCCAAAGCCAGCACAGCCCTCTACCAGGAAATTCTAGAGCACTTCATGCTTCCCTCTGCTGACCAGCTTCATGGAGATGCTGATTTAATTTTCCAGTAGGACTTGGCACCTGCCCACACTGCCAAAAGTGCCAATACCTGGTTTAATGATCATGGTATCACTGTGCTTGATTGGCCAGCAAAGTGGCCTGATCTAAACTGCATGTATTATTATAATATGTGGGGTATTGTCAAGAGGAAGATGAGAAACACCAGACCCAACAATGCAGACAAGCTGAAGGCCACTATCAAAGCAACCTGGACTTCCATAACATCTCAGCAGCGCAACAGGCTGATCGCCTCCATGCCACGTCGCATTGATTTTGATGCAGTAATTCATGCAAATGGAGCCCTGACCAAATATCATCTGGTACTAAAATCTCACCCCGAGCCAGACTCGGGAATACCGCCAGGGGGGTTAAAAAACGTTATGCAATGTTGAAAAGACTCCATTCTGTCTTTGCAGAACTAGATTGACGGAGGGCATATAACCTTGTCTGCATTCATCAAGGAGACTGTCTTTAGAACCAGATATGGGCATTTTGAGTCTTTGGTTATGCCTTTTGGCAGGGCCAGAACAAGGGTGGGGCCAAGTGGGCACCTGCCCCAGGTGATGTATTGAGGGGGGGGGGCGTATTCCTGATGCCGCACCTCACTGACAGGAGTGATCGCAATTTCACTCCTGTCACAAGGAGCAGCTTCCGACACTTGTTGGAGGAAGAATTAGGCTTTCTCCTCCCTCCAGCCTGCAGGGGGAGATAGAGAGTCGGCAGACTTTCCTTCCTCTCTCCCCTTTTTATGTCACTTATCCCATGACTGGGGAGAGGAAGGAGAAGCTGCCTTCATTCAGGAGAGCTGTAAGTACATGTGGGGAGCGGTGACAACTGATGGCTGGGGGCACTGAGATGGGGGCACTGTGATGGGGACACATTGTGTAAGAGGGCACTGTGATGGGAACACTCTGCATGGGGCACTGTGATGAGGAGACTGTGATTGGGACACATTGTGTAAGGGGGCACTGTGATGGGGACACATTGTTTAAGGGGGCACTGTGATGGGGACACATTGTGTAAGGGGGCACTGTGATTCAGGGGACACATTGTGTCAGGGGGCACTGTGATGGGGACACTGTGATGGGGACACATTGTGTAAGGGGGCACTGTAATGGGGACACATTGTGTAAGGGGGCACTTTGATGGGGACACTGTGATGGGGACACATTGTGTAAGGGGGCACTGTGATGGGGACACTGTGAAAGGGCACTGTGATGGGGACACATTGTGTAATGGGGCACTTTGATGGAGACACTGTGATGGGGACACATTGTGTAAGGGGGCACTGTGATGGGGACACTGTGATGGGAACACTGTGAAGGGGGCACTGTGATGGGGACACTGTGATTGGGACACATTGTGTAAGGGGGCACTGTGATGGGGACACATTGTGTAAGAGGGCACTGTCATGGGGACACATTCTGCCCCTCAACATCTCAACATAACTTCTTGCAAATTGCTGCAAACACACTCAGTGGCACTCACACAGCCACACTTCATTTTAGTGGCACTTATTCGGCCACTCGTCTCCAGTGGCATTCATACGAGCCACTCATTATTTTACGTCTGTCTTTCTCCCTCAGGTCAGTCCAGTTAGATCCCATCCTGTACCAGGTTGGACGTTATTTCCCAGGTAAACAAAAAACAAAAAATGCAATGATTGTATCCTCACAAGGGCCAGTTTCATACAAAGAACACATAAAAAGGGGAGGAAAAAAAAATCTTGTTGCACTTATGTCACCCCTTCTGCAGGTGTTCCCGGTCGACCGAGTTTCGATCCTAACCAGGACCTCGCTACTAGAGCATCAGTCAGGTGCGTAGTTCATGGGTTTCACTCTGCAGAACCCTTGCACTATACTGTTACTTAACATACATCATTGGGCGTGCTCTATAGGCGTTAGTTTTCTGTCACATATGTCTATACATGACACTCTATTTTCGAAGGACACCCCTTCACCTCGCAGACAAGGTCGCTTAACAGTAGGCTTCAACAGTTTCGGACATCCAGACCAGAGTCACACTGTTGGAAGTTCGCCCACCCACGGCCCTCCCTGATCCGGTCTTGGTCCCGATGACAGCTTCTCCTTCTGCAGGTACACCAGGCTCTACACCTATTGTCCTTCCCGCTCATCTTGTCACTGGCCAGCGTCAGGAAGGATGTATTAGAGGGCAAAGACCTCAATTTGGCATCCCTGCTCATCTCAGCCCAAGACTTAGCTGACAACAAATCTTATGCCTGGGGGACCTCTCAGTAGTTGTCAAGTTGAAAGACCCCAGGCTCAGTCGTAAGCTGTCAGCCACCAAGTTCGCCCTGGCCTTCTGAATGTTCAGAGACGTCCTTTGTTCAGCCACCCCCAGCAGGATGGTGGAGCTGGACTTATACCTCCATGCAGTGTTAGATCTTGCTTACAAATATGGTGGCTTTGCCTTCTACGACTACCATCGGTCGTTCTCAGCCAAAGCAACAGCAAGACTCGCCCAGTTCCAGATCAGTACTGACTGTAGCATCTCAGCCACGGAACTGTTTTGTCACCACTTTGCTGGTCTTCGTTCCCCACTCTGTGAGATTTGCCAATCTTCTGCCCACACAGCAAATTGGTGTTTTGAGACAGTCACAGAGCCCATTAGGCCCACCACAACAGCAGCAGGTAGACAAGTTGGAACAACCAGTCTTTTCAGTGGGGGGCGCGTCGATATGCAACAACTTCAACCAAGGCAGCTGTCACGACTAATACTCACCGAGGCCAAGATGCCGAGATCGGCTCGCCCTTACGACCACGCACACCCAAGCCCCCCGAAGATGATACAGGGAGTTGGGGGCACGCGGAGGCACAGGCTTCCGGTACTGAGGCATTCCGGGAAGATCTGGTGGACGTCTCTAGTTGCTGGCTGGAGGTACACCGGCGGGTGCCGTTCAGGACCGGGGAACTAAAGAACAGGAAGTCCGTTAAGCAGGCAGAGGTCATAACCAGGGTATCAGGCAGAGCAAGTCCATTGTACAAGCAGAGGTCAGAACCGGGGTATCAGGCAGAGCAAAGTCCGTTGTACAAGCAGAGGTCAGAACCGGGGTATCAGGCCGAGTAAAGTCCATTGTACAAGCAGGGGTCAAAGGGTATCAGGCAGGCAGAGTAGTCCGTATCACAAGCAGAGGTCAAGGGTATCAGGCAGGCAGAGTAGTCCGTATCACAAGCAGAGGTCAAGGGTATCAGGCAGGCAGAGTAGTCCGTATCACAAGCAGAGGTCAACACGGGTTATCAGGCACAAGGAGATTCAGCGGTACAAGGAGACCGGAAACAGCTGACGACAAACCAGCAACCAGACTGGGCGCTGGAGCCGTCAGAAGTAGCCTCCCCGGCGAGCGTGTCAGTGTGACGTGCTACCGGGCACGCGCACGGGCGACGGCGCGCACACGGGGACCGCCGTGCACCCGCGCGCGCCGCACCATTGGGCCGCGAACGGGTGTAAGTCGAAGTGCTAGTCCACCACGCATGCGCCCCGAAGCCCGGCGGACGGAGGCGACCTGTGTCTCCTGGCAGCGGCTGCTCCTTTAGCCAGTTCTGCCTACTGCACATCTGTACTTCATGCTACAAGGCACACCCAAAGACCACTTATCTAAAGCAGCTAAACAAATCCTGACTAAGCCGGGTGGATATCCTGTGGCTGAGCTTCTACCTCTCCACACACCCCACCCCTTCACTGGCAGTATTCCTGCTACACGGCTTCACGGCAGGATTCCACACAGGCCTCATCATCTTACCCCTCTCCACTCACTAGTGCAAGAACCTGCAGTCAGCGGCCATCGATGCTCAGGCCATAGACACCCTCTTACAGACGGAGTTAGATAAAGGGTTCATCATTGGCCCCTTCTCACAGTCACCTTAACAGATTTGGAGAGTCAGCCCTATTAGGCTTGTCAAGGGCAAGTTCACTAATAAACTCTGCTTAGTTTATGACTTGTCTGCACCTCATTTCTCACATATCAGTAGCTTGAACTCCCTGATCCTTTCCAAGGAATTTTCTCTCAAGTACGCGTCAGTCAACATGGCCATCCAGGCCATCATTAAGATAGCCAGGCACCAGCGCCGGGCTATCCAAAGCGGATATCACAGACGCCTTCAAGCTCCTGCCTATCGAGCCATGGTGGCACGGCATGAAGTGGAGGGATTCTTACTATTTTGCCACCAAGCTGACCTTCGGCTCTAAAAGCAGCCTGTGGCTATTTGACATTTTCGCCCAGTCCCTCACTTGGATCATATCACACATTGCCACAGGGGTATCCATTATCTCGACAACTTTCTGCTCATTGAACAGCCAGACATATCTACCAGTAGATCTAGACAAGCTAAGAGTGGTCTTCAACAATCTCAATGTGTCTATAGCCCAACACAATGTGGAAGGCCTGGCACATTCCATCACCATCTTAGGCATCGTCCTGGACACGCAGATTATGCAGGCTAATCCTGCCTTCTGACAAACTAGCCTGTGTTAGGTCGGTCATTCACGATTTTACCCAGTCACAGGGCTGTACTAAAAGACAGCTGCAGACCTTGATAAGGATGCTCAATTTTGCGATGAGGATTATTCCGCAGGGGCGATCGTTCATCTCACGGCTCTTGGTCTTTCTCACCTGAGTACAGGATTCCGACCAAGTCCTCAGACTAGACCCAGCAGCCATAGAGGACTTAGCTACGTGGGACGAGTTCCTCACCAACTGGAACGGCATATCCATGTTTATTCCCTCAGTATCCGCCCAGTTGCCACAAGTATTCACAGACGCTGAAGACTCCACAAGCTTTGCTGCTATTTTTGGCGACCACTGGTTCGCTGGTTCCTGGCCCCCAGAAATCCGCTTAATTCCTGGTTTCGCTCGATCCTCGTGTTTGTTCGAACTATATCCCATTGTGGCAGCAGCCCAAGTCTGGGGCCACACGTGGACAGGTCAGACAGTACTCTTCACCGCAGACAACCAGGCTACAGCCGACATCATTAATAAGGGTAGATCCAAGTTGTTCCCCGTCATGTTCTTCCTGCGCAGGCTGGTGCAATTATCACTACATCACCAATTTAACATTTACTGTGAGCATATCCCTGGCAAGTGCAATGCCGCAGCAGATGCAATGTCTCGCTTCAATTTTGTCTCATTCTTCCAGTAGGAATCCGGAGCCGACCCATCATCCACTCCTATCCCACCTTGGTCTCAACTAACAATGGTTGAAGCCGCATATTGCCAATGGAACCCGGCTCATCAACTAATTGCTGTCAAGCAACACACTTAAGGCTCATCACACGGCCTGGAATACCTAATGCAGGTTACAAGCTGCTTGTCCCAAAACCACAACAGACAACGTCACTCACGTCCTACCCTTCATATCTTATTGCCATACACAGCTGGCTCTCACTCATAACACTATCGGGCTGTACCTAGCCAGTATTCAGCACTTCCTGTTCTTACAGAATCCCAAAAAGCCATCTGTGTTCACAGCCCATACAGTGAAAGCCCTGCTTTGTGGAATTCAGAAGCAGCAGCCCGCTACCAACAGCAAACGCTTACCCATCACAAGCGCTATCTTTAGGGGCATGTCCAAAATCCTCACACGTTCCCCTTTGGGCTCTTGCCCAGCCTGGTCATCCAGGCGGCCATCTAGCTGGCTTTCTATGGCTTCCTACAAACTAGCAAGTTCACCTCTGGTAGTACCAGTAGTCAGGTACTGTACAGGCACCTGCTGACTCGCTTCCCAAACCTTTATGTCCTTCATCTTACAGTCTCCAAATTGCAACAAACCGGTACTGGAATACTGGAGTAGATATTAACTTCTTCAGGACCACCAACGCCTGGTACCCAGTAATGATCCTTGACCGGCTGCTCTCTCACCTACCCAGCCAGTCAGTCTCCAACCCGTTACTGCCTTTTACAACCCCCCTGAGTGGCAGTCAGTTTATCAAACATGTTAGGGTCCTTCTGGTCAACTTAGGCCTAGACCCCGGGCGGTATTCTGGACATTCCTTCCGGATCGGCGCAGCCTCAGCCACATCTCAGCACGGAGTACCAGACCATGTGATCAAGAAGCTAGGCAGATAGTAGTCCACCTGCTTCGCCAGATATATTCCGAACTCTCAAGTGGAGATGGCCCTTGCCTTCTCCAAGCTTGCTCAATGAGCTTAGAACCAATAAAGATATACCTGTTTATTTTTTGGACCCTTTCCTTGGCTTACTTACAAGATGACCAAAAGCCACACCTCAGGTCTATTTATGATGTAAGTCTTGTCGCGTGTTTATGTGATCCACATCTGTCTTGGTCTTAGGGCTGCTACCATAAATTTGAAGGCCAGTATGGTGGCCTGAATTTATGGGAGGAGCCCGATGGGTATTTAGGCTGACCACTTACCTTTTTTTACAGCGTTCTCAGCACATTCTCCTCCACAATCATCCATTACTTATCTTGGGTATGGCCCCTTTTCTTGACTTACAGTACCTACCAGATGACCAAAAGCCACACCTCAGGTCTATTTATGTTGTGCGTCTTGTCGCGTGTTTATGTGATCCATATCTGTCTCGGTCTTAGGGCCACGACCATAAATATTGTTTCTGGCAACAACAATCTCTTTGCCATCTAATTTCAGGTGGATAAGCCCAAATTAAACAAATTTTTATTGTCATAGAAGTACTAAGCACACTTTGAACCATTTCAGGGACTGACTGAATTTCTGTATGGGCAGGGAGATTGTACAGAAGTCAATCTACTGATCAACATCTGTACAACCGTAATGTCAGATTTTACCTGTTCGTTCAGCTCTGGTGGCTATAGCCAGCAGCCCTGATCTGTGTATTCTGATGGTGGGGAAGTCTCTCCGGTGTCCGAATGCAATAGCTTAGCAGAGAGAATTCCCCCATCCACACCCGCTGGTTGAATGAAAAAAAAAGACTCATCTATAGGCTGCTTATTCAGACTTAACACAGTCTCCTCCACTCAGTCTCTCTGGATATTCTCAGTGAATCTGTGATTTACAATTCACACACTATGTGGACTACTCCTATATTTACTGGTTGCTACAGATGCAGGATCAGACTGAACAATGGTGAGTGATGGTTTAAATCACTTAAACATATGTTTTATTTCTCTTTGTAGATTTGCTGTCTGAAGTAACTGGTCCTTTGCCCCCCTGGTTGCCTCTTTTGGGCATAGCTTCCACAGTTTAGGCCCCCTTTATTAAGGAAAAAAACACAAAATTGGTAGAACTGGGCTGACAAGGCCACCAAGCAATACTAATCACAGCTGATATACCCTTTATGCTATAGTTCCACAATCCTTTCTCCCCAACTCCTTGTCTATTGTTTTCATCCTAGGAGTCTCAGACTTGTGGGTCAGCCAATCAGCATTCGTATCAGTGAGTGTCTACCCTCATCCTTTAATTATTTTTATTTTTTTTATGTTTATTTTTATAACTTTAATTTCTTCATCCTTTATTCTTTATTTATTTTTATATTTATTTTTATTTATTCTCTGTTTTTTATTATTATTTTATTATTATTTATTATTTATTATTTTATTTTTGCTTTTCTTTTTATATCTTATACTTGCCATACAATGTATACAGGTTGGTAATCATATTATGGAGTGATCTAGCAACTTTTGTTTATTCATAAGCTTGATATATCTGTTTAAACTTACTGGCTTTTTGGCAGGACTTATGACATCACACCTGTCAATGGGTGGGTGGTCCTTCATTTTCTGTCTCCTTTTGATTGATTGATGGTTATTTAAATACTGTACACTGTTACCCCACACATATCACATGTGCTGCGTGACTCCGAAACGTTGCACTACCTGTTCTGTGATGTGATCATGCTTCAATAAAAAAATTGTTTGGACACTACCTGTCGATCCGTGGAGTGCTGGCAAATATACTCATTGTGACTTTGTGATCCAGTTTCCTGGGTAGTGGTTGCTACAGCACCCAAATCTTCTAGAGCTTTATCCAGGAACGTGTGCGATGGAAATATGGAGTATTAGCCTCATCCTGGCACCAACAAAAATAACACTTCTGGCTCTTTTAAAAGCATCAGGGCTACTCCAAAAGACTCTAGTTGATAGCCATCCAATCCAGAGCTCCACTCTGATTTTTTTTCTGACAATTTCTAAAACTTTAAAGGTAACTCTTTGTTTACTTCCACTGTCACCACAATCCAGATACCGCTGACAGTGGAGGTGTGCCTGATGGGTTTTGTCGACCCTCTGGCTCATAGTAGAGTGCTACCCACCTGAAATTATTATGCCCTGTACACACGGTTGGACATTGATCGGACATTCCGACAACAAAATCCATGGATGTTGGCTCAAACTTGTTTTGCATACACACGGTCGCAGAAAGTTGTCGGAATTTCCGAGCGCCAAGAACGTGGTCACATACACCATGTACGACGAGACTATAAAAGGGCTGTTCAGTAACAAGTGCGGCACCCTTTGGGCTCCTTTTGCTAATCTCGTGTTAGTAAAAGTTTGGTGAGAGACGATTCGCGCTTTTTCAGACTCGTGGTTTTCAGATCGTATTTCTGCTGTTCAGTTTGTGCTTGTGGGTTTGTATCTGGTCTTCAGTGCATGCAGCGAGTTACCATTGATTTATCATTGTGTTCTTGTTCGTTTGTTACTGATTTTCAGGTCGCTCTTTACAGGCCTTGCTGTTCTTCAGTGCGTTCTGTTACTTCGTTCTGACCAGCCAACCGTTTTCTAGCCATGTTGCGTATACGTACTCGTAGAGTTCGTGCTGTGCGGGGGCTTGGTGTTGGGGTCCTGACTTTGACACAAGCCCAGTCCATGAACAGGGCGAGGAGGAGTTCATGGGCCAAGAATTGGTTGCTCCAGTGTGACCAGTTCTGTCACATAAAAATGTATGATTATTCCTGCGCTATCATATGTGTTATAATGGAGCTCAATGGAAAAGCTGCCTGCGCCTTATAGGGTACACCCTGCCCCTAATAATCCAATGAAACAAAAAATAATAAAGCGTGGTGCTGCGCTAATCCAACAGGGAAATGTTACAAAGTAAAATACAGTGACAGTGCTATTGATAGCACACAGTAATCAAAAACACAAATTGATGCAAGTAAAATAAAGTGACAGTGCTAATAATATTATACTAATATTACATAGCGATAAGTGACTGTAACATAACAAACACAACACACATGTGACCAAAGCATGTGAAAAAATGTGTAAGGGTGCACCTTATAGACCCAATCAGTGAATGATATATATATATATATATATATATATATATATATATATACATATATATATATATAAATAACTTAGAGTGCAAATGTACAATCTAAATATTATACTGTGCATGCCATGCACACAGCAAACAAACACTACACAAAGTGACTTGTGCAATAAAACAAAACCCTTGTGACTAAAAATTCAGAAATGTCCAAATAGAGTGAACATGTAGCAGTCCTCTTTAAAAAGTGGGGTGGCTGGAACCAATCTCTAGTGATATTTCCTCTTCGTGCAACAAACCACACACTTATAAGTAGTGGCCCCTTACCTTCAGGTAATGGGGTAACAGCATAAGACCAGTGTTAGCAGTAAGCCCTTTATCCTAATGCAAGAACATGGTCCTTCCAGGTAGCGGGGTATCAGCGTACGACCAGTATTTGGGAGTAGCTTTTAAACGACATCCTCATAAAGAAGCTCAGTCCCTCCATGGATATAAGGGGGGTAACCAATAAAAGAAAAGGAAGGTCCCAGATAGTGTAATATTGTCGGCTGAAGACTTGATTTTATTAATATAATAAAGTACTCACATATCAGTAAACAAACAGGTGCCTTATCTCTGACGAGCGGCGAGCTTGTAATCTCCAGTAAGCATAGAGTGCCTGTCCCGTCCCAGGCACTCTATCAAGTCTTCAGCCAACAATATTACACTATCTGGGACCTTCCTTTTCTTTTATTGGTTACCCCCCTTATATCCATGGAGGGACTGAGCTTCTTTATGAGGATGTCGTTTAAAAGATAAAGGGTTGTTACTCCCAAATACTGGTCGTACGCTGATACCCCGCTACCTGGAAGGACCACGTTCCTGCATTAGGATAAAGGGCTTACTGCTTACTGCTAACACTGGTCTTATGCTGTTACCCCATTACCTGAAGGTAAGGGGCCACTACTTATAATATGTGGTTTGTTGCACGAAGAGGAAATATCACTAGAGATTGGTTCCAGCCACCCCACTTTTTAAAGAGGACTGCTATATGTTCACTCTATTTGGACATTTCTGAATTTTTAGTCACAAGGATTTTGTTTTATTGCACAAGTCACTTTGTGTAGTGTTTGTTTACTGTGTGCATGGCATGCACAGTATGATATTTAGATTGTACATTTGCACTCTAAGTTATTTATATATACCAGACCAGAGGGGGGAGGCGCGCCCGACAAAAGAAAAACGGTTTAACAGAGAGTGGGATATTTAATCTTAGTAAAGTCACTTTATCAGAAGCAGAACTTGTGGTCTTGGAAAAAGGCTTGAAGTTTGCTCCTCCTAATAAACTGAATAAATTCAGCACTTTTATAGACATCCAAAAATATGTACGGAAATTAAATGTACAGCGATATATTATTTCTAATCCCATGAGACCTAAAGTCGAGACTAATTCACATATAGTCCACTCAGGACTTTCAAACCCTTCCCTCTTTAACCCTCCAGGCCCCACCGCCCCCTCCATCAAAGTCTTTCGAGACCTTGTTCTGCAGGATCTTGATAAACTACCGTTTAAAAGGTCCTACAGTAACCCTACTGTTAAAATTGGACTCAGAAAACTTTGTGAACGGAAAGATTTGGTTATCCGCCCTGCGGATAAGGGAGGTGGAATAGTCGTTTTGGATAAAAACGATTATCATTTAGAAATGACTCGAATTTTAAGCGATACGGATACCTACTCTAGGATTTATACTAACCCCACAGTCCCTTACAAGAGATTACTTACAGACCTAGTCGACACTGGGTTTCAACTAGGTGTTTTAAACAATAAAGAAAAAAATTTCCTCATTCCAGTCGCCCCAAGAATCCCGGTAATTTATTATTTACCAAAGGTGCATAAAAGCGTTACCCAGCCTCCTGGCCGCCCCATCATCAGCGGCATTGAGTCCATTACTTCCCGCATAGAGAAATATATCGACTTCTTCCTGCAACCCATCGTACAATCCATACCATCTTATCTTAGGGATACTAAAGATACTATCTCCAAACTTAATAACATTACTTATAGTAGTGACCTCCTTTTAGTTACTGCTGACGTAACGTCGCTATATACTTCCATACCCCATGATGCGGGTCTTGCGGCAGTTGAACTCTTTCTATCAAGGGAGGACTCCATTCCTAGAACCCAACAGAGATTCATCATGGACCTGCTGAGGTTCGCGACCAAACATAACTATTTTTGGTATAACGGAGATTTCTTTATCCAACAAAAGGGAGTGGCTATGGGTGCTAAGTTCACCCCTAGCCTGGCCAATATATTTATGGCCCGTTGGGAGGAGGATGTCGTCTATGCCCTCGACCCCCCAGAGTTAGTTCTTTGGGCGAGGTACATAGACGACATCCTCCTCCTATGGAGAGGTAGTGTTGAGTCCTTACATGCCTTTCTGGGAATACTTAATGATAATGAGATTGGGATAGAGCTTAAGTACGAGGTTAGCTCTTCTGCCATCCATTTTTTGGACTTAGAGATAGTAGTAGCGAATAACCGCTTGGAGACTAAAACATTCTTTAAACCAACCGACCGGAATGGATACATTCCGGTCGATAGTTGCCATCATGCTACCTGGCTGAAATCAGTACCACGTAGTCAGTTTACACGGATTAGACGTAACTGCAGTAATCTTGCAGACTACTTCCATCAGACACAGATTTTAAGGTCCAGGTTCATCAACAAGGGATATGACTCTACAGATATCGACAATGAAATCAAAAATATCGCCCAGATCAACAGAGAGTCCTTGTTAACGGGGCAACCTAAGAGTGGTTCTGGTGATAAACACATATGGTCCCTCTTGACAAATTTCTCTGTGCAACATAAACAGATCAAAGAAATTTTAGTGAGACATTGGAGAGTCCTTAAAAATGATCCAATATTGGGCCCTGTTCTCCCCGAACGAGGCAGTGTAATTTTCAGAGGGGCTCCTTCTATTAGAAGTCAGATCGCCTCTAATACCATCGATCCCCCAGTTACTCGCCCTTTCTTTCATAACATGAAAGGTTTTTTCCCGTGCAAGCGGTGTAACGTTTGCTCACACAATGTCTGCGGACGGAGGAGAACTGAGATGTTTATTTCTACCTCCACAGGGAAGGAATACCAGATTAAACATTTTCTGACGTGTGAGACCAGATATGTGGTCTATCTGATCACATGTCCTTGTAACAAACAGTATGTAGGCCGGACTATATGCACGTTGTCCGTGAGAGGTAATGAACATATAGCTAACATCAAAAAGGGTCTCACAAACCATAGCGTCCCTAAGCACTTTTTACGATACCATAATCAAAACCCAAAGGGCATTCAGTTCCAAGTTATCAATAAATTTATCCCAAATTGGAGGGATGCGTCCCTGAAGAGGGGTGTGTCAAGATTAGAGACTTTTTGGATACACCAATTAAAATGCTACTTACCATTTGGACTCAATGTTGACTGGGATATAAATGCCTTTATCAACCAGTCTTGAGGGAGATATAGGGGTCCCCCTCACCACTTTCCTCTGTGTCATGGGACCACCATCCCCTGTATCATGGGAGCAGATATCCAGCGTTTAAACTGATTCTCCCTTCCCTTCAGGATTTATGTCTGATTGACTCATCTTATCATACATTCTGTAATCTCTTTCTGGTTACTACTTGGCCTATTGGCCAACAATTGGCAGTTCATACACTCCCACTTTTAAATACTAATATCATCTCCTTGTCATACGATTATTTTTGCCCCTGAGACCGACCATTACATATATTTATGGTGAAATGTATGTAGGGGAGGTCATTTTTTACATTTTTTACATTAGTCCCAGATAGGTTTATTGTTACTAATGAACACAGGTATATCAACATTTTCAGTCCCAAATACGGGATTGCTCACTGGGAAAGAATATGTAACGTTTATTTATTTTTATCAATTTTTATTTATGGTTCTTTCTGTAATTTTTTGGAATTTTTTTAATTCTGCTGGATCACAATATATCGTAATACTGTTTCTTTTATATGGGCTAGGCTTAGCAATGTTTACACCATGGTGAGTTTTCTATCTTCTCCCCTGTGTACAGCACTTACCCCTCCACTAAGAGGGTTGGACTGCATTTGCGTTCCTCTGTTCGTGCTGTGTTTACGCCCAACAGCTTCACCAGAGCGAGGCGTGGTTCGCGATGCGTTCCATACCTCTTTCGTAATTTCTGGGTGTTACTGGATTGACGTCATATGTTGATAGCGCGGCCTCCCATTGGATGCCGTACATTTCTCCTGCTTTGGTCACGATTGGATATGGGAGGAGACGTGTCCTACTGGATGCGCCGCTCCCCGGCCCCGTGATTCGGTTGGTGAACGGACGTCACCTGCTTCTGAATGAGGCCATGTGATATGTGACGCCACCCACATCGTAATTCTATTGGACTTACTACATCGAGGCTTGGTCAACAACCAGCTCCATAATTCCCGTGATTGGTTCATTGCATATTCTGACGCCATTCTCTGGGCGACCCGGAAGTGGCAACATACATGGCGTGAACAGATGCTAGTATTTGGTAATTATACATTTTATATATATACAGGCATGTGTGGCAGACAGTCATGTACCCCAGTTGATGTCCTATCGGACGAAACGCGTCGGCTGTTTTTGCCTGTCTTGCCACTATCTTCAATCTAAGCGCTTTTTATTGTTTTATACCTGACTTTAATTTTTAAGTCAGGGTGTATTGTATTGCTCTTTTTTAAATAAATGCTTTTTAATAAGCGGATTCACACTATGGGGAAGTCTTCCTTTTGATCCCCCCTTTTCACTTGAGGGCCTACTTCCACTCCATGGAGGCAATATCCTGGCAAGCAGTTCCCCATTTATATCTTGGATACCGTGGGTCACTGTGACCAGAGAGGCTCGGTTGGTGAGTGCTGCTGTTTCCCTTCAACATCTCCAGCTGCTGTGGAATCACCTTCCATCTCTATCTCAAGCCTGTCTGACTCCTAAGCCGCTGGCGGAGGAGTCCATCACTGCCGGTAAGGGTATATTTGCCTATCCCCTTTACACATATGTTGGATACCTTATCCTGTGGATGCCATCCCCGGATCTAAGGGCTTCACACCATTGATCCTATTGGAGACCTTCCAGCCACATCCTTAGATGTTCACCCGTCCATTGGTGTTGGACTTTTAGTTATACTAGTCACTTATAAGTTTACGTTGGATTTTTTGGTTTTGACAGCAGTTCATGTTGTACATTGTTTTGCGTATTTTAAGTTTTTTATGATACTATACTTCTATGATGTCTTTGCTAGCTTTATTTTTTCACATTTATTCCTAAGGAATTGGGGATCTATAGTGTACAATTACCCCTTGTATCTTTTCTACCACCACCTCACGGTGACCTGATCCTGCTAACGTCGGCCACCAGTGTCCACATACCCTGTCTAGTTTTATACTGTCAAGTTTTTACACATTTTGTTACCCCTATTACCACTTTTACACTATGTATTTGGATTAATGTGTAGTGTTCACACGAGTAATTTCGTATTTCATTAATTATTATACATGATTTGTCTTGTGTTCCATTAAATACACTTTATTGGGCTGGTGTCCTTTCAGATATCTATTCTGTTAGGCTTTGCCCACTAACGCACATGTATTGTTTAGAGCCACACTTATTCACTTTTTACCTTTGTTACAATTAGTCTGATTGTCGTGTTGGCTGCTCCTCCTATTTGGTTCTGGCTAGCGCATTATTATTTTTTATTTTTTAGTTATATATATATATATATATATATATATATATATATATATATATATATATCTTTCACCGATTGGGTCTGTAAGGTGCACCCTTACACATTTTTTCACATGCTTTGGTCACATGTGTGTTGTGGTTGTTATGTTACAGTCACTTATCGCTATGTAATATTAGTATGATATTATTAGCACTGTCACTGTATTTTACTTTGTAACATTTCCCTGTTGGATTAGCACAGCACCAAGCTTTATTATTTTCAGTTCTGTCACATGCCTTTGCTCCGTGAGATCCGTGAGAATAATCCTGATGATTTCAGGAACTTTCTCCGGATGACGGACCCCGTATTTCACCGTTTGTTGGCTTTGCTGACCCCCTATATCAGCAGGCAGGATACCTGCATGAGGCAAGCCATCACTCCGGAGCAGAGGCTCGTCGCCACCCTGAGGTACTTGGCGACAGGGAGAGGTCTGCAGGACCTCAAGTTCTCGACAGGCATCTCCCCCCAGGCTCTCGGGGATCATTATCCCAGAGACCTTTTCTGCCATCATCCAGGTCCTGCAGAAGGAGTATATGAAGGTAAGATTTGTATCCTTTAACATCACATTTTATTGTATAGAATGTTTGCTAATGTATTGTATTTCTTTCCTCATTCCCTAATTGCCATGATTGTAATATTCTGTGAATGTCCCCTTTGTCCTCATGCATGCTGGATTTTTATGTACTTTTTTTGTGTCCTTCATACATATTTGCCTTCACTAACCTCCCTCCCCAGCATGCTCTCCTGGGCCTATATTCACCTTGTGTAGTCACTTAACAATGTATTTTGTCAGCTCCATAGTAGTGCTTTACCCTAAATACCTCCTAAAATGTAGAAAATTGTGATGTGTGCTTGAAATTCTGACAGAGTGCCAGAGGCTTTTTTTTGGGGGTCCCAAAATCATTTGGAACCCTCCCTCCCCCCAACTGCTAACTCAGCTGATACCAATCTTCTATCTATCCTCAATCATCTATCTGCTAACTTTGCCAAACCCATACACACTATACCCACCTCTTTTGTGGTCAGATTTATGGATGAATTCACCAAAGCATGTAGTGCAAGGGCCTGCCTGTATACTTTCAAATGGTAATGTTCAAAGTTTTTGTATCCTATTATTATCTTGATAGGTAATAGCAGAATGTAAAAATGTGCTAAAATGTGTATAGTGTGTATTTATCTCTTTGTATTATGACACTTCTTACCTGTCCAGTGGGCTGCCAATAGTGTAAGTAAGGAGGGGCTGGCCAAAGTAATACACATTATTTATGCATTCAGCTCTCAATGAAGTGGAGAGGGTTACCTGTCCAAAACATCTAAAACATAAACAACATAAAAACAACATTAAAAAAAATTTTAAAATGAACAAATATTTGCTTACATTTACTGCTTGTGTTTCTTTTAGCTGACCATGACTGAAATTTGGGGAGTCGTGAAAATGGCGTGATTATGTAAAATTATAAAGCACTGTTGGGTGTTATTTACTAAAGGCAAAGACACTTTGCACTACAAGTGCACTTGAGACTGCACTGAAACTTGTAGTGCAAATTCGATTTGCCCTTAGGAAATAACCCCCATTGTCACAGAAAACACCAATTTTACCACAAAAAATGTTTTTGAGCATTGAAAGAAGAAGCCACACATTGTTGATTATCAATCTTTTTAATACAAGCACAATCACATGTGCATTTATAAAAGGTTTTTAAAACAAACCAACATGTTTGTTGTATAACAAAATTTTAGGTCACATTAATAAAAGTAGAAATGTCCTTTTAAGGTAAAACAGGCATGTTTAACCACTTCAATACCAGGCACTTAGGCACCTTCCTGCCCAAGCCAATTTTCAGCTTTCAGTGCTGTCGCAATTTGAACAACACAATTGCACGGACATACAACACTGTACCCAAACAAATTTTTTATCATTTTGTTCCCACAAATAGAGCTTTCTTTTAGTGGTAGTCGATCACTTCTGCGGTTTTTATTTTTTGCGCAAAAAATAATAAAAGACAGAAAGTTTTTAAAAAAAACAACTTTTTCTTTGTTTCTGTTAAAAAATTTTGTAAATAAGTACGTTTTATTCTTCAATGACGGGCACTGATATGGCTGCACTGACAGGCACTGATAAGGCGGCACTGATGGGCACCGATGAGGTGGCACCAATTAGGTAGCACTGATGAGGTGGCACTGACAGGCACTGATGATGGGCACTGATAAGCGGCACTGATGGACACTGATAGGTGGCACTGATGGGCACCAATGAGGTGGCACCAATGAGGTAGCACTGATGAGGTGGCACTGACAGGCACTGATGATGGGCACTGATAGGCGGCACCGATGGACACTGATAGGTGGCACTGATGGGCACTGATAGGTGGCACTGGTATGAGGCACTGATGGGCACCCATAGGCGGCACTGATGGGCACTCATAGGTGGCACTGATGGGCACTTATGGGTGGCACTGATGGGTACTTATGTGTGGCACTGATGGGCACCGATAGGCACTGAAAGGTGGGCACTGGTGGGCACAGATGGGCGCTGATAGGTGGCACAGATGGACACTCATGGGTGGCACTGTTCACATTGATGGGTGGTATTGCTGGGCATTTGTGGGCACTGATTGGCACAGATTGGGCACATGTGGATGGCCATGGGGTGCATACCTGACCATCCACATGTTGCCCAGCTCCCTGGTGGTCCTGGTGGCTTCCCTGGTGGTGTAGTGCAGGCATCCAAGGGGGGGCTGTGCTGATAAACAATCAGCACAGACCCCCCTGTCAAGAGAGCAGCCGATCGGCTCTCCTCTACTCGCGTCTGTGAGACGCGAATGAGGAAAAGCCGATCAACAGCTCTTCCTATTGACATCGTGATCAGCCGTGATTGGACACGGCTGATTGGACACGGCTGATCACGTGGTAAAGAGCCTCCGCCGGAGGTTTACCAAGATCGGTGGAGCGGTGTGTCAGACTGAGGGCACGCGGCGGCATGTTATCCTGCTGGACGTCATATGATGCCCAGTCAGGATAACTGAACCACCACCCGGCCATCAATCTGCTATAGGCCGGGCAGGAAGTGGTTAAAACCAACAAGAAATACACAAATCTGGAACTTACAAAGATCAACTTTTATAGAAAGTGAAGGCAATATCAGACATTTATAAACTGTGTTTGATATTGCGTTCAGATGGGGTGAAGTCACCCCTGGAAAAGCCAAATTTTGAAGATGCACACAAATTGCCGAATGTCAACATGTGCTAGCTGCCATCATGGGGGATCAAGGGACGTGTTTTGTGGGTTCCTCTCAGCTACTTTATTATTGAGGAAGGGGTTGCACCCCCAAAACGCATACATTGATCTCCCGTGATGGCAGATAGCACATGTTGACACACTTTGTGCATCTTCAAAATTTGGCTTTTCGAGAATATGTCAAAAAAAGTTCTAAAAATTACCTGGACCAAAAAACTGAAATAATTCGGGATTTCGAGGGGTTTTAAACTCTCCTTAAAACATCAATGATGTTCTTCATTTTGTTTTAAACATCATTGATGTTTTGCTTTATGTTTTCCAAGTCCCTATTACACACCATGATCTCCCCGATGAGGATCTGGGCACTTTCACTGGTGAAATGACCTTCATCCATAACATCACGATCACCTAAAAATATAGAAACAAAAACACACCATGTATTATAAATATTCCGGCATCCATCTCTTACCTGAGCCTGTGGCCGCAGACACTCACCTGTTGTGGTCACAATTTCCACCACGTCTCCCTCCTTCTCCTCCTCTGCTTGGCTTTGTAGGATTTCCATTTCTTCCTGAGGTGGGGGGTCTGTGGTCTCCTCTGATGAGTGGTGTCCTCCGAGTCTTTTCTCCCCTATGTAAAAAAAATAGGTATACTTAGCACACAGATATTTGATGGCAGAAATAGGAATATGAAACATTGCTTGGAAGTGGGGTACAATTGTCTGTTTTGGCAGAGTTCCAAGATGAAGAAACATTGTTTTCCTTTGTCAAGCTTGAATACTTACCTGTTTTGTACAAGCTTCACAGATGGAGTCACCCCTATAGTATACACTGGAGCACCTGTGTGGGTTTCATTCTGGTTACAAACCCATCTAGACACCAAAATTATTTTAAGAGAAGTAGGTCAGAAAAAATGTATTGAACTGCATCTGGACAAAACATGGTGTTTTATAGGCTGAACGAACAATGTTTCCTACGATCGAATAATGTGTCCATGAACATGAAATTTTTAAACTGTACAACAGTATAAAGAAAAGCACATGGGGCAGCACGAACGTAATAAAAATAAAAAAAAGGAACACAGGACAACTACTTACTTTTTTGCAGCACTTTCCTGATCCTTCTATACTGATCGTGCTCCCTTAATTTGAGGTCCGACCACCGTTTCCTGAGTTGATCCTTGGATCGACGTACCCCAAAATTCCTGTGCAGACTCTTCACAACTTTAGTCATGATCTTGGCCTTTCTCACATTGGGGTTGGGGTAAGGTCCATACTTCCCATCATAGTCGGCCCTCTTCAAGATGTCCACCATCTCCAACATCTCCACAAAGGACATATTTGATGCCTTAAATCCTCTCCTCCGGGATCGTGACGTTTCTGGCTCCGGCCTTTCCTCCTCCTCCCCCTTGTTGCTGTAATTAGCACGCACCTGTTGTGTCTCTGTCATGTGCTCTTCCCCACTGCGCCGAACGAAAAGGGGCGGGGAATAGACTAGAAATAACGTCAGGGGCGGGCGGAGTTTCATGCATGCGCAGTGTATATAAAGCGTAACACGTGTGCGTAGTACGTACGATCTGTGAGCGGAGGAAGGAGTATTGGAAGCGCCGATCGTGATAACGAAGGTAACATTTAAACTTGGGCCTATACTGCTTATAGATTGAGGCCTATATTGGGACAAGATTAGGAGAGTTTAGCCTAACATTAGGGTTTGTCTTGTGTTGTGTCTTGCAGAGAAAATGGATATATTGAAGGATCAGGACTTTTTCACCATATTCATTGATATGTACAGGGAGCTGCCCTGTCTGTGGCAGGTAAACCACCCACATTATAAGAATCAAACAAAGAGGAAGCAGCGCTGGATCAATTGCTGGAAATTGTGAAGCCAGTGATCCCCACGGCAGGCATCCCCTATTTGAAGGCCCGAATTGGTGGCATGAGGAGCACTTATCTAAGGGAGCACAAGAAGGTCCAGGATTCCCAGAGATCAGCAGTTGCAGATGACATTTATGTCCCCAGGCTGTGGTACTATGACAGACTGCATTTTCTGGCAGGTCAGACTGAACCCAGGCCAGCACTCTCCAATCTTCCTTCCACGCTTCCTTCCCCCTCAGCTGAGGCTTCTGACGTCCAACCTGGGCCTTCCAGACAGCAACATGTGGAGGAGCCCAGCTTGAGCCAGGTATAGCATTCTTCAAAATATTTCTGGTTGTCAAATTAATGATGTTAAATATATGTTAGTTTGGAGTACTAATTTCTGATTGTGATTGATGAACCAAAAACTAAAACGATGTCCCTTTTTCATACACAGGAAAGTCTCAGCCAGGGGTTGACCGGGCCAAGTAGGCTGCCCGATACCCAGGTCCCTCCCCTCCACCTTCAAAGAAAAAGTGGCAGGAAGAGGAGTAACCTGGAGGAGGCTGCAATAGGCCTATTTTGGAAGGCTACTGAGGCCCTCAGAACACCCCACAGTGTTGAAGAGAATTTTTCTGACCTAAAAGCATTCAAAATGCTGCAAATGGAGGAGGGCCAAAGCCTCTTATGTGAGTTTCTCATTTTAGAAGCACTAAAGGGGTTAAGGGGCCAACTCACATGCCAAAGCCACATTTGTGAGCTCACCCATGGTCCTCCTTCTCCTCCTCCAGGTCCTCCTCCTCCTCCTCCAGGTCCTACTCCTCCTCCTGCCACACCTCCAACACCAGAGCCACAGCCGGGAAGGAAGCATGTAAGGAAGACCAGAGAGTGATGGCCCTGGGTTCAGTCTGGTCTGGCAAAAGATGCAGGCTCTTGTATGACCACAGCCTGGGGACATATATGTCATCTGCAGCTGTTCATGATCTCTTGGACTTCTGGACCAGATTGTACTCCCTTATATATGGACTCCTCGGGCCACCAATTTTGCAGTAAAATAATTGATGTGTGCCCTGGGGGCAAAAGGCTTTGCCAATTTCTGCTGTTTATCCAGCGTTGCCTTCCTCTTTGTTTGGTTATGAGCCCTTAATAAGGGAATTTTTTTTCAATTATACTCGCCTATGTGTGTTTTCCTTCAAAAAAGACAGTTTGTTTGTGAGGAGGCAGGTACATTTCAAAAATACAATGTGAAATTTCTTTCTCCTTGAGATTAAATAATACAAGATAATAATGGTGTTGTGGTAACTTGACACACAAAACACACCCAAAAATATGCTGCAGTAAAAAAAAAAAAAAAGATAAATAAAACACAAGATCAGGCTTTAAAAAACTCAAAAAAAGTTTATTTAATCTAAAAACATCCCAAAAATATTATTTTTTCGGTAGATGTGACAAATAAAAATATTATATTGATGAAATCACGATAAATAATAAAGAAAGAATTTTGTGAGAAGTCTGTGTGAGTATGAGCAGCAAAACAACTTCATTCTTCTAGCATTATAAAGAAGAAAAGAGTGCGCTGCATTAAACAATTTAAAACATTGCAGCCTGACGAAAGTGCTATATCCATTCCGAACGCTAATTTTACCAGACCGAGCAGTTCCTTCTCGGAATTTATTCTGAGCATGCGTGGCACTTTGTGCGTCGGAATTGTTCACACGAGGTCGGAATTGACGCGATCGGATTTTGTTGTCGGAAAATTTTATAGCCTGCTCTCAAACTTTGTGTCGGAAAAGTCAGATGGAGCCCACACACGGTCAGAATTTCCGACAACAAGCTCCGATCACACATTTTCCGACGGAAAATCCGACCATGTGTACAGGGCATTAGTCTATTATGCACGCAAGGCCATTGTACTCTGGCGGAAATCCTCTGCTGCACCATCCGTCAATCTCTGGAAACGGTTAATTAACTCTGCCCTCCCGTTGTATAAGGCCACTTACTTGTCTAGAGGATGTGCTAAGAAATTCCACAAAATGTGGGACATATGTGTGGAATCCCCATCTACAAATGTAGACTCTTTAGATGACTAGTAAATATCCCGTACAATAATTCAACCATTCCTAGTTAACGGAATTTTGAATTCTTGCTACACTTGTCAGATCATTTTCTGTGTAACTAATGTCTGAGAGAGTATCTATCTGCATAGTGAGCTAGGCTCTGAAGTTTATTTGCAAAACATGTGTGTTTCAAACTGCATAGGTGGTCCAAGCGTACCAAGTTTTTATCGGTCGTGTTTAGTTTTTTGGGGTTTTTTTGTTTTAGTTATGTCTGCTGTTTGTACTTTCAAGCCTGGGTATGCCCAATAGGCTCTTTTCTGTACCTTTTGAAATACTGAAATAAAAATTATTTTAAAAAATTAAAAAAAGAGATAACTCTTTTCTCGTTGGGAAAAAATAGCAAATAATAAAATTTATATAGCATGTACAAGTCATATTGTAATTGAATGCTATTAAAAAAATTACCTTTCCTTTTCAATCTGAAGCACTGTAATTGGTAAGTGACACTCCTCTCCCTCCTCCTTAATTTCCTCCTAATGTCCTCCTGGGGGCAGGATATAGTATGCTGACTGATTACATTCACTTACAAACTCCAAAAATGTAGATTTATTATAAGTCTGTATTAAATATATCAAATGTAATTGTTAATACCTATAAAGTAAAAAAAGGGCCTTAAATGCAGATGTCGTCTGAACAAAATTAAAGCTGGTGTCAATCATCTCTAACTCCACCTACACAATATTAATGCACAAAAATACACAATTGATATTCAATAAAGTTTTATAGGAAGATGTAAAACATTTTTGACAATTATATTTTAATTTGAATTGCTCTTCTGAATTTTTTTTTTTGTCATATGACTGGCACAGCATCGGCCAGCAGAATAATGAAAGCCCCTCCCAAGGATCTTTCCCTGCAGATGCCACAGCACAAGGAAGGATAATGTGACCACACAACAGCACTGCATGAATAAGGTATTTAGAAGATAGAAAATAAAAATACAGTGGCATTATATATATATATATATATATATATATATATATATATATATACATTTATATATATATATATATATATATATATAATTTATATGAATGAATTATAGCAGTTAACACTTCTGTTTAGTATCACTTTAACCACTTCAGCCCCGGAAGGATTTACCCCCTTCCTGACCGGGCCATTTTTTGCGATACGGCACTACATCACTTTAACTGACAATTGCGCGGCTGCGCGACATTGTACCCAAATAAAATTGACGTCCTTTTTTTCCCACAAATAGAGCTTTCTTTTGGTGGTATTTGACCTCTACAGTTTCTATTTTTTGTGCTATTAAAAAAGGCCGACAATTTTGAAAATAAAACTATATTTTTTTACTTTTTGCTATAATAAACATCCCCAAATTACCGCTTAAAGACCAACCTCATTTTGAGATTTTGGTGTTTACAGGTGAATACAAATGGCGGTCATTACAATACTTTTTTTCACACCGTATTTGCGCAGCGGACTTACAAGCGCACTTTTTTTAGAAAAAATCACTTTTTTGAATAAAAAAATAAGAAACAGTAAAGTTAGCCCAATTTTTTTTTATATTGTGAAAGATAATGTTACGCCGAGTAAATTGATACCCAACATGTCACACTTCAAAATTGCACCCGCTCGTGGAATGGCGCCAAACTTTTACCCTCAAAAATCTCCATAGGCGACGTTTAAAAAATTCTACAGGTTGCATGTTTTGCGTTACAGAGGAAGTCTAGGGCTAGAATTATTGCACTTGCTCTACCGATCGCGGCAATACCTTACATGTGTGGTTTGACCACCGTTTTCATATGCGGGCGCTACTCACATATGCGCTTGCTTCTGCGTGCGAGCTCGTTGGGACTGGGCATTTTAAAAAAAATTGTTTTTTTCTTATTTATTTTACTTGATTTTATTTGTTTTTACACTGTTTTTTTTTTTTTTTAATTTGGGTCACTTTTATTCCTGTTACAAGGAATGTAAACATCCCTTGTAATAGAAAAAAGCATGACAGGTCCTCTTAAATATGAGATCTGGGTCAAAAAGTCCTGAGATCTCATATTTTGACTTAAATGCAATTAAAAAAAAAAAAATTGTCATTTGAAAAAAAGACATTGAAAAAATGTGCCTTTAAGAGGTATGGGTGGAAGTGACGTTATGACGTCGCTTCCGCCCTGCAGTGTCATGGAGATGGGTGGGGGTCATCTTCCCCTCACTCGTCTCCATGTCAGCCCAGGGGACAGACGCAATCGCCTCCGCCACTGCCGACAGCTTTGGTAAGCAGGGAAGGGCACCGGATCGCAGCGGGAGGGGGTGGCCCTCTCCCGCCACCGATAAAAGGGATCTTGTGGCGAATCCGCTGCAGAGACCCCCTTTTATCTTGTAGCCGACCGAACACGGGGATACTGGGGTTTTGGCAGCTAGCTGCTGCCATAAGAACGATATCTGCTCCCAAAAAAGTGACGTATATGTACATGTGGCAGTTGGCAAGTGGTTAAAAAAAAAAAACAAATACCTTCATCAGTTTAGGCCGATATGTATT
Source organism: Lithobates clamitans (assembly GCA_037952925.1). Taxonomy (NCBI): domain Eukaryota; kingdom Metazoa; phylum Chordata; class Amphibia; order Anura; family Ranidae; genus Lithobates; species Lithobates clamitans. The sequence goes on from JBBGZY010000281.1 coordinate 4,721,088, forward strand.
CTTCTACATATTTTTGGTAAGTAATGGCGGCGATCAGCGATTTTTATCGGGACTGTGACATTGCATCGGACAGATCGGACACTTTTTGACACTTTTTTGGGACCATTGACATTTATACAGCGATCAGTGCTATAAAAATGCACTGATTACTGTGAATATGTCACTGGCAGGGAAGGGGTTAACATTAGGGGGCGATCAAGGGGAAAAATGTGTTCCCTAGGTGTGTTTCTAACTGTGAGGGGTTATGACTGACTAGAGGAGGAGCCAGATAGCTGTTCCTACTTACTGTCTCTCCTCCCCTGTCAGAACAGGGATTTGTGTGTTTACACACACACAAATCCCCGTTCTGGCTCTCGTGCCCACGATCGTTGGTGGCCGGCGGCGATCGCGCCCGCCAGCCATGTGCATCGGATCCCCCGCTGTGCAGCAGGCGCACGCACTTCCGGCAGCTCACGCCTGCTACGCCTCCTAAGGCTCGGTTCACACGGGGGCGACTTGTCAGGCGACCTAGCCGCCTGACAAGTCGCCTCCCGTTCTGTACAATGGAACCGTTCTAATCGGAGCGACGCAAGTCGCTCCGACTTAGAAGAAAGGTTCCTGTACTACTTTGGGGGCGACTTGCATAGACTTCTATACAGAAGTCATCTTGCAAGTCGCCCCGGCAGTCGTGTGCAGGTCGCCTCGGTGAGGCGACCTGCAAGTCGTGCCGCCTCTGGTGTGAACCGAGGCTTAAGGAGCCACCATACGAGTACGTTGGTTTTGCGCAGCGGTGCCATTCTGCCAACGTATATCGGTGTGAGCCGATCAGCAAGTGGTTAAATCATTTCCATACATTTAGCTCTGGAGTGAAAATTGATAATAGCATCCTATTTTTCTGATGGAAGAACTTTGCTTTTATTTATGCAGCTTATATTCTTAATACGTTTAAAATAAATCATATCAATATGTTAGTGGACAATGGTTAATATAATCTAGCTTTCTATTTATTTGGAAACACTTAACTGTTGTTTATTTGCCCAATTAGTGTTTATTGGTAAGACTAACTGTTTGTCAAATTATCAAGCAGTAAATTTCAGAGTCTGTTTTAAATACATTTATCAGTGTCCTCTACAGAAAGCAACATAGACAATCACAGAGCCTAATCAATGGGTAAAGTTAATGAGAATGTTCTCAACTGTATGGTCGAATAATAGAAATATCAATATATGTGTAACAGTATAATATCAGAATGAAGGCAAGCAGTTATTATTCTTCTCCTGTCAAAAGCTTATTTGCTTGATTATACTACATAACTTCCCCTAAGGAAACATCTGTGTATTTAGCATAATTGGAAGACAATTAATTAACACTCTTTGTCGCTGGAAATAACATAAGACACCCAATAATATAATACTTTACACTTTATAATCTCATCCCACAATAGTATAAAGAAGAAAAAAGAAGAAATTTTCAAAAGCATTTTGGATCTGCTCTGATGTTCAGTCTGTTTTTGATTTAGAGAAAACAAATCTTCTAAGCCAGTTAATCTATGTTGTTTTCAAGATGTTTAAATGAATGTATTAACTAACATCCGCTTTATGGTAAAATAAAGCAAAAAAAGAACACAGAGGAATGCAAACATCAATTCCCTCATTACTAGCTAGTTTAATAGAGGCTTTTCAGAAAATCATTTCAAAAACACTAATCTTTATTTGTAATTTTTTGGGCAATATATAGCAAGTGATGTGTTAGGAGATATACTTGATAAATCCACAGCTCTCCCAGAAACGACACATTTTTTCATGCCTTCCTTTATTGTTGTACGGGGTTTTTTGCCGCTGAGGGGGTCAGCAATGTGGAAACATAAAGGCCAATTTAATTTGTGCTTCTGTGGCTGCCAAGTATTTTAATTCAGACAGCTGTGACTGAAGAGTTAATATTTTACTTGTCAAAATCCAAAAGAAGGCCAGTGAATCACTGTAATTCTCATTAAGAGGCTTTCCCCCAGTAGCACCCTAATTCAAAATAATGAAAGTTGAGACTGAGTGCAATTCTAATACCAGTTGAGACCTATCTTTTAATATTTTTTCAGTGATGGATTAGGGATCGAGGAAATTCATCTCAGATCATACAACCTAATTTAATAAGGGATCATTCCAAGAGTATTGCATTTTATAATAATGTCATTTAATGTGTCGTCTTCCATTTTTACTGTCCCACATGTATGCTTACATGGTGGCACCATGGGAATGAACCTTTGAAAAATAAGTATAGTTTTTACTTTGGACAACTGAACACTGAGTTAGGACCAGAGGTGATCAGAGTTTTCCAGCTTTGTAAAGTTGAGTTGTGGACAAGCTTAGCATTACTAATCCATACAATGCCTGAATACTTTGTAGGATATATATCGTCTAGTGCTGCTATGATCTCTAATGTTGATGGCAAATGTGGTAAATTTTCAAGTGGGTATTACTCTGATGACTGCTCAAACTTTGTAAATTGTCTGTATTTATTGTTTAATTTAGATTTTGAAGTAGCTCTCATAAAATGTTCTGCACCGCCTGTAAGATTATCATAAATATTCTATGATTATATATTCTGTGCCATGGATGTTGCACATCTTGGTACTTTTGTCCATGAACAGTGCACCAAGATGATGCAGATGATGTTTCAGCTTTTGACCTCCAGCCAATTTGCTCATCTGCATATGAAGAATAACCTGCCAGAGGAAGAGCTGGAGACCAAACAGTCTTGGTGCAAAATCTGAATGAAGCCATTCCAATTTCAGTCAATAACCTTCAATAGGTTCATTCTTGAGCTGAAAATATTTAATAAAATGTGGTTAATGTTTAATTTTTAAAGAGAAATGAAAGGGAGTTGGCTCACATATGAAAAGGAAAACAGGAAATAAGCAAGTAATTCTAATGCAATGTGAACACAGCTGGTTAGGGTCCCATGCCTATTCTTTGTTGTGCAGACTGGAAAATGTAGCTTGCTCTCAAGTACATTCCAATTGTTTTGGGGAACAATTTGTAACTCTTCTGAGATCATTAACATTTAATTGACAGGTGCTTTTGACCTGCAGTTGACCTGTTCCTAACTAACCAAACTGCTTGCGCTATATACTGTACAGCAGAAATTATTCATTTAGTGTGGTAACCAATAGCAACCACTAATTATCCACTGCAAATATGAACTATGCTATAACCAGGATATTCCAGGTGTTCTTTTAACCCCTCTGTGCCCTCCTAGTTTGGATCAACCAAAGACAGATGACCAAAGGGCAATACACACCTCCTTCAGCCAACCTGTCCACCTCGGAGCATTTAACCACCAGAAATCCACATTAGTGCATTAAACAGAGAATGGAAAGAAGATTACTTATAGTGTGAAAGATTTTCTTTTATTAAATTAAAACATCTTAAATACTTAGGAGTAGGGATGAGCCGAACACCCCCCTGTTCGGTTCGCACCAGAACATGCGAACAGGAAAAAAATTCGTTCGAACACGCGAACGCCGTTAAAGTCTATGGGACACGAACATGAATAATCAAAAGTGCTAATTTTAAAGGCTAATATGCAAGTTATTGTCATAAAAAGTGTTTGGGGACCCGGGTCCTGCCCCAGGGGACATGGATCAATGCAAAAAAAAGTTTTAAAAACGGACGTTTTTTCAGGAGCAGTGATTTTATTAATGCTTAAAGTCAAACAATAAAAGTGTAATATCCCTTTAAATTTCGTACCTGGGGGGTGTCTATAGTATGCCTGTAAAGGGGCGCATGTTTCCTGTGTTTAGAACAGTCTGACAGCAAAATGACATTTGGAAGGAAAAAACTCATTTAAAACTAGCCGCGGCTATTGCATTGCCGACAATACACATAGAAGTTCATTGATAAAAACGGCATGGGAATTCCCCACAGGGGAACCCCGAACCAAAATAAAAAAAAAAAAATGATGTGGGGGTCCCCCTAAATTCCATACAAGGCCCTTCAGGTCTGGTATGGATATTAAGGGGAACCCCAGCCAAAATTGAAAAAAAAAATTGACGTGGGGTTCCCCCTAAATTCCATACCAGACCCTTCAGGTCTGGTATGGATTTTAAGGGGAACCCCGCGCCAAAAAAAAAAAAAAAAACCGGCGTGGGGTCCCCCTAAAAATCCATACCAGACCCTTATCCGAGCACGCAACCTGGCAGGCCGCAGGAAAAGAGGGGGGGACGAGAGTGCGGCCCCCCCCCCTCCTGAACCGTACCAGGCCACATGCCCTCAACATTGGGAGGGTGCTTTGGGGTAGCCCCCCAAAACACCTTGTCCCCATGTTGATGAGGACAAGGGCCTCATCCTCACAACCCTGGCCGGTGGTTGTGAGGGTCTGCGGGCGGGGGGCTTATCGGAATCTGGAAGCCCCCTTTAACAAGGGGACCCCCAGATCCCGGCCCCCCCCCCTGTGTGAAATGGTAAGGGGGTACTTACCCCTACCATTTCACTAAAAAACTGTCAAAAATGTTAAAAATGACAAGAGACAGTTTTTGACAATTCCTTTATTTAAATGCTTCTTCTTTCTTCTTTCTTCCTTCATCTTCTTCTGGTTCTTCTGGCTCTTCTGGTTCTTCCTCCGGCGTTCTCGTCCAGCATCTTCTCCGCGGCGTCTTCTATCTTCTTCTCCTCGGGCCGCTCCGCACCCATGGCATGAGGGGAGGCTCCCGCTCTTCTCTTCATCTTCTTCTCTTCTTCATCTTCTTCTTCATCTTCTTCTTCTTCTTCCTTCTTCTCTTCTTCTCTTCTTCTCTTCTTCCTGTCTTCTGCGGGCCGCTCCGCAGCCATGCTGTGGCATGGAGGGAGGCTCCCGCTGTGTGACGGCGTCTCTTCGTCTGACGGTTCTTAAATAACGGGGGGCGGGGCCACCCGGTGGCCCCGCCCCCCTCTGACGCACGGTGACATGACGGGACTTCCCTGTGGCATTCCCCGTGACGTCACAGGGAAGTCCCTCAAGTCACCGTGCGTCAGAGGGGGGCGGGGTCACCGGATGGCCCCGCCCCCCGTTATTTAAGAACCGTCAGACGAAGAGACGCCGTCACACAGCGGGAGCCTCCCACCATGCCAGCATGGCTGCGGAGCGGCCCGGAGAAGACAGGAAGAAGAGAAGAAGGAAGAAGAAGAAGAAGAAGAAGATGAAGAAGAAGATGAAGAAGAGAAGAAGATGAAGAGAAGAGCGGGAGCCTCCCCCCCCATGCCATGGGTGCGGAGCGGCCCGAGGAGAAGAAGATAGAAGACGCCGCGGAGAAGATGCTGGACGAGAACGCCGGAGGAAGAACCAGAAGAGCCAGAAGAACCAGAAGAAGATGAAGGAAGAAAGAAGAAAGAAGAAGCATTTAAATAAAGGAATTGTCAAAAACTGTCTCTTGTCATTTTTAACATTTTTGACAGTTTTTTAGTGAAATGGTAGGGGTAAGTACCCCCTTACCATTTCACACAGGGGGGGGGCCGGGATCTGGGGGTCCCCTTGTTAAAGGGGGCTTCCAGATTCCGATAAGCCCCCCGCCCGCAGACCCTCACAACCACCGGCCAGGGTTGTGAGGATGAGGCCCTTGTCCTCATCAACATGGGGACAAGGTGTTTTGGGGGGCTACCCCAAAGCACCCTCCCAATGTTGAGGGCATGTGGCCTGGTACGGTTCAGGAGGGGGGGGGGGCCGCACTCTCGTCCCCCCCTCTTTTCCTGCGGCCTGCCAGGTTGCGTGCTCGGATAAGGGTCTGGTATGGATTTTTAGGGGGACCCCACGCCGGTTTTTTTTTTTTTTTTTGGCGCGGGGTTCCCCTTAAAATCCATACCAGACCTGAAGGGTCTGGTATGGAATTTAGGGGGAACCCCACGTCAATTTTTTTTTTCAATTTTGGCTGGGGTTCCCCTTAATATCCATACCAGACCTGAAGGGCCTTGTATGGAATTTAGGGGGACCCCCACATCATTTTTTTTTTTTTATTTTGGTTCGGGGTTCCCCTTTGGGGAATTCCCATGCCGTTTTTATCAATGAACTTCTATGTGTATTGTCGGCAATGCAATAGCCGCGGCTAGTTTTAAATGAGTTTTTTCCTTCCAAATGTCATTTTGCTGTCAGACTGTTCTAAACACAGGAAACATGCGCCCCTTTACAGGCATACTATAGACACCCCCCAGGTACGAAATTTAAAGGGATATTACACTTTTATTGTTTGACTTTAAGCATTAATAAAATCACTGCTCCTGAAAAAACGTCCGTTTTTAAAACTTTTTTTTGCATTGATCCATGTCCCCTGGGGCAGGACCCGGGTCCCCAAACACTTTTTATGACAATAACTTGCATATAAGCCTTTAAAATTAGCACTTTTGATTTCTCCCATAGACTTTTAAAGGGTGTTCCGCGGCATTCGAATTTGCCGCGAACACCCCAAATTGTTCGCTGTTCGGCGAACTTGCGAACAGCCAATGTTCGAGTCGAACATGAGTTCGACTCGAACTCGAAGCTCATCCCTACTTAGGAGTCTATTCATAATAAAAAAAATTCAGATGTCTCATCTTTTGCTCAAACATAACAAAAATTACCTGAAATGTTATAATATGTGTGTAATAGTTTATTTGTTGCCTTTCATGGGGCATATGTAACATCCCCTAACATTCGACCCTAAGGGAAAAAATAGCCATAGGAATATTCCACTATGTGAGATAATATTCCCCAATAGAAAAAATAGCCTAGCACTATAGGCTAAGAACATTCAACCAGCAGTGGAAATAATAAGAGGAGGACCTTGGACCTCAGGATTGTGTACATACTATAGAGATTCCTGTGCCAATGGCCAAATGAAGGCTGCAGTGTAGAATGAAACATTTGACAGCAGTATTATTACCGCTGCTAAATGTCACATCTTCTTCCTGGTTGTTAGGGAGCCAGCACCCACTAGTGTCCTAACAACCAGTTAAAAAAGTTAAAAAAAAAAAAAAAGTGAATGGGCCCCTCCCAAAATCCATACCAGACCCATATCCAAGCATGCAGCCTGGGTGATTAGGGAAAGGGGGAATGAGCTTTCCCTTTCCCTCCTCCTGAAATATACCAGGCCACATGCCCTCAACATGGAGGTTACCTTGCCAGGAGGAACCCCCTGGCAAAGTATCTGGTCCCCATGTTGATGAGGACAAGGCCCAGTGGTTGTGGGGGGGTCTTCAGGTGGAAGTTTATTGGAATCTGGAAGCAGTTTTAAAAATAAAGGAGCCTCTACATAACCTCTGATATGAATTATGAACAAAGCATATCCCTCTATAATGTGTACTGGTTTGAGTCCAGGGCACTAAGTGTAATTTCCTCTGCTATCTGCATGTGTAAGAGAAGCTCAGTACATGTTGGAATGAGAAGACTGGCTCATTCTCATACAAAACAGGCATTGTCACACTCACGCAAACATATTAGCGTATGGAGAACACATATGAGCATGTGTGGATGCACATACACATACAGCACTGGTGCTGAATGGACTATTTAAGCAGGACTCTAACACTGATGGATTGCTGAGTAGTCTTCAGCTTGTTCCTGCTTTACCTGAGCCTTGACCTGCCAGACCTGCTTACCTGTGTAGGACTCGGCTTTCCCCTGACCTGTCCTTGGATTTCCTTCTGCCTGCTGTGACCTCGGCTTGTATTCTGACTCTGCTCCTGTCTTGTGTTCCTGTACCTTGATGCCCAGCTGTCTACCGATCCCGTCTTGTGTCCTAACTCTAGCTCTGCTTGATGTTCCTGTACCTCGCTGCCTGGCTGCTGATGACCATTTGGCTTGTGTCCTGGATACACTCCTGTCTGCCAATGAAGTGTCACCGTGTGCCAGATCCTGCTTCCTACCTGGTGATCTATGGTCATCTGCTTCCTGCAAACCCCAGCTGGTGCTACCTGCTATACCGAACCTCATGCCACTCTGTGCCCTCACCCTTCCTGTCATCACTACCAGGGGTGTTGGACAAGAGGTGCAAGAAAAGCCCCTTCTCCAGCTTGACAGCCACCAGGTACATGACAACATGACTCACTTCTGACAAGTTTTTCTGACACCAAGAGGTAAATAGCTGATGGGGGAGGGATCTCCAGCACACAGCCTGTGAATGACAGCCTCAGGTCTTTTCCTGTAAGCTGTGTAAAGGGGGGGGGATTGTTCCTTCCCTTCAAGCAGCTTTCAGAGCTCTTTTCACTGAGATTTGTAGAGTGTAACTTCACAATATCAAAAAGATCTCTGGTCTTCACTGTGATCAAAAAAGATGGCCACTAGCACCTAAGGGTTAATAAACAGAAACCACAGAGAACATAATATTAAAATTCCATCTCATAAATTGCATTCATAAAGAACTGACGGTGAAAATATGTTTAACACCCCTTGGCGCCAACGATCCGGCACTTTCACAGGCCAATGGCGTTGGTTTAAAAAAAAAAATACAGTATTCAGAATCACCGTTTTTGGGTCTTTCAGACCCCAGATCCCTCCATAAAGAGTATCTGTCACCACCTATTACTGTCACAAGGGATGTTTACATTCCTTGTGACAGCAATAAAAGTGATCAAATTTTTTTTTTTATTGCGTTTGAAAGACCGCTGCGCAAATACAGTGTGACATAAAATATTTTGCAATGATTGCCATTTTATTCTCTAGATTCTCTGCTGAAAAAAAAAAAAATATATATATATATATATATATATATAATGTTTGGGGGTTCTAAGTAACTTTCTGGCAAAAAATACAGATTTTAACTTGTAAGCTACAAATGTCAGAAATAGGCTTAGGCATGAAAGGGTTAAAAATTACTGGAACTCACATGTGCAACTGCTGCCGACCTGGATCCTGCGGCGGCAGGAAGTCAGCATAGAGTTTCCCTCTAATGCCCTGTACACACGGTCGGACATTGATCGGACATTCCGACAACAAAATCCATGGATTTTTTCCGACGGATGTTGGCTCAAACTTGTTTTGCATACACACGGTCACACAAAGTTGTTGGAAAATCCAATCGCTCTGAACGCGGTGGTGTAAAACACATATGTCGGGACTATAAACGGGACAGTAGCCAATAGCTTTAGTCTCTTAATTTATTCTAAGCATGCGTGGCACTTTGTGCATCGGATTTGTGTACACACGATCGGAATTTCCGACAACGGATTTTGTTGTCGGAAAATTTTATAGCAAGCTCTCAAACTTTGTGTGTCAGAAATTCAGATGGAAAATGTGTGATGGAGCCCACACATGGTCGGAATTTCCGACAACAAGGTCCTATCACACATTTTCTGTTGTACAGGGCATAAGAGTTTACAACCACTTTGCCTCTCATGCTCGAATGCTCTTATAGATAAGTTTCCCTTAGGACTGAGTATTAGAGAATGTTACATTCACTCAGGGAAAGCTAACAAAGAAACTTTACACATTTATTACAAACATGACAGGTGTTATTCGTACATTTGCACAAATGATGGGACAATTTCCAAACCCATTTAGAAATAGACACCTTACAATCTTCTGGTGCTACACCAGCACCAGCTAATGCGCTCAGTCCTCCCCCTTTTTATAAGCAGGGAACCCTATGGAAGAAGAGAGGGAAGTAGGGCTTGATAAACTGCTCCCAAGTTTGAAAGCTCTGTAATGTATCCTTTACCTAACCATGAGTTTCTAAATATACATAACCTGTGAAACCTGGTGCTTGACCTCTGCAAGGGGTAGGAAGGGAGTCTCCTATGCCTGTGCTATAACCCTTTTGGCTTCAGTCAAAATATAGGTGGCCAACCTAAAGGTCCTCATAGGCATCCTTACAAAAGAGCTTACCTGTCACCATGTAAAACAGTTGGTACGTCCAGAAACCTCTGACAGTCCCACCAGATTTGATAGCTTGAGCTATTAGCTTGACAACTCCAAAAAGCAAAAGGATGAATTGTTTGGGGTGGTACATGATATCTTGAGAGGGACCAGATAACATCTGAGGAGAAGCTTATAATTAGCCTGCAAAACTAAAATAAGTCTGGAGCTCTTACCTGTTCTAATCCAGATCTGGCTCCAGGTCTCTGGGGAATGGGTGCCCCGAGATCTCTTCTGCATTTCTACATAAGGAGAAGTGTTCTGGAGCTTTGTCATTAGCAGGGTGTAAATCATCAACTTGGTACCTCCAAGACCTTCGATTAGAGTCTTAACAAAAAAAGCCTGCCAATGTTTAGAGGAAATGCCCAATACTATAAGATATCCCCTGGTTTGAGTTTGTTTGTCACTAAAATTTTGAAAAGGCACTAAAATTCTGTGCCAGTGAAAACAATGTTTTGCCAAATATAAACACAGGTAATGCCAATACTGAAAGGCGAGCTGGTTAACATAGCTCAGTATAAACAATTGGTTGTCCAGTATGGACATGAAGGAAGTAGGTGGAGATACCACCTGATAACAATAACACAACAATAGCATTAAATTCAGAAGATACATAAGAAGATTGAGCAGTATCAAAAGTACATCATCTGCAAATAAGCAGATCGTATGATGGCACTTATACTGTATTCGACTGCAGTCCCTATGTTAATGAAAGGCCTGAGTCAATGGTTTAATGGGAAGGGAGAAAACATCGGAGACAACAGGCAGCTTTGTTGCATGCCTTGTGATATAGCGAATGCGTCCAACTGGAAACCACTAGAATTGATAGTAGTAGTAGATGGATGATGTCGGGTAAAAATATAAAACGCTGATCTGTAACTTACAGTATCAATTAGGGCCGTTTCACACCCAATGCAATCCAGTGCATTTTTATTCTGCATATCTCACACCAGTGCAGTGCATTCCATGCAGTCAACAAAAATAAATGTTGCATTTTTTCTGTATGGAATGTATCTGGAACGCGGCAAAACACAACAAAAATGCACCACAACACACATCCTCAATTGGGATAAATAAATAAAAAGACAGGGAAAAGCTCACCAAAACACATAAAAAATGCACTGGAATGCATCAAAAATTCATAGAAAACATGAATGCAGAAATTGTGGTGTGAACTGACCCTAAGACAGAAAACGTGAAGCTGGCTGGATCACTAGATGAAAATAAAGTGGAAAAAAAAGGTAAAAAAGAAAAAAAAACTAACGCAGCATCACAGTTTAGGATTGATAATCTCTAATAATTTTTTTTTTTAATTACCATATTGATCAGCGTATAACAAGCACAGGCATATAACACGCACATTCATTTTAAGAAGGAAGTTTTAGGAAAAAAAATTTTAAATAATGAACTTTTAACCAAAATAAGGGTCAGTGCCCATCTGCAGCCTCACCATTGCCATCAATGCAGCCTGATCAATGCCCATCTTCAGCCTCACAAGTGCCATCAATGCAGCCTCATCAGTCCACATCAATGCAGCCTCACCATTGCCATCAATGCAGCAGCCTCACCATTGCCCTCAGTGCAGCCTGATAGATGCCCATCTGCAGCCTAGAGGGGACAGGGAAGGGGGCAGGACGAGCGCCGACAGATTACATACAGTGAGAATCTCCTATGATAGACAGAACAGTGGTCCAATGGAGGCCCTGGAGACGGGTACTTCCTATAACAGAGGCCACCAAGTAAACAGGAGATTCTTACTGTATGTAATCTGACGGCTCTCGTCCCGCCCCCCTCCCTGTCCCCTCCGAGGCAGCTAAAATTGAGGTATTGGCGTATAACACGCACACGCTATTTGCACCCGATTTTTGTGGTGAAAAAGTGAGTGTTATACGCCAATAAATACAGTAGTTTAATACTCAAAATAGAAAAAAAGCAAGTATAAAGTTAGCTTTGAGTGTCTTGATAAAGCCAATGAAATGAGCAAAGCTTGTTAATGACTTCAATTGCTTGTAAATGGTTCCAAGAGCGTATGAAGAACATTTTGATCGGATACTGTATCTTCACAGCAAAGATATAATTCTGGCCCTGAATTTGATTCCATTGAGAGATATATTATGCAATACATTTGTATATGTACAATAATAACCCCTTGCCGCTGAGCGTACGCAGATGCGCGGCCTCGGCTTTCGGGAGTTATACCGGGATGATGCCCGCAGCTGCAGGCATCATCCCGGTACTGTTTTTTAGAGCGGGCGATTGGCTATCAAGGGATAACAACCAATGTGGCTAAAAACCGCTCGGTTGTTATCCGGGAGGAGCGGGAGGGGACATCCCCCCTTCCGCCGCCTTCCGCCGCTCTTATCGGGCTTCCCGTCCCACCGGGAGTCCCGATCATCAATCTGCCTCTTCCGGCGGCTAGAGAGAGACTGGCACGAAGCCGGAAATGGCTTAGTTCCAGTCTTCTCTCTGTAAACACGGAAGCAATGTCACTTCCTGTTTACTCGGCTGCCAATGGCGCCGGTTTTTTAAAAATATACAGTATTCAGAATCGTCGTTTTCAGCGATTTGAATACTTTGAAGTGCAAAGGAGGGATTTGGGGTCTTTGGAACATAATATTAAAATTCCATCTCATAAATTGCATTCATAAAGAACTGACGGTGAAAATATGTTTAACACCCCTTGGCGCCAACGATCCGGCACTTTCACAGGCCAATGGCGTTGGTTTAAAAAAAAAAATACAGTATTCAGAATCACCGTTTTTGGGTCTTTCAGACCCCTGATCCCTCCATAAAGAGTACCTGTCACCACCTATTACTGTCACAAGGGATGTTTACATTCCTTTTGACAGCAATAAAAGTGATCAAAAAATGTTTTTAAAAAAAAACACAATGTCAAAAAAAAAAAAAAAAAATTTTTTAAAGCGCCCTGTCCCCGCGAGCTCGCGCAGCAAAGAAAACGCATACGGAAGTCGCACCCACATATGTAAACGGTGTTCAAATCACACATGTGAGGTATCGCCGTGATCATCAGAGTGAGAGCAATAATTCTATCACTAGACATCCTCTGTAACTCTAACCTGGTAACCGTTATTTTTTTTATATGTCGCCTATGGAGATTTTTAAGTACCATAGTTTTTCACCATTCTACGAGTGTGCGCAATTTTAAAGCGTGACATGTTTCGTATCTATTTACTCGGCGTAACATTATAGTTCACATTATATAAAAAAATTGGTCTAACTTTACTGTTTCGTTTTTTTTAAAATTCATGAAAGTGTCTTTTTCCCCAAAATGTTGCATTTAAAAGACCGCTGCACAAATACTGTGTGACATAAAATATTGCAACAATCACCATTTTATTCTCTATATTCTCTGTTAAAAAATAAACATAATGTTTGGGGGTTTTAAGTAATTTTCTAGCAAAAAATACAGATTTTAACTTGTAAACACCAACTGTCAGAAATAGGCTTAGTCATGAAAGGGATAATATGTATTGACAATATTTATGCTATCTTACTTTCAGACCAAATAAAGGATAAAATTAGCTTTGAATATTTAAGTGTCCAGTCCTAATATTGTAGATGACATAAAGTTGACATATGATTCATAATTTGTAAAATGAACAAAGTGGTCTTGTAAAACCACAACTTAAAAGTATAGAAATGTATTTACATTTACTTAGGGCAATAGAGAGCAATGGTCAAGAGGTTAAAAGAAGACAGGAAACCCACAATGTGCTTTAGTGGTATCTACAGGATACTTAATTGAACGTCAACTATCCAAGTGTGCATATAACTGGTCAAAGTAAAAGAAAGCATGAAATATAGTAAGCTTGTTTTTATTCTTTATTTTAACCACGTCTGCTCTATTTTTAAAAAAGTTGAATATTTTTCTTTGTACTTTATATTGTTAAATTGGCACTGAACAAATAATGTAATGTCATCAAAGAAATCATTTTGATTTAATAAAAATATTATCCATTGTTTCCAAAATTTTCCTACCTTATAATTCACAGGGTTCCCCGTTAGTGTTTGTGCATTGCATTGTATGAAGAACCTCATTACTAAAACAACTGAAAGAAGAAATGTTCGTGTCACCCATGGCAACCAATCATTAAAGATTTCTTGAGTAGGCAAGGAACTGAAAGTAAAGACTTGAATGGTATATGACGTAGATAGTTCTGCTTTTACACACTTCCAATCAAGAGGCCAAGATTATTGAACTATTGCCATCAAGTGGTTGTACAATGTCTTTTTTTATTTGCATAATTATTTACATTTCTTTGAAAACTCGCTGTAAATGCATAATTTAGGAATAAACATTAAAGTGTTTGTAAAAACTATAACAATAAGCTCTCTTATGCCCCATACACACAATAGGATTTTCCGATGGAAAATGTGTGATAGGACCTTGTTGTCGGAAATTACGACCGTGTGTAGGCTCCATCACACATTTTCTATAGGAATTTCCAACACACAAAGTTTGAGAGCTTGCTATAAAATTTTCCGACAACAAAATCCGTTGTCAGAAATTCCTATCGTGTGTACACAAATCCGACACACAAAGCGCCACGCATGCTCAGAATGAAATAAGAAACAAAAGCTATTGGCTACTGCCCCATTTATAGTCCCGACGTACATGTTTTACGTCACCGTGTTCAGAACGATCGGATTGCATGTGAACAGTCTGTTTGCAGCCTAGTGCTTTTTGTATTTGCCGCGCCAAGGTGTGCCTTTTATCAGTATTATTTTTTTACTTTGATTCCACTGAACTTTTAATTTGAAAGTTTATTCAATAAATTTTTATGGATTATACTTAGATCCTTTCTTTTTATCTTTGGTGATTACTGTTTTCCACTCTGCACTGAAGGTTACGGCTTCACTTCAGGAATACTGTTTGACCGACCACCGCAGACAAGATCTAAGGCAGCTGCCCATCAGATATTCATCCAGGCGTGTCTGACCCCCTGTAATTAAGAGGAAAAATTATAACTTCAAAAAACTCACCATGTCTCTTACTAAATACCTTGGAATGTCTACTTTTCAAAAAGGGGTAATTTGGGGGGGGGGGTATTTGTACTTTCCTGTCTTGTTAGTGTCTCAAGAAATGAGATAGACTGTCAGTACTTCAGGTGTGATCAATTTCCTGTGATTGCCACCATAGCTTGTGGACTCTATAACTTTCACAACGACCAAATAATATACACCGATTTTGGTCATTTTTCCAAAAATATGTAGCAATATAAATGTGGCCCAAATTCATGAAAAAAAATTACTAATTTGCAAAAAAATGTTAACAGAAACTAAGAATACTGTATTTTTGTATAAAATTTTAGATTTTTTATTTATTTATAGTGCAAAAAATAAAAACACAGCGGTGATTAAATACCACCAAAAGAAAATTCTATTTGTGTGGAAAAAAAGGACAAAAATTTCATATAGTGTTGCATTACTGAGTAATTGTCATTCAAAATGTGAGAGCGCTGAAATCTGACAATTGGCCTGGTTAGGAAGGGGTAAAGGTGCCCAGTGGGCAAGTGGTTAAACCTGTGTGTTCATGTCTTTTAACTGTATTTTGTAAATAAAAGCTATTTCGTTTTAACAGTAGTTTGTGTAAGGAATCAATTGCACCTAAAAAAACCTATCCTGGTTACACTATTTTTCTATTATCAGGTTGAATAAAAGAAACAAAGGTGAGAGAAAAGAAAAGAAATGCAGCCACTGCAAATAATGACCAGTAAGCTTACTTTCGATTTTTGTTCCTGGATTTACATATACTTCAAAGTATAACTAAAGGCAAATTTGTTTTTCTTAGTTTTGGATAGTATAGAGAGGGATTAGCTTTTATTAATGTTTCTGTTCCTGTTCTCTAGATTCTCCCTCTCTATTTGTCAAGTTTACTATGATCAACAAAAGCAAAATTAAATAAAAGTAAATGAAAAACCCAAACTATGTGTTTTCCTTAGAACAGGAAAAGAGGGGAAATCTTCCAATGCGAACGCTAGTTCTGGTGACCCTGATGACAACCAGGGATTCCCTCACTTCTGAGGAATTTCCTCTCACTTCCTGTTTTGATTTTGGTTATAGTGCAGGAAGTAAAGGCAAATCTCCCCAAAGGGACACTGATGGCAAAAATAAACCGACTTACTTTATCCAAAATGAAAGAAAGTTTTGCCTTTAGTTCTACTTTTAGGCTTCACGCACACTGCAAGAAGCTGCTCCTACAGCCGTTTGAGCTGTTTTGAGCTTTTACTTTTCTCTGCCTGAAAACTCCTCTCCATGTTAGCCTATGTGTCCCTGCACACTATGGGCGTTTTCAGAAGTTTAGCGGCAGGGTAGTTTACAGGCAGAAAAAAAAACTCACTTGTGCATTCAGGAGCAGGAGCTTTTGAGGTGCTCATGTGCCCATTAGCATGTGTTAACACTTGTTAATTCCAGACACTGGAATGCGAATTAACACTTGTTAACTACATGTAAAAACACATCTTTTTACTGCATTTTTGATGCTGAAAACTCCAGTAAGCTCCTGTAGGAGAAAAACGTTTTTGAGCTTTACAGTGTTCATGAAACCTAAATCTAATTCTTTCACTGGGCTATACTTAATTGTTGTTAAAGCACTACTATAACTCCTTTGTAGACTAATGGCTGTTGTATTATTTTTAATGTGAGAAATAGCTTTGTATCAAGGTTAATATGTTTTTAATTAACTTAGCAACCTTAATATTATACATTTGGTCCTAAGAGAAATTCATTCTTTTAAGGGAATCTCTAGCAGAAGCTTATATTATAGTTTATCTGAATAAATCTGGCAGTGCATATTAAAGGGACACTGTCATGAGAGATTAATGGAGGCATCAATTGCTAAACTCTTCATGGAGAATGCTACTTCCCAGGCTCTATTTTGATGCTTTGATTTCAATGCTGTATGTTGCTGACCTGAAACAAGTTTAGAGATAACCAGTTCTCTGACACTTTTCTGATGCTCCAAGTGGCTGTATTCCTATTGCCACTAAATGACAACTTCTCTTTGTTTTGCCTGCACCATAACAACCAAGGACACTGGTGATTAAAGTGGATCGATATCTATATTAAGGGACTTTATCATATTTGTGATGTGTTTATTTACTGTTTACATTTTTTGGTGAATTAATAACCTTAAGCAAGGTACCCTACCAATGTCGAGCACACATGGCTTGGTGTGGTTCAGGAAAAGGTCTGCATGCTCTCCTTTCCTTGCCAGCCAGGATACATGCTTGAAAAAGGGCCTGGTATGAATTTTTTAGTGGATTCCTTGCTTATTTCATGTTTTTGTGCATGGGGTACACCCTTAAAATGCATACCATACCCAATGGGTCTAATATGAATTTTGAGGGAGCCACACAAATTTTTTATTTGTGTGGGTTCCCCCTTATTATCCATACCTGTTATGGTTTCCCTTGGTAGTTGACACAGGCTTAACCAAGGCACGGGCCCTAAGTGAAAGTTGGTCTTCGCCAGAGCCCCTGAAAGTAGAGATGAGTGGGGAATCCATGCAATCTTGATTTACTTTGCTACAAACTGACACCTGGTCAAAAAAACCTGATCACTTCCCCAGAGTAGTACAGTGTAACACTGTATTTCTCTGGTCACAGTGTGTAAAGAAAAAGTTGTTAAAAAAAAATGTAATAAAAATTTCTTAATTTTCCCAAAAATCGTGACAAAAAAATTACAACTTCAAAAAACTAACCATGCCTCTAAATACCTTGGAATTTCTACTTTCCAAAAAGAGGTCATTTGGGGGATATTTACACTGTCCTGGTGTTTTCAGGCCTCAAGAAATGAGATAGGCCATCAGTATATCAGGATTGATCAATTTTCAGATATATACCATCAGTTGTGAAATTTCCTACAGACTAAATAATATACACTGATTTGGGCTATTTTCACCACAAAATGTAGCAGAATAAATTTTGGCCTAAATTTATGAAGAAAGGTTATTTATTTACAAAATTGTTTAACAGAAACAAGGAAAAACAAGCTTTTTATCAAAATTTTTGGTCTTTTTTCATTTATTAAACAAAAAATAAAAAACCCAACAGTGATTAAATACCACCAATAGAAAGCTCTATTTGTGTGAACAAAATGATACAAATTTACTTTGGGTACAGTGTTGCATTACCGTGGAATTAATAAAGAGAAAGGAAGGTGGGACTTTATATGAAGAATGCACCCCTGGAGAAATCACGATATATATGAAAATGGGTAGTACTAAGTATAACAACACTATGGGCATGGATGACAACATTGCGAAACAATTGGCAGTCAATAGTTTATTGATACAAAAAATAACAATAATAGTAATAGTAGCATAATAAAATAATGACATAGTAAGTTCATAATTTAGAACATTGTATAAAACCAAGTACATTAGATAAATTGATATAACAATGATAGTGACACCAACAATAAAAGCACAGTAAGTTAATATCATGCACATCATAGAAAGCCATTTTCATAGAAGCGTGTCTCCCTGATAAAGATTTGTATCATAATTCATTGGTACGATCCAATTGGTAAATATGGTAGTGTTGGTGAAGTACAGTATGGGCAAAAAGGTATCTATTGGCTCTACGCGTTTCGTGGCGACTGCCACTCTTCAGGAGCAAGTAAGAGAAGGATGTCTACATATATTGAAACACATAATTATTTTATAGAATAAAGTATAATGATATGATCATTGTTGTAAAAAGGAAAAGGAGAGGGGAAAAGACCTCAATTTACCACAACTACTTACAGATATCTCAATGAGACTAGGTGAAGGCGTGAAGGGCCGGAAGATCGACCGGGAGCAGACGGGCACCCAATTGCGCATCGGCGTCACGCCTCCTACGCCGCCTGCGCAACATCGCACACCAGTGACATTGATGCAGCGACGCTGTGTCTCCACTCTACGTCCTCCACGAGGTGATTGGCGCCGGAAGGGAGCGGCGTCCGCCGCTCGTCGTTTTGGCGCCCTCTCCTCTCATTGGCCGAGCGTGACGTTGGTGGACACTCCCCACTTTACTGGAGTGTTTAGTTACTCCTAATAGTGGATTTATGCTCCCTTCAGGGTCTGTCACCCCAATGGTCATGGTGTACTCTGGAATTCACTTACTTCACTGCTTATCAGGTAACCTTCTGGTACCCACCTTTTCACCCCCTACCCCTTATCATCACGTTATTAGCTCTCATATTTCTTTATCTTGGGTATTAACTACCCCAGTCTTGGGGTTAACTAGCTATCTATACCTTTTCTTTTTCACCTTGTTATTCCTAATGGGGGGGTTGTATTTTACCCCCATACCTTGCACTATAGGTATTTCTGATAACATTTATTACCAGTCACTGTTTGTACCATATTTATTGTCATACCCTTACTTATTTCACCCTATAAATTCTTTTTCAGAGATAGTCACACTCCTATGGCACACTACTTTTTCTCCTTCCCCATCCATGGGGGCCCTTCCCTGGGGAGCATTATCTCCCTCGGGCGAACCATCTACGCCTGGGTTTGTCCACCTCAGCTCCCGGGACTGGTGTCTGCTCCCGGTCGACCTTCCGGCCCTTCACGCCTTCACCTAGTCTCATTGACATATCTGTAAGTAGTTGTGGTAAATTGAGGTCTTTTCCCCTCTTCTTTTACTTTTTACAACATAATCATATCATTATACTTTATTCTATAAAATAATTATGTGTTTCAATATATATAGACATCCTTCTCTTACTTGCTCCTGAAGAGTGGCAGTCACCACGAAACGCGTAGAGCCAATAGATGCCTTTTTGCCCATACTGTACTTCACCAACACTACCATATTTACCAATTGGATCATACTAATGAATTATGATACAATTCTTTATCAGGGAGACACGCTTCTATGAAAATGGCTTTCTATGATGTGCATGATATTAACTTACTATGCTTTTATTGTTGGTGTCACTGTCATTGTTATATCAATTTATCTAATGTACTTGGTTTTATACAATGTTCTAAATTATGAACTTACTATGTCATTATTTTATTATGCTACTATTACTATTATTGTTATTTTTTGTATCAATAAACTATTGACTGCCAATTGTATCGCAATGTTGTCATCCATGCCCATAGTGTTGTTATACTTAGTACTACCCATTTTCATATATATCGTTATTTCTCCAGGGGTGCATTCTTCATATAAAGTCCCACCTTCCTTTCTCTTTATTAAACTAACAGGGATGGAGGCGCCTGGCGGTGGTAGCCTTGCGTTCTCATATAAAGTCCCAACCGGTTGCTCCTCGTTTTACATTACCGTGGAATTGTCATTCAAAGTGCACTGAAAGCTGAAAATCGGCCTGGGCAGGAAGGGGGTAAAAGTGCTCGGCATTGAAGTGGTTAAAGAAACACCTGTTGATCTTGCCAGAAATCTTCTGAACTGATAGCTTCCTGTGCTCTCAACCTGTGCTGATTTTTATCAATTACATTGTTCTCATCTTTCTCTGCTATCTTACCTCTCCATATTATGGAGGATAAAAGGGTGGTCAGGTTCCATAATCCAATCTTATTTCTGTTGAAACAGAAGGGTGAGTAAGCCTTGTCGTTCTAGGAATGGAAGAAATCCAGAAACCAGTGGTAATGGCAGAATCACTAGGTGAAAATAAGGGGATTTTTTTTTAAATGAACACAGCCACCACATTTGAGGACTGGTAAGCTGCAATATTTTCCATTTTTGTTTTTTTTGTATTAGTATATTTTAAAGTGTTACTAAACCCAGGACCCTGAATTCACTATATTTGGTCTCCCACAGTACACAGAAAATGGAAATGCAATTATTTTAGTAAATATAAACTGCTAAATACCTTTTCTAGTCAGCAGTATATAGCAGTCTTGTGACTTCTATCAGTGTCTGGTTAAAGCTTGGAGGAGGAATTTCATTCTACTCTGACCGTCCTATGAGGCTTCAGGACTTCTGACCCTTGGCCTGGACAGTGCTGATTGGCCATGTGCTGATCACGTTCACTCTCCCAAGAAAAGAAAAAGCTCTCTAGTAATACACACCAAACTGAGCATGTGCAGAGTGACTCCAAAGGCTCTGTCTTATCAGGAGATGGATTGGGGACAGTGGAAGCAGAGGAGGATCAGGGAAGACAGGTTCAAATAGTCTTTTTACACAATGCAGAGGATTAACTCCTTAGGTTCAACAGTGAGTATAACAGGCATGCTTTACTGCAGTGGTTCTCAACCCTATCCTCAAGTACCCCCAACAGGCCACGTTTGCAGGTTTTTCTTTATCTTGCACAGGTGCTTTAAATCAGAGTCAATAGCTTGGTATTTTGGACAGCTATTTTATCTAAGAGAAGTTCCCAAAACATGGCCTGTTGGGGGTACTTGAGGACAGGGTTGAGAACCACTGCTTTATTACATATACAGACAGATTTTACTGTTGTGGGTATAATAACACTTTAATTTCTACCGCTGTTCACAGGCTTCGCTGAGGCTGATGGCTCCCTGTCAGGGCTGGGCTCAGCCCTTTCTTCTCAAAGGTGGCCGCTCAGCTGTCAGCTAATTGCCAGCTCCTATCTCTCCACAGTGACTCACCTGCTGATGATATCCTGCTCATCAGTCCTGCCTACTTAAGCCATCCAGTCCAGATGATCTCTGCCTTCGCCTTGGTCACATCTCTAGAGACGATTTCCTGTGTTCCTGTTAAAGTCTTGCTTGGCTGACATTCCTTTTGGCTCCAGATCCTTCTTGCTGTTCTACTATGCTCATCTCTGGCTCCCTGACGTTTTGGCTTCTCTGACTATCCGTTCCGGTTCCTGAACTCTGGCTATGTTTTGACTACGTTTGCTCTGTTTACCTCCCCGGGGGGAGGGGCCGAAACACTCTGTCTTTGTCCTCTGGCCACAGGCAGCTTGGCTGAGGATCAGGAGCCCACAGGAGTGGCTTCCTATGGTGGCACACCAAGAAGAAGAGGAGCCAAAAAGGCTGGCAGGGCACCCCAGAATAGGAGGATCGGGTTGCTCTGTGCAAATCTAATTCACAGAGCAGGTAAGTATAACATGATTGTTATTTAAAAAAATTAGACTTTGCAATCACTTTAATACAAATCAGGGAACTAGCATTTAGCACGAATAAGAAAAAATCAGTTACTATGTGGACTCAAACAGTAAAAATAATATATTTGTGATCAAGTAGAGTGTCTGGATACAAGGTGAACATTTTGTTCTGTCACCACTATCCCTAGGTGGCTTTAAATCTATATAACCCAAATGCACTCATCAGTCATCGTATTTATTTTTTTTAAAGCAGAAATAATTCCTAATGAGTCCCACCAGAGTCCTAAAAAAGACACAATAACAAGTTTCTATATAGTGGAGCCAGAAGGCATTTGCTATAGAGTCACAACCATAATAAAACCTGTTTGTAGCTGCTAACCCAAAAATGTTATAAATCATAGGGAAGTGTAAGATAACCAAATGGTAAAGCCTGGTTATTATTGTCATGCCTGTAGAATTGCAATGACATGCAGAATATCTGCTTATAAATGTGGTTTAGGTTTTAAAATGCCCCTGTTGTTGTGGATCCCCTCCCCTCTCTTAACTATTTTCCTTTAGAACAGTGCAAGGTACATAATCAAGAAGCCAAAAATAATACATGTGTTTGCATTGGATGTAGGTGGATGTGTTTGCACTTCTGAAAATGTCTTCATTTTCCAGAAAGTATGAAAAGAGCAATAGTGTAATTTATCATATGAGGTTTGGCACTCACGTGATCCCCTGTGAAAGTTGTAAAAGTTTTGGGGATTCCAGGAAATGTTCACAAATGTAGAGAACAGCTGCTGGATGGTTTGCACAGCTAAACAGTACTTGCCATGGTCAGAAGATCAGAGTGCATTAGAAGGCATCCATTTAAAGCGTTCAGACGATAAATTTATAACTACAATGCTAAAATCAATTAGCGCAACCACAATATAAACACATATCCTGTGCTCAAATATATAAAATAAAAATAATAATAATAACAATGCTGCCAGCTGACACTAATTAAGTTAAATCACAACACTTATCAATACCATAAATAAACAGCGCAGCGCAACAAAAATAAGTCTCTAGTACGGAATCTCAACATCAAAATATCAAAAAAGTGCTATACACATCTATTACAATTAAAATGTCCAACAGATATGATAGTCCAGATATGCTTTAATCACCAACTACTGTACATCACCAACCTCATCTGCAGATATCACCCAAATCGTCCTCTCTGCTTCTCCCCGGATCTGCTGCTCTCTAGATCCCTTGTTACCTCCTCTAATGTTCACCTCCAGGACTTCTCCAGAGTCTCTCCCATCCTCTGGAACTCTCTGCCCCAGTATGTCCGGTCAGCCTCTACCCTGTCCCCCTTTAGGCAATCCTTGAAAACACACTTATTTAGGGAAGCCTACCTCACTTTTACCTAAGAACTGTACCGAGTCACCTCCATCAAATCATCCCCTGCAGCTATTACCTTTTGTACCACCTCCCCCTCCCTTTAAATTGTAAGCTCCATGAGCAGGGCCATCCCAAACTTTTCTGTATTGAACTGTATGTATAAGTACTATAATTTCATTCTCCCCCTTTATATTGTAAAGTGCTGGGTAAACTGGTGGAGCTATATTAAGCCCGAAAAAGAAAAATATAGTAATAATATTAGATGTTTATTGCACTTTTTTGATATTTTGGTGTTGATATTCAATACAAGAGACTTATTTTTGTTGCGCTGCACTGTTTTCTATCCCTTTATAATAAATGTATGACGATAGCAATTTTTGGTATTCCCATGGTAACAAATAGGAGAGTGTTTTTTAAGTGATGAAGAACAAAACCACAGTCATAGCAGTGTGCAAAGCTACTATAAGATCCAGCAGCATAGGACCAATATTTAGATAATGTGCATAAGAATTTAACCAAACAACAATGCAGTGAAACGTATTTACTAAGGAAGTTGAGAATTGATTGAAGATCCACTTTAATTATCCAGTCATACAAAAAACAAATTACTGTTGACCTACATGTATTTAATCTAAAAATGAGACTGCATTCCCACTTGAGCTGATCCTCTTTGGTAGTTTTATGGCTTTTTTTTTTGTTTGTTGGAGTGTTTGTACAGGTATTTTTGAGCATTTTTTGTAGGTGTTTCAGGCTTGAGCATTCTATTTTAATTTTAGCCAATGGGAAAACAATGCCCGATGTGTGTATTTTCATGAGTTTTTCAGGTGCTCCAGTTGAAGTCCGTTGGGTCAAAAATGCTTGAAGCTTGTAGCTGAAAAGAAAATCATGTACCTTTTTGGGCTGCCAGCTTCAAAGCTTCAAGAGAAACCAAGATCTGACACAATCAAAAACCATGGTATGTTGCATGTCAAGTATTTTGGAGCTTCAAATTAGAAAATGGTCAGGCGTAAATGGGGCTTGATTGGGAAAAGAGTGAAGATGCTCAGCACCTTTAGTAAATCAGTCTCACTACAGGCATGTCAGTTAGAGGGAAACTTATGCTCTATACACTCATTAATGTAGGACCACATACCAGTCTTACCTTTTGAAGCATGCTGTTTGTGGGAGGTGATGAGGTACAGGGTTGGGGTGGTACCCACAATTGGAGAGTAAGGCCATGTAGAGAGGATTGAGTCATGTGACTTGCAGTGATGCTTTTTTAAATTAACAAATGTTTTCCATCATTTTCAAATTATCTGTAGAAACTTGATTTAACAAATAAAAATGTAATACAGCTTGCATGCATTACATGAAATCTCAGTAATGCCTGCATGCTTTCTGTCAGCCTTTACAAATTGACTTTTCCTTCTCTGCTAGGAGAAAATCAGGGAGGCATGTTACTCACATTCCTGAGCCATTCAGCTCTTATTTAGGGCCTTGTGTACACATGATTTTGTTCATGTCACAACTGCCTATCTCCCTGTACAAGCCAATGGAAGTACTAAAGCAGCTGAAACAGTTTGATGCAGCTTAGAGGAAGGTCAGATGCAAGTTAGAAAGAGACCAGCTGCAGATCCAATGCACATGTAAAGGAACAGTGAATTACTGTACCTTAGAAGTATTTCAAACTGGTCTTGAATGCAAGCTGAATACACCTAAAAACACATTGCATTTGCCCATCAACACAAGCCCCATAAACATATATGCTGTAAGAAAAAGTCTTCAGAGACCACTAAGCAGAAAATGGTATATGAGAAATGTTAAGATGCAATATTTTTATTTGCCTGATTCAAAACACTAAGACAGAAATAAAGAAATCCTATAAATAGGACTATACTTCCCTTTTTATAATAAAAAAAAATGAATTCATGCAGTTCATACACCTTTATCAAACTGAAGACAAATAGGCTGGTGACGTTGCAATGGAATTGTCGCCTTCCAAGGGAAGTTTCTCTTAGCTTAGTAAATGCAGTGTAAATTGTTTGACAAGGAATGCCCAATCTCAAACAAGAAAAATATAAAAAAAAAATTATCCTTGCACATGATGGGCTGGTGAAAGTCAGCAGAGCTTCACCTCATTCACTAAGTTAAGGAACATTTCCTTACAGAGTCAACAGCCTATTAGCTTTTTCGCAAATTAACCCCGATGTTTCTTTTGCAATGATAAATATTGGCTTATTACTGGAAATGCCATCTTACGTTTGTTTTTTTGCAATGAGGCCCCATTACATATGATATAATCACTGGTATAAGCACATTAAAACAGCTTACATTTTTTTCCATTACCTTTTATTTTGAGCTAGATTTTATGCACACATTTCATGTGATAGTACACTCGATTATCAGACAATATTACTTATTTAATAAAATGGTAAAAAGAGCAAGAGGGAATTGCAAAGTGCCATAATCCATAGCAATTATATTTTAAAGAGTAACTCCACTTTTGTTGAGAAAAAAAACATTCCCCTCCCGGTGATCTATGTATATTACAAGGATTTTAACAAATTTTGTTGCAAATTCCTACCTTTTGTTATTCTGAAGAAATCTCCATGTGTTTGTTTGTGTCCATGTGAAAAGTGGATCTAATGGGAGTGGTTTCTTACTTATCAATCAGCTGCTGCACCTTCAGGGCTCTAATGAGGAAAATTGCGGAGTCTGCATCACTTTAGACATGATTTCCTATTGAGAGTATCTTAGCAAAAATTATATTCTGTGTACAGAACTCCTACAGGTAGCCAAATTGCATTTTATTCTACAGAAAATTACAGAGCTGCAGATTGAAAAGGAAAGGTAACTTTTAATTACATCTAATTACAATATGATCAATTGTATATGGTGTATATTTATTTTTTATTTGCTATTTTTTTCCCACAAAAATTGAGTTACCCTTTAAATACTGACAATTTTAAGTCAGGTGACCACTCATTGCACACACATAAACAATACTGAACATATGCTTTCTATACATATGTTCAGAGTTTGACAATCAAGTTTGTAGGCATGATAAATTAATTGAGTTATAATTGCAGCAGGGTGAAATTGTTTGAATATAAGAAGCACAGTTCCTGTAGACATAGCACTAAAGGAAAACCAGAACACTCTTTGTGTGGCATCCCAACATTGATGCACCCTGTTTGTGCAGAAGCTGTATGTCACATATTATGTACAGGGATGAGCTGAACATACCTAGGTTTGGTTTGACACAAGCTAGCCAAACATAATAGACACCCACAGCTCCTGGACAGTCAGTAAATGTGTTTCACACATCAGTGCTTATTCGTTCAGTAATTAATAAATACTGATGTGTGAAGCGTGTTTACTGACTGTCCTGTAGCTGTGTGTGCCTTTTGTGATTGTATCTACACTGCATCAATAAAGAAGCCATATTTTGTTTGTTGAAGTGCCGCCACTTCTGTTCTCCATTCCTACTGATCCCAGCTGTTGACTGGGCTGACACCCAGTTACTATTGGCATTTTGGATCTTATAAAGGTTGGCCTTGGAGCAGTGTGTACCCCACTTGCTTTTTCCCTGCTCGTGGAGCTTACAATCTAAAGGGAAGGGGAGGTGGTACAAAAGTTAATAACTGCAGGGGATGATCTGATGGATGCTTCAATGGGGAAATGTTTTTTTAGGGCGGCTTAAAGGGCAATATTGGAGATTACCAACATTCATATAGTATAACCCTCTTACCTGAGCTTACCCAATATTGGTAGTGATAATATTCCACCCCCTTTCAAATGCCTTCTTATTCATATTCTACTGGCTGCTAGACTAGTTATAGTACATCACTGGAAAACTCCTGATCCTCTTACCAGAGCTGAGGTGATTACCTTGGTACACACCCATTGTACATATGAATGTATGCTAGCTTTCGATAGGTGTGCCTACTCACAGCATTGGGCGATTGGTGTCATTGGACTATTTGATATGATCAGATATATGACCCTGCACATTGAAGGTCTTATACATGTGCCTAGTTTTTATTTATTTTTTGCCTGACCACCCTGGGTTACCCAATATATCTATGAATCTTTTTGGTTATTCTTACCAACTAAAATGTATTTTACTATTTGTAGCATTTACCTATCATTAACCCTTTGTATGTGGAATTGACAGTACAACTTATATTTCTGTTCTCTGTTTTGGAAATTTTGGAATTTTTCAATAAAAATTAATTGAAACTAAAAGGGTAACATTGAACATACAAAAATCCTTTAAATTATTTGCTTAGGGAATGCCTTAAAGCTGTACATCATTTCACAGAACATTACTATTCTCAGGGACAGCACCAGCAACACCGTATTGTGCATCACATAAATTGCATGTGTAATCATTTTATTTACTTTTATACTATTCCTTGGATTACAAACAGCAGCAGCCACACAAAATGATTGTTTACCATAAAGCTAATTTTTCAAAGACGACTGGTGTAGTAGTAGTAATAGACCATTGCTAAACATTGTTAAAATAAGTCACATAGCTAAGCGTGTGATCTTCTTTTCAGTACAACACTGTATTGTGTAAAAGTTTAACAAGATGTCAACTCAGAGTACACCAAAACACCTCAAAACCACAAACCCACACTCTAGACATGAGACAGTTGGTAAGGCGAAATAAAAAGACAGAGCCAAACATATGTGATGGCTGGAGAATATGTAAGCAGTTTGATTGGGGCCCTGAGCAGAGAGAGAGAGATAAGAATTTTTTCATCATATTTCAAAGACAGCAGCCACAAATATTGTATGGGCTTGCTGCACATTACCCTAGCATTTGTACTTGGCCACTGTGTTAGAGAAAGAGAGGGGGCATATGTTATTGAGAAAATAAAAATAAAAACTTTATGTCACAGTATGATCTGGAAATATTTTATGGACAAACTTCACACTTTGTAAGTGTTTTTACTAGCCCACATTGGAAGGCAGAGAGACTTGGAGGATGTTATATGCAACTTTATTAGGTCAAAATATTCCAGAGCCACAAGCAAGAAAAA
The DNA here is from genome assembly GCA_037952925.1 of Lithobates clamitans. Lineage (NCBI taxonomy): Eukaryota > Metazoa > Chordata > Amphibia > Anura > Ranidae > Lithobates > Lithobates clamitans. Next base: position 4,749,374 of record JBBGZY010000281.1, read on the forward strand.
CACTGATTAAACTGATTAATTGGGCAGTAAGTACAGCCCTATTTCAGAGGGTTGGAGCACACAGATTTCATCTTAAATAAATAAAAGTATGGTTTTTAGATTGAAGACTGAGAAATGGTACAAAGTTGCAGCAGATATTTTCAAGCCTTTTTGATAGTCTGCTATTTTAAAAGGAGAGAGCAGGCAGATTTCATGTCTAAAAAAACTATCTATTTCCTAAGATTGAAGACCTAAAAATTGTACGGTTTTGCAATACACCTTTTAAAACTTTCTGGACTAGACTGCCATTTCTGATGGAGAACGCATGCACATAGCAACTGGAAATAAAAAAAAATGGAAAAGATGTTAAAAATTTCCACTACAGATATTATGCCTAAATGCACAGACTTCAATTGTAGAACAATTGAGTGAGTGTATAACAGCTGGAAATAAAAAAAATTGTGTCTTGTTCAGAGACTGATGAGGTCAAAATTTTACAGTTTAGCACCACAGATATTAATCCTGTATAGACAGGCTGCAGTCTCTGACTGACTGAGTGGACATTTAAGAGATTTGCATACCTCTTTGAGCCTTTCTTGGATAGGCCATCATTTCTAATGGAGAACAATTAAATTGCATCTGAAAAAAACAATTAATAATTTGTTCAGGAGACTTAAAGTGATAACTTACACTCTGGTTTTAAAAAATATATTTACATATGCATTCTTAACTCAAAAGTTACATTATATTGCTCTCAGTCTCCAATTTTTTTTTTTTTTTGCTGCTGTGATGTAGCTTCCTGTTAGACAGTGGCTATATTCATTATCCATGGTCCCACTGTATGTAGGAACACCCTCTTTTGCTCGCGCATGAGATGGACCAGAAACTATGAACTAGAAGATTTGTAATGTGTATATAGCAATGCATGACTGCAACTAACATGCACTGCTCATTCCAAACAAACAAAGGTGAGGGGGAAAAGGAGAAGTTTGAGTGCTCACGGGAGATACAAAAAAAGCCAGAAAAACACAGTAATAAATTATTTAATGAAAAATAGATTACAGGACCATATTGCATCTGTAAATGAAAATATGAGTGCCTTGATTCAGAGACTGAAAAGGGAGAAATTGCACAGTTTAGCCTCAGCACTATGAAGTCTTTTTGGCCATTCCATGAATTCTTAGCAGGTATATTGCATCTAGAACGAAAAAAATAGTGTACATTTGTTTCAAATTTAAAAGAAAAAAATTGCAGATATTTGAAGCAACCCATTTAAGTTTGTATTGGATAGCATGCCATTCCTGAGGGAGAGAGCAGGCACACTGCAACTGGAAAGTAAAAAATAATGTATTTTTAGGAGATTGGAGACTGAAAAATGTTACAGATTTACAGCACGGATCTTCAATTGATTATAAAGCTTTGATGTATTTTAAATAAAATAACAACATGTCATACTTACCTGCTCCGTGCAATGGTTTTTCCTCTTCTAGGGTCACCCAGCAGCACTCCTGGATCCTCCTCCGCCAAGTGCCCTCATAGAAAGCTGCTCTCTATGAGGGAACTCATGCGGGCTCACTTCTGAGCCACCCTGTCTACGCCTATTGACATAGACAGCATGGCTGGGCCCCGCCAGCTGCTCCCTTCTCACAAAAAGTAATTGCCAACAGCAGGAACTAATGGCTCCCACTGCTATAAATTTTCCCTGTGAGGAGGGGCAGAGCCACTGCTATCATGCACAGTGCTGTATCAAGATTGGGCTCATGGAAGTGTAAGGAGGTTAGAGTGGATCCTGTTGCACTGAAGGCTTTTTACCCTAATGCATCAAGTCTTTCGGAATGAGCCACAATTTCTTACAGATTGAGCATACATATTGCTTTACAAAAAATAGTGTCTATTTGTTTCAAATTGAAAAGAAAAAAATGCACAAATCTGCGCACATCTTTGAAGCCTTTCTTTAATAGGCCACAATTCTTAAGGATGAGAAAAAGCACATTGCATATAGAGGCTAAAGATGCAAAATGAGTACAGATTAGCACCCCAGATAATAAGTGTGATCAGGCTGCAATTTCTGAGCAAATAATTGTGCATATTGCATCTTGAATTAAAAAGATTGGCTTTTTTGTGTCAAATAAAAATAAAAAACATGAACAAATTTGTACCACACCTTTGAAGCCTCAAAATTTCTGAGGGCGATAGCAAATACATTACATCCAGGAGCAAAAATTACTTACTATCTTGTTTTCGAAACTGAAGATAAGAAAAGGTTAGAGATTTGCACCACAGATATCAGGCATGTATGGCCAGGCTGCAATTTCTACGCGGTAAGCTGGCATATTGCATCTGAAACAAAAAATGTAGCTGTTTGTGTACAAGTAAAAAAATAATTTAAAAAAATAATTTAACAGAATATAAATATTGAAAAAAAATTGCACTACACTTTTCACGCCTGCAATGGGTAGTGCACAGATTCTGATTATCCTTACTACCTTAATTGGATACTTATTCTTTCCACTGTATCTTATTAAAATTATGTAATTCACTGATATTGCATCCATTTATCTTAGACCCTTTGGAAGTCACCACCTGACCATCATTGTGTGTTCACTATGAACATTGGCAATCTGTGTTCTGGGGGGTCTGTGTATGCGCCCTGCTGACATGCGGCTCCAAATTACCTCATCTCTCGGAACAGACAACCCTATTAGGCCCTGGCCCCATAGTTACTACATCTCATTGCATTGACTCAATGTAAGTATTCAGGGCGGGCTAATCTGCCTTTCCCTGTTATGACCAGTTACAACTAGATTAATTATATTGTGTTATTCTTTATAGATATTCTTGAGCATCCTCCCCTGATGAGTTTTCACACACGAAACGCGTCGAGAATTTAGGATGCAGACATATTCCTGTACTAGACAATCAATACAGATTATCATCTACAAATTAATCATGTCTTTACTTTATATCATTCCTATTTCCTTTGCAATGTGCTGCCTATATGACATATGTATATACATGAATTTATAGAATGCACCAATCAAATATTCCAGACCACCATGTGGTGCCAAGTTGATATATATCTATGTATCCTTGATGTCCATGTTGCATACGCACATATGTGTGTGTGAATAATATGAAATGATATTTTTTATACTTTTTTTATGTGTCTTCTATTACTGACATGTATTCTCTACATTTTTCCATGTTCAATAAATATGTCCTTTTACCAATTTACCTCCACAATGTCAATAGCCTCATTCAAAGTCCCAATTGTCTTTCTTTATCCACTTGAACCAGGGATGGAGGTATACCACATATGTACTTCATCTAAAGTCCCAAAAAAAAATTCTCCCCCCTCTTTCTCGTTAACTAAATAACAATGAAATTGTATTGTTTGCAGAAGCTTTTTATAAATTAAACTGAATTATTTGCTAAACTGAATCATATCATAGGATGATATTATGTTTTAGAGGAAGAGAGTAGACATATTTCACTCAGAAATATTAGCTGAAAGTTTATTTTTCCAGAGACACTGTATAAATTTTGTATACGGTATATTTGAGAAACGGAGTCTCAACCTTTTTTTATAGAAAGCAATTTGAGAGGCAAAGAGTAGGCATTTATCAGGCAGAAAAATTAGGTCAAAATTTTGTACTACAATATTATATAACAAATTTAACAGATTTGATGCACAGACTCACATCTTTTTAAATTCAAGTTAATTTCAGAAGTCAATTTCAGAAGTGAAAGTCATATTTCAGTCAGCAATAAGCAGACTGTTTTCAAAGATACTATATTTTATAATAGTAATGATATGCTGAACTGAATCTCTTCCTTTTTATTAGGAGCGAGTATTACAGTTAGGGATGAGCCGAACAACCCCCCCCCTGTTCGGTTTGCACCAGAACTTGCGAACATGCGAACACCATTAAAGTCTATGGGACACGAACATGAAAAATCAAAAGTGCTAATTTTAAAGGCTTATATGCATGTTATTGCCATAAAAAAGTGCTTGGGAACTGGGTACTGCCCCAGGGGACATGTATCAATGCAAAAAAAAGTTTTAAAAACAGACTTTTTTCAGGAGCAGTGATTTTAACCATGCTTAAAGTGAAACAATAGGAATGAAATATTCCTTTAAATATCGTGCCTGGGGAGTGTTCTTAGTATGCCTGTAAAGTAGCACATCTTTCCCATGATTAAACAGTACCACAGCAAAATCACATTTCTAAAGGAAAAAATGTCATTTAAAACGGCTTGCTGCTGTAATGAATTGTTGGATCCCGGCAATATAGATAAAAATCATTGAAAAAATGACATGGCCCCCCCCCCAACCCCCAGTCCATTACCAGGCCCTTTGGGTCTGGTATGAATATTAAGGGGAACTCCGCACCAACATTTTTAAAAAAACATTGCGTGGGGTCCCACCAAAATCCATACCAGGCCCCATCATACCAGGCCCCATAATGTTCGGTATTCGGCGAACGGGCAAACACCCGATGTTCGAGTCGAACTTACGTTCAACTCGAACATTAGGCTCATCCCTAATTACTGTTATTAATGCAACTATAACAATAAAATTACACAGTTATATCATCCATTTAAGTAGGTTTAAATATTGAAAGTGGAGCCCAAAATCTTAAATTCTACTGTTATTTTTTAATAGATAATTTAAAATTATACAGATCAGCTGCACAAAATCTTATTATTTTTCATGGGTAGCAATTGAAAAGGGAAGAGCAGGTAGATTGCATCTTTATTAAAGGGTGAAAAAAATTGAAAAAAGTTTAGATTAGTGCCACAGATATTAAGCCCGTGTGGTCAGGCTTTAATTTCTGAGTGACTGAGTGTGCATATTGCAATTAGAAATTAAAAATGTGTGTCTTTTTGTGTCAAATAAAAAAAAAAACATGAACCAATTTGCACCACAGCTTTGAAGCCTTAACTGGCTAGGTCACAATAGAAGTCCTTAATGGTATACTGTATTTAAACTGTAATGTTTCACTGGAGGATGTAAACTTCAATGAGCTATAGGTGGTGCAGGGATCTGCAGGCATCATCCTGGTATCAACATTTTTAGTAGCTGATTCCCTGTAAAGTAGAAGTGATTTGAGTGACTCTATAGGTCCCCCCTGCCACCACCTTTTCCAGGCTCTCCTGTCAGATCAGGGAGTCCTGGATCACATTTGGTACACTAAACAGAGAGAGAGGAACTGACATTGTTCCTCCCTCTCTGTGACCCGGAAGCAACAAGGATTTCCTCACTTCCGGTTTTGATTCTTTGTTTACCTGGGTATTACTGGTTAGTGAAGAAGCCAATAAGACCGATCTGTGTCTGATCGTCTGCACTGGAGGCCAGAGAAGAGATCTGGGGTCTAATATATCCCTCCCTGTAGAGAACCTGTCACAGCCCATGCTTTCACAAGGGATGTTGTTCATCCCTTGTGAGAGCAATAAAGTTGATTAAAAAAAAACGAAAGGGAAAGTGTAAAAAAGAGTTTTAAGTAAAATAAATAAGAAACTAAAGTATTTTTTAAAGCGCCCCTTCCCACTGTGCACGCACGCAAATGCGAACACATATGTAAATCCCACACGCATATGTAAAAGGTGATCTCACCACACATGTGAGGTATCCCTGCAAAGGTCAGAGCGAAAGCAATAATTCTAGTACCAGACCTCCTTTGTAACTATAAACCGGTAACCTGTAAAGGCATTTAAAACAATGCCTATGGAGATTTTTAATAAACATATTCAGAACTTGTGCTAAAGTATTAAATCAAAATAAATACAGTGGGGCAAAAAAGTATTTAGTCAGCCACCAATTGTGCAAGTTCTCCCACTTAAAAAGATGAGAGGCCTGTAATTGTCATCATAGGTATACCTCAACTATGAGAGACAAAATGTGGAAACAAATCCAGACAATCACATTGTCTGATTTTTGAAAGAATTTATTTGCAAATTATGGTGGACAATAAGTATTTGGTCAATATCAAAAGTTCATCTCAATACTTTGTTATATATCCTTTGTTGGCAATGACAGAGGTCAAACGTTTTCTGTAAGTCTTCACAAGGTTGTCACACACTGTTGCTGGTATGTTGGCCCATTCCTCCATGCAGCTCTCCTCTAGAGCAGTGATGTTTTGGGGCTGTCGCTGGGCAACACGAACTTTCAACTCCCTCCAAAGGTTTTCTATGGGGTTGAGATCTGGAGACTGGCTAGGCCACTCCAGGACCTTGAAATGCTTCTTACGAAGCCACTCCTTCGTTGTCCGGGCGGTGTGTTTGGGATCATTGTCATGCTGAAAGACCCAGCCACGTTTCATCTTCAATGCCCTTGCTAATGGGAGGAGGTTTGCACTCAAAATCCCACGATTCATGGCCCCATTCATTCTTTCATGTACACGAATCAGTCATCCTGTTCCCTTTGCAGAGAAACAGCCCCAAAGCATGATGTTGCCACCCCAATGCTTCACAGTAGGTATGGTGTTCTTTGGTTGCAACTCAGCATTCTCTCTCCTCCAAATACGACGAGTTGTGTTTCTACCAAACAGTTCTACTTTGGTTTCATTTGACCATATCACATTCTCCCAATCCTCTTCTGGATCATCCAAATGCTTTCTAGCAAACCTCAGACGGGCCCGGACATGTACTGGCTTAAGCAGGGGGACACGTCTGGCACTGCAGGATCTGAGTCCCTGGCGGCGTAGTGTGTTACTGATGGTAGCCTTTGTTACGTTGGTCCTAGCTGTCTGTAGGTCATTCACTAAGTCCCCCCGTGTGGTTCTGGGATTTTTGCTCACAGTTCTTGTGATCATTTTGACCCCACGGGGTGAGATCTTGCGTGGAGCCCCAGATCGAGGAAGATTATCAGTGGCCTTGTATGTTTTCCATTTTCTAATTATTTCTCCCACAGTTGATTTGTTCACACCAAGCTGCTTGCTTGTGGATCTACTGAGGAAGGCCTGTGATTGGTCAATACGCATCTAGAAGGGAGACGCTGATAGTCACGTTCAGCCAGGCACTGTATATGTGGACACAATGGTGCTACTCTGGAGGTTTTTATGTGATTTTAAAAGTTTTTATCTTGTAAGTGCAACTTGTCTGTTTGGGGGCTTTGAATAAATTTGTATACGGAGAACACTATGGCCTTTATACTTATTATTTACATGTCCTGAACTCATGGAATATTGAGCTGGGAGATGATCCGTTTCTTTGGATATTAATGAGCTTAGTTAACAATAAGAAAAGAGCCATCTGGATTACCCACCATTGATTGGGAAGAGGAAGTGAGAGCAAAGAGCTCGTGGGGAGATCCGCATATAAGTTCTGACTCATCTGGGAGGTGAGCGCGTATTTTTACTGGTGGTGGTGCACACTCCTTTTGAGGAAGAACAATCACTGTGGTGGAATTGTGTGGATACACTAATCACAAGAAGAGTTTTTTATGTTTTATTTCTTCATTTTTTCATTTTATGGACTATTCATTTATATGTAGGATTTATTTATTTTAGAGATTTGCACTTTATATTTATAATTTTACACATAACACTACATTTATTTATTTACTATCCATTTTGAAATTAGTGTGGTGTACCACTTGCAATGTTTGGCAGCTGTGCACGTTTATTATTAGGCTATCTTATTTAAACATCACAATTTTTTACTTGTGGCGCTGATTGTTTCATCTTATAATAGTACTGACCTATCTGATTCCTATACGGACCACTACACTAACCTACTTGATTTCAACACTGACCAACCTGATTCCTTTACTGACCATTACACACTACACTGACCACTATACTATACTGTCCACTACACTGAGAACTACACTGACCACTATACTGTCCACTACACTACACTGACCACCATACTAGACTGTCCACTACACTACACTGACCACTATACTGTCCACTACACTGACCACTATACTGTCCACTACACTATACTGAGCACTATACTGTCCACACCACTACACTGACCACTACACTGTACTGTCCACTACACTGACCACTATACTGTCCTCTACATTATACTGTCCACTACACTGACCACTACACTGACCACTACACTGACCACTATACTGTCAACTACACTGACCACTATACTGCCCTCTACACTATACTGTCCACTACACTACACTGTCCACTACACTACACGGTCCACTATACTGACCACTACACTGTCCACTACACTGAGAACTACACTGTCCACTACACTACACTGACCACTATACTGACCACTACACTGTCCACTACACTGAGAACTACACTGTCCACTACATTACACTGACCACTACAATGTCCACTACACTGAGAACTACACTGTCCACTACACTACACTGACCACTATACTGTCCACTACACTATACTGTCCACTACACTGTCCACGACACTACACTGTCCACTATACTGTCAACTACACTATACTGACCACTACACTCCACTGAGAACTACAATACACTGACCACTACACTGTCCACTACACTGACCACTATACTATACTGTCCACTACACTACACTGACCACTATACTGTCCATTATACTACACTGACCACTATACCATACTGTCCACTATACTATACTGTTCACTATACTATACTATACTGTCCACTACACTATACTGACCACTACACTGTCCACTATACTGTCTACTACACTACACTGACCACTATACTGTCTACTACACTACACTGACCACTATACTGTCTACTACACTACACTGTCCACTACACTACACTGACCACTATACTGTCCACTACACTATACTGACCACTACTGGTCAGCAGCGTGCTGGGCTGGTTATCAGCATGGCTCTCTCTGGTTAGCAGCGTGGCTCTCTCTGGTGGCTCTGATTAGCAGCGTGGCTCTCTCTGATGGCTCTGGTTAGCAGCGTGGCTCTCTCTGGTGGCTCTGGTTATCAGCGGGGCTCTGGTTAGCAGCCTAGCTCTCTCTGGTTAGCAGCATGGCTCTCTCTGGTTAGCAGCGTGACTCTCTCTGATTAGCAGCGTGGCTTTCTCTGCTTAGCAGGGTGGCTATTCATTTGGCTTCCCCCGGTACACTCCTCTCTTTCTGTTTCTGTCTTTTGGAGCAGTTACAGTATAGCACTCATTCCCCTAGCTTGTTTCTGGTTCCTGGGCTCTCTCTTTTTTTCCGCAGCAGAGTGCGTGCTGGGAGCTGTAGTCTCCTCCCTGTTGAAAACAATGGGTCACCAATCTTTTGGGACTACATGTCCCATGATGCTCCAGTAGTCTGCTGTGATTGGCCTATGCTTTGGCCAATGGGGAGGGAAAAGGAATGGGCAGGAAGCTGGGCGGCGAACCTAATGAGAGAGCCGCTCTCTCTTCTCCTGCACTGCTGACAGGAGAAAAGGGGATCTAGCAGGGGAAACATTCTGATTTCACAGCTCGCCTCCCCCGTTACACCTCCACTGTCATCGCTTCACTGATGGAGGCGGGGGCGGAGGGGGGGTCTTGACAGCACCCACTAATACTGCAAGCTTCCTTTATGTCACCCGGGAGCGGTCCACCTCCCCGCACCCACAAACCAATGCCACTGCTCCCATCCTGCCTCCAACCAGCCTCTCAGTGTGTGATGCGGGCGAGGGAATACGGGGTGCCTGTCAGGGGGAGTATCTCCTCTGACAGGGCACATAGTTGCAGGTGTAGCTATTAGGGTCTAATGTGTCCAGCCAGATTTTAGAAGCACATGGCCAGCACTTCACCTGCACCACCTTTCCTCCAGTAAATAGTACCGCCCAGGGCATCCGCCCCTACGCCCCCCCCCCTTGTACCGGCCCTGGTGATTAGTGCCATATACAGTACATCAATGTGTTTGTGCCATAAAAAATGCAACAAAAATATATATAATATAATATGCACAAATCTATAAAATGCTTGGTGCTTATATGAAAAAAGTGTAATGGTGCTCCAAACTTTGCAGTTTGTGTGAGGTGACTCCCCCTTCGGTGACCCCACTCACCAGAAACAATGGACCCTCAGCTTTGCAATCTGGGGTCAAAAAAGCAGTGCCCCACACTCCATAGATGGGGAAATAGAGAAAAACCTCATAGTGAAATACCGCTAAAATAAGTTATCAAGCGCAATAAAGGCGCCACTTACAGGATACCTGGCAAAAACAGGCATCAGTGAAAACATCCGAGTTCGCCGCTGTATGGCGTGCGTTCCATGGAGGCAGAAATTGTGTCAATGGTTTACATAAACCAGAAGTGCGTCTATGCATTTCACCCCTCCTCCAGGGCATCATCAAAGGACATCATTTTCGGTTCCTTGCAATCTGTTTACCACTCCTCCCTCTGGAGAGAACGAAGTGACCAATTATGATCTTTTTTAAAAAATATTTTTTATTAGTCTTATGACAGACAAACCAAAAAAAAAAAAGAGAAAAAAAAAAAAAAAAACTATATGCTTTACAAAAACAAAAACAAAACTTGGGCAATCATAGGTATACAGCATCAAATACTAGGCTTGTGCATTTGGGAGACTTATGATAATACATTGTTTAAGCATCCACCAATTATGATCAGTGTAAAAACACCAACTTCCTCCTCTACAACATAATTTCCTGTTGCCAAATATATATAAAGAACTTTAATATAAACAGAAGCCGTAATGGCAAACATGACTTTTGGCTATCATACTACAATAAATCATATAATGCAATAGACATTTACAAAAGATTTCCAATACATGATTAAAAATTACTTGAGTATGAACAAAATAAAAAATACAAAAATGGAAATAAAAAAAAAAAAAAAAAAAATTAAATTAAACTAAATAATTCATAAATAAATAAATAAATAAAAATATAAATACAAATTTAAAAAAAATAAAATTAAATTAAAATTAAAACTGAAAATTAATAAAAAAAAAAATAAAGATAAAAAATGAAAGTTAAAAAATTGAAAATAAAAAAATAAAATAAAAATAATATATATATCTAGACAATTTATTAGAAAAAACACCTCTTAAATAATATTACTAATTGGACAGGAAGCAATTAAGATCCAACTCAATATTGAGGCCATGGGGACTGAAGCCTATGTACCCATTGGGTCTCATTCTGTGAGAAAGCTCTCTTAGAATCGGATCCTCTCCAATGTTCCTCCACCCTATCTATCCCACAGAGTATAAGGCCTCTTGGATCCCTATTATGGAACAATATAAAATGATTAGATAGACTGTGATGCTTATAGCCATTTTTGATTCTATTAACATGCTCCCTGAGCCTTATCCTCAATTTCCTTGTGGTCCTCCCCACATACTGGAGACCGCAGGGACAGGACAAAAGGTAAGTGACATGTGTGGTCCCACAAGTGATGAATTTTTTTATTTCAGACTTCCTACCGTGAGAATAGGAACTAAAGTGGGTAGTTTTCCTTTTCCTATGTTTAGAGGTCTTACACATCACACATTTGCCACAGCTGAAAAAAACTGTTTGATCTAGAAAGGTGAATAACTTCTTGGGAGGATTAATAACATTATGTGCCAATTTTAGCCTGTTGGTGGTTTAGTATAAAGAAACCTAGGTTATGCAAGCAGGATACTTTTAAGCTCTTTGTCTTTCAGTAGCAGAGGCCAGTGTTCCCTAATTATCTTTTCAAACTGTCTATACTGGCGATTAAAGCCAGTCAGAAAAGTCACACCGTAATCTTTCTTCTTTTTGACTTTGTTTTGAAACAAAATTTCCCTATCCATCTCTCCAATGGTTTCTTCAGTTCTTTTTAGATCTTTTAAATTATATTCCTTTTCATGAAATCGTTCCAAAATCAATTCTGCTTGTATATCATAATTTTCTTTTTTGTTGCAATTCCTTCTTACCCTTAGCATCTGGCTTTTAGGAATGCCACCTAGCCACCTAGGATGGTGGCAAACTACCTAATGGAATGTAGCTATTTCTATCTATATCCTTAAAGAAAGTCCTCGTAAATAGTTTTCCATTTTATTTATATATGGTGAGATCCAGGAAATTCACCATTTGGTGATTATACGTTTCTGAGAAGTAAATACCACAAGTGTTAGTTCCCATTTCCTCGAGAAAACTACAGAACGATTTTTGTGATCCTGCCCATACTATCACAATGTCGTCTATGTATCTCTTGTAGAATCTGAACTCTGGTATATTTCTGTCATAAATGGCTTCCTTCTCCCACCGACTCATAAAAAGTTTTGCCACTGATGGGGCATATTTAGCCCCCATAGCAACACTCCTTTTCTGTCTATAATATGTAATATGTTTTCTCATACCAGAAAATATTATGGCTCATTGCCAAATCAAGGCCCTGTAGGAGGATTTCCTTCTGTTTCTGTTTAATGTTAGTACTTCCCAATGCCCACTCAACAGCCTTCAAGGCATGATGCTGCTGAATGTTGGTATAAAGGGAATTCACATCTACGCTCGCCAAAATATGATCATCATCTACTGTCATGGGTTTAATCAATTCAATCAGATCTTAACTGTCTTTTAAATATGCAGGACATTTTTGGGTAAGCGGTTGCAAAAAACAATCCAAATATTTCCCCAGTCTAGAGAACAGTGAGTCAACTCCACTGATTATAGGTCTACCTGGGAGTCTAAATGGATTCTTATGCATTTTAGGTAACTGGTAAATAACATGAACTGTATCCTCCCACTAATCTGTCCAATTCTTCCAAGTAGTCAGTTTTATTTAAAATGAGCATCCCCCCTTTGTCAGCTGACCTAATAACTATGTTCTGATGTGCTGATACTCCTCTATGGGTTGATCCTCTGGTGGACTATTCTTTACATAAAACTTTTTAATATTAATTTTTCTTACAAATTTTTGGAAATCAATAAAAACATCAAATTTGTTTAAATTCCTGTCTAAAGCAAATTTAAGACCCAATTCTAAAATTTTGCGTGCATCTGCTGAAAAAATAACATCACTCAAATAGTAAATTCTTTCCATTATGTTGACTTTTGCCTCCCCTGCATCCTCTTGACCTTCTCTTCTTTATCCATCTGGATATGGTTGATTAGGTGCCATGGGGTACCACGGTCTCAATTCCTCCTCTCTCCTGCCTGGTGGGTTGTGATCCTTCCCACGTCCCCTGGGATTGGGTCCCCCTCTCCCCCTCATGCGCGGCCCCTCAGCTCCTCTGAAAATCCCCTTGATAATTAATGGTATGCTATTCTTGACCCCTATTAGGGGGAGGGTAATAACTGGAATGGTTAGGGGTCTAAGAAGGATCACCATAACCTCCCCTATGATCATAACCTCTCTGGTTATGAAACCCTTTATTGGGTGGATGAGGATAATCATACCTAAGGGGTTCACATCTATTATAAGTACGAACTCGGATGTTTTCACTGATGCCTGTTTTTGCCAGATATCCTGTAAGTGGTGCCTCTGTTAGGTACCTGGTAGGAGAGCCTGACTTGTAGGAGAAGACCTCTCATACAACGCTGGTTCAGGAGCCACTGGAGTGGGGACAGTGGTCTCCTGAGCGCAGTGGGGTAGGAGTGCCTGTTGAGCTGAGTCTCTGATGCAGAAGAGGTGAAGATCCCGCAGGGATGGCTGGACTGCAGATCAGATGAGACTGGAAGCAGCAGACTGGAACACTTGAATGTGCAGAGGTCTCTGGAGCTGAAGCTGAAGGTGCAACAGCAAGAACAACAGGAACAAGCAGGGTCAGACGATCCGGGTCAGCTAGGATATAAGGCAGGCAAGTACAGCAGGCAGAGGCAGAGTCAGTAGGCAGGCAGAGTTCGGCAACGGTATCAGGTAGGTAGCAAAAGAGTAGTCAGACAAGCCGGGTCGGATTGGAGCAGGACGGATGGTCAAACAAGCCGGGTCAGATAGGTAGCAAACAATCAGATAACAAACACTAGAATCACAAAGCTGAGACGAAGCAGCAAAGTGTCACAGCACAGAGGGGCTTTTAAATGCACTTTGGCGCCAAACCGGCGCTATCGCGAACGCGCGCACGCCCGTCCGCGCCCACGTGCACACGCGCGCGCGCCCAAGCGCCGCGAACCCGCGCGCGCCCAAGCGCCGCGCTGATGCCCGGGAACAGCAGGCCTTTGCTGAGCAGCGCGCAACGGCGCGCGCCGGCGCATAGGCGTACGCCGACGCCCCGGTTCGGTGCCAATGGTGCCCTGACATTGCCCCCCCCCAAGGGGCAACCTCCGGGTGCCCAAAAGCCTTTTCTTCTCCGGGTGACTAGAAAAATAGGCTTGCACTAAACGTCTGGCATGTACATTACAATCTGGTTCCCAAGAATTACTTTCTGGGCCGTAGCCCTTCCACTTAATTAGGAACTGAATCTGACCTTGTCTTTTCCTGCAATCAAGGATAGCCTCGACCTCAAATTCCTCGTTGCCATCAACCACAATGGGCTCAGGAGGCCTAGTTCCTCTGCCGGGGAAGGGATCAGGTACAGCAGGTTTGAGCAATGACACATGAAACACGGGGTGTATTTTGAGAGAGTCAGGTAAAGTCAGTTCATATGAAACTTCATTGATCTTCCTTTTGACCGGAAACGGTCCCATAAATCTAGGTGCCAACTTCTTAGAGGGACATGCTAGTTTAATGTTACTTGTAGATAGCCATACCTGGTCACCAAGCTGAAGCTTCAATTCCCCTCTTCTCTTTCGGTCAAAGATCCTCTTGCTGTCCGCCTGAGCCTTGGATACTGCTTCCTGCAACATCTGGTTGTTGTGGTTGATGAAGTCTACCGTACTCTGTACTGCCGGGACTGAAGACTCTGGAAGGAAATCAGGTAAAAAGGTTAGATGGAACCCATAATTGGCAAAAAAGGGGGATTGACCGGTGGCTGAGTGTTTGGCGTTGTTGTAGGCAAATTCTGCTAGTGGCAGCAAGGATACCCAATCATCCTGTGAGAAAGAGGTAAAACATCTGATGTACTGGTCAAGAGTCTGATTGGTCCTTTCCGTCTGACCGTTGGTCTGAGGGTGATAGGCCGAAGACAGAGCCAGTTTGATTTTTAACGATTCACACAGGGCTCTCCAAAAACGTGAAGTAAATTGCACCCCCCTGTCAGAGGTTATGTTTACAGGAATTCCGTGGAGTCTAATGATTTCTTTAATGAAAATGTGAGCTGTTTCCATAGCTGATGGAGTTCCTTTTAATGGGAGAAAGTGGGCCATCTTGGTAAAACGGTCTACTATCACAAAAATAGCAGAACAACCTTCTGAACATGGGAGTTCCACAATAAAGTCCATGGATATCATCTTCCAGGGCCTATCGGGTACAGGCAAGGGTTTTAACAGACCCCAAGCTCTACTCCTGGATATCTTATTCTGGGTACAGATAGGGCAAGATTTGACGTATCTCTCACAAAAGTCCTTCAAATTGGGCCACCAGAAAGTACGCTGTACCAATTCCAGAGTTTTACGAACCCCAAAGTGACCTGCCAGTGGGTGATCGTGAAGGAGTGCCAGGACCTTGACCCGAACCTCCTCAGGAACAAAAATTTGACTACCTTTCCAGAACAGTCCGTCCTTGCTACTTAGGCCTGAGGGTCTGGTTGTTTCAGAAGATGCTTCCTTAATCTGAGAAAGAAGATCAGCTTGAATGAGCAAAAAATTGTTTGCAGGTAAAATGGTGTCTGGGGCAGATAGATCCTTTGGGTTGTCATGCATTCGAGATAATGCGTCTGGTTTAACATTTCTTGAACCCGGTCGATACGTAATGTGGAAGGCAAAGCGTGAGAAGAACAGCGCCCAACGGGCTTGACGGGGTTTCAACCTTTTAGCGGATCGCAAATATTCTAGGTTCTTATGATCAGTGTAAATTAGTACTGGATGCACAGCCCCCTCCAACAGGTACCTCCACTCCTCTAATGCAGTCTTGATGGCGAGAAGCTCTCGATCACCGACATCATAGTTTCTCTCTGCAGGGGAGAGTTTACGGGAGAAGAATCCTACGGGATGCATATCGTCTTTACTGCCCCTTCGTTGTGAGAGTATCGCTCCGACCGCTATTTCAGAAGCGTCCACTTCCAAAATAAATGGCAAGGATGGTTCAGGATGACTGAGGATAGGTGCTGAGGTGAATAGTCTCTTGAGGTTCTCGAAAGCCTCTTGGGCTAGGTGATTCCAGGAAAAACGGGTATTCTGTTTGGTTAGTTGTGTGATTGGTGCGATTATTGCAGAAAAACCCCTGATAAATTTTCTGTAGAAATTTGCAAACCCGATGAAACGTTGAACCCCCTTCTTGTCTAGGGGTACCGGCCAGTCCAGAACAGCAGAAACCTTCTGTGGATCCATCCTGATGCCAGTTGAGGAGATTATCAAGCCCAAGAACTGAATGCTTTCTTGCTCAAACTCGCATTTCTCCGCTTTTGCATAAAGTCTGTGTAAGCGGAGACGACCCAACACTTGGCAAACATGTTTTCGATGGAGATCCAGGGATTCTGAAAAGATCAAAATATCGTCTAGATATGCAATCACAAACAGGTCTAGGAAGTCTCTAAGCACATCATTAATTAGGTGTTGAAAAGTTGCAGGGGCATTACAAAGTCCAAAAGGCATGACTAGATATTCATAATGCCCGAATCGGGTCCGAAAAGCTGTTTTCCACTCATGCCCAGCCCGAATGCGGATCAGATTGTAGGCCCCTCTTAGATCAAGCTTAGAAAAAATAACAGCAGTCCTTAATTTCTGGAATAGTTCGGGTATCAAGGGTAGGGGATACCGATTTTTAATCGTGATTTTATTCAATTCCCGGTAGTCAATACACGGGCGGAGAGACTTGTCCTTCTTGGTAACAAAGAATATCCCTGCCCCTGCTGGAGAAGTAGAGTGACGAATAAATCCTTTGGCTAAGTTCTCATCAATGTATGCTTTTAACACTTCTTGTTCCTTTTCGGATAGGGGGAAGATGCGTCCAAAGGGAATTTCGGATCCTGGCAGCAACTCAATGGGGCAATCGTAGGGACGATGAGGTGGAAGAGAATCTGCCCCTTTTTTTGCTGAAGACATCCAAGTAGTCATGATAGTGTTTGGGAATAGCTTGACGATTGGTCTGATCGGAGTCCACACAAAGTAGAGTAGCCTGGGGATCCGAGTCTTTCGCCAGACAGTGTTCCTGACAGTAGGGTGACAGAAATTTTATTTCTCCAGTTGCCCAATGGATGTGTGGATTGTGGGCCTGAAGCCAGGGAATGCCCAGGATAATGGGAAACATGGGAGAGGAGATGGCGTCAAGGGTCAGCAGTTCCTTGTGTTGAGAAGAAGTCATAGCGGGTAATGGCAGGGTTTCTTGTGTCACTTGTCCAGATCTGATACGGGAACCATCAGCAAGGAAGACAGAGAGTCCATGGGCTTTAGTCTGTAAAGGGATGTTGTGCAGTTTGGCAAAACTCAAGTCTATGAAGCAGCTGCATGCCCCGGAGTCAATAATTGCGTTGACTTGGAGTGTCTTTTCTTGAAGCTGTAATGAGAGAGGAATGGCAAGATGGGTAGAATTTGTGGATAAAGCAGAGAGATTGGTAGGTATAGGAGATGAACACTTACTCATTCTGATTGGGCAATTATGGACATAATGCCCGGTTCCTCCACAGTAGAGACACAGATTCAAGTGTCGGCGACGGGCACGTTCTTCGGGGGTCAGGGCAGGTCGCATCAGACCTAGCTGCATTGGTTCGGAGGTATCCAATGTGGTATTGACTGGCGGTGGACTTGGCACAGGTAAGTAGCGAGATGCAGGAATCGGTGCACGTGGTGTCATCCAGGTCGGGCGGTTAGGTTGAACTGCTCGTTCAGATCGGCGTTCTCGGAGGTGACGATCGATCTGGATAGTTAGGGTGATCAAGGCCTCCAAGGTGTTGGGAATACCGACTCGAGCCAGTTCATCTTTTAGATTTTCAGACAGTCCAATGCGGAATTGATGACGCAGAGCCGCGTCGTTCCACTGGGTATCCACGCTCCAACGTCTAAATTCAGCAACATAGTCCTCCGCAGGTTTGCGGCCTTGTTGGAGCGCGAGCAGAGCAGATTCAGCTGTGGCAGTCAGTTGAGGATCCTCATACAATTGTGCCATAGCTTCGAAGAAAGCTGATAAGGATTGGGTTGGGGCTGAGTCCCCTTCAAGTAAACGGTGTGCCCAGGTCTGTGGTTCCCCTTGGAGGAGGGAAATGACAAATCCAACTTTTGTGGCTTCCAATGAAAAGGTTCTGGGCTGTAAGGCAAAAAAGAGCTGGCAGGCATTGCGAAAACCTCGAAACTTAGACCGGTCTCCGGAGAATCTTTCAGGAGTGGGGACTCTTGGTTCAGGAGGGAGCATTACCACTGAAGGCCCTGGAACAGTCTGTGTTGGGGCGGCCGGTGAAGAGGAGGTTGAAGGATTAACCCCTGCGAGGTTCTGGACTTGTCCCTCCAGTCTGTTGTAATTGTCCTGAAGAGCCTGCACTGCTTGGGTGAGGGCTGCCAGGTGTGTGCATATCTCCTTCAATGGAGAGGTATCTCCTGCAGGCTCAGACATGGCTGCTTCGTACTGTTAGGTACCTGGTAGGAGAGCCTGACTTGTAGGAGAAGACCTCTCATACAACGCTGGTTCAGGAGCCACTGGAGTGGGGACAGTGGTCTCCTGAGCGCAGTGGGGTAGGAGTGCCTGTTGAGCTGAGTCTCTGATGCAGAAGAGGTGAAGATCCCGCAGGGATGGCTGGACTGCAGATCAGATGAGACTGGAAGCAGCAGACTGGAACACTTGAATGTGCAGAGGTCTCTGGAGCTGAAGCTGAAGGTGCAACAGCAAGAACAACAGGAACAAGCAGGGTCAAACGATCCGGGTCAGCTAGGATATAAGGCAGGCAAGTACAGCAGGCAGAGGCAGAGTCAGTAGGCAGGCAGAGTTCGGCAACGGTATCAGGTAGGTAGCAAAAGAGTAGTCAGACAAGCCGGGTCGGATTGGAGCAGGACGGATGGTCAAACAAGCCGGGTCAGATAGGTAGCAAACAATCAGATAACAAACACTAGAATCACGAAGCTGAGACGAAGCAGCAAAGTGTCACAGCACAGAGGGGCTTTTAAATGCACTTTGGCGCCAAACCGGCGCTATCGCGAACGCGCGCACGCCCATCCGCGCCCACGTGCACACGCGCGCGCGCCCAAGCGCCGCGAACCCGCGCACGCCCAAGCGCCGCGAACCCGCGCGCACCCTAGCGCCGCGCTGATGCCCGGGAACAGCAGGCCTTTGCTGAGCAGCGCGCGCCGGCGCATAGGCGTACGCCGACGCCCCGGTTCGGTGCCAATGGTGCCCTGACAGCCTCAATCTTAAAGCGTGACATGTTAGGTATTTATTTACTCGGCGTAACATCATCTTTTATATTTTCCAAAAAATTGGGTATTATATTGTGTTTGTGTGCACTAATATGTATTAAGTTGGATTTTTTTTATTGTGCTTGCTAAACCGCGGGGCAAATATCGTGTGACATCAAATATTGCAGCACCCAACATTGTATTCTCTAGAGCCTCTATTTAGAAAAATATATAATGTTAGGGGGCGCTAAGTAATTTTTTTGCGTAGTGGTGCGATCCTGTGACCTCTGTCTGGTCCTCTGTGAGTGGGCGGGGTATCATGTGATAGCTATGACCAATCATAGTGATCACATGATAAAAATATCATGACAGGCTTTCATTTATGACAGCTTTCTAACAATTGTGAAGCTGTGATTGGCCCACAGATATCACGATAGTAAACAATGAGGCATGTATGAAAGCCATTCATAACAGTTCAAACAATTGCTGTCACAGTGGTAAACACCCCCCCCCCCCCAGAGTAGTACAGTGTCACTGTGATGAACTACTCTGATGACAGTATGTAAAAAAATGTTAAAAAAAAAGAAACTAAAAAATTTATTAAAAATTGAATACAAGTTTATTTTTTTATTTTATTATAATTTTTTTTTCATACTGTCACCAGTCAGTATCACTGATCACTGCCACACCAGTCATATGATGATGCTGTACTGCACTGGTGACAGTATGTAAAAAAAAGTGTGAAAAAAAACTTTTAATTACGTATTTAATTACTTAATTTTCCAAAAAATTTTCACAAAATATGACAGCTTCAAAAAACTTCCCATGGGGGTATTTATACTGTCCTTGCATTTTAGGGCCTCAAGAAATTAGATTTCAGTCATGGGTAGGCAGTCAGTACATCAGAATGTATCAATTTTCAAATACGGTAGTTTGTAGGCTCCATAACTTTCACACAGACTAAATAATTGTGATGGATCTCGGATACCCCAACACCTCCGCCAGATCTGTGTCTCCTGTTCTCCAAACGCACCTGCAGCTGGCAGGATCGCCATATACCAGCCCTTAACCCCCCAATCACGAGGCACACAGATGTTGAAGGTTAAACATGCAGAGCATAAACTGTTTATTAACCACTTAAAGCGGAGGTTCACACAAAAATTGAACCTCCGCTTTTCAGAACCCTCCCCCCCTCAGGTGTCCCATTTGGTACCTTTCAGGGGGGAGGGGGGTGCAAATACCTGTCTAAGACAGGTATTTGCACCCACTTCCAGCATAGACTCCCACGGGAGTCTATGCCTCTTCCTGTCCCCCTGCGCTGTCTGCTGGGACACACACGGGTCCCAGGAGATAGCGGGGACCAGTTAGGACGCGCAGCGTGACTCGCTCATGCGCAGTAGGGAATCAGGAAGTGAAGCCGCAACGCTTCACTTCCTGATTCCCTCACAGAGAATGGCGGCGGCTGCCGAGGACTGAGGGACGGTTCGGCCTTATTTTAAAAGTCAGCAGCTGCAGTATTTGTAGCTGCTGACTTTAAAAAAAAAAAAATTTGCGGGACTCCCTCTTTAAGGATCGAGCCTCTTTCTGAGATTTGTTGTTTACTAGTTAAAAACAGTTTTTTTTGCTATAAAATTACTTAGAAACCCCAAACATTATCCATTTTTTTTTTCTAACACCCTAGAGAATAAAATGGCAGTCATTGCAATACTTTCTGTCACACCGTATTTGCACAGCGGTCTTACAAGCGCACTTTTTTTGGAAACAATGCACTTTTTTTAATTAAAAAATAAGACAACAGTAAAGTTAGCCCAATTTTCTTTTATATTGTGAAAGATAATGTTACGCTGAGTAAATTGATACCCAACATGTCATGCTTCAAAATTGCGCCCGCTTGTTGAATGGCAACAAACTTTTACCCTTAAAAATCTTTATAGGCGATGTTTAAAAAATTTTTCAGGTTGCATGTTTTAAGTTACAGAGGAGGTCTAGGGCTAGAATTATTGCTGTCACTCTACCAATCACGGTGATACCTCACATGTGTGGTTTGAACACCGTTTTCATATGCGGGCGCTACTCATGTATGTGTTCGCTTCTGCACGTGAGCTCATCGGGACGAGGCGCGTTTAAAAAAAAATTATTATTATTTATTTTACCTTTTATTTTTATTTTTACACTGTTTTTTTTTAAAAAAAATGTCACTTGTAATAGAAAAAAGCATGACAGGACCTCTTAAATATGAGATCTGGGGTCAAAAAGACCTCAGACTAAAATGCAATAATAAAAAAAAAATTTTAATTTAAAAAAAATATTTTTAAAAAAGGCCCTTTAAGAGCTGTGGGCGGAAGTGACGTTTTGACGTCGCTTCCGCCCAGAAATTGTATGGAGACGGATGGGGGCCATCTTCCCCTCACTCGTCTCCATATCTGACAGGAGAACAGATGTGATCGCCTCCGCCTCCGCGGAGGGCACCAGATCGCGGCGGGAGGGGGAGCCCTCTAATGCCACCGATAATAGTGATTTCGCGGCGAATCCTCCGCAGACTGTCCACTGAAGACAGGGATCCCGGGGTTATGGCAGCTAGCCATAACAACGATATCTTCCTTCAAACAGCCGCCATATAACGACGGCGGGCGGTCCGTAAGTGGTTAAGTACCAAACATACACTTTTAAACACAGTTAGGGACACTCCCCTTAGCCTTGTCATAGAGGAGGTAGGGACAAGGAAGAACCAATGGGAACTTGACACTTGTACATTCAAATGGATACTACAGTTGAAACACATAAAGGGATTATGACAAGCAGGCAGCCTCTCCTTACACATCCCCTGCTGGGATGCGTCTCCACACCTTTTGTCTACGTTCCATGACCTAACATAATTAAACACAATAAAAAGACGGGGAGGATCAGGCGAAGGGATGCAACTGATCTAGGGACCTTCATTACATTATCCCAATGCCATTTTGTCCTCAAGTCCCGTAGCCCCACGCTTTGGGCATACCTCTACCTTGTATATGCCTTTATCAGCTAAAAGTACATTGTTTGTGGAATAAAAGTATATATTTAGCCCAGCTGGGCCAATAGGTAGAAGTAGCCGGAAATGGCTCCACAAGCCCGGTCACAGATACCGCGTTCACTGGGTTCCAATGAACCGGTGACCGCGGACACAAATATCAGGAGGTGGCATCTTCTCCTGGTTGCCCTCCAAATCTCCCGATCTCTGCTGGGCCATAGTCTGTGGGTAGGAGGCCAGCCCACAGACCCCTCAAAACACACAGTGACAGTGGGTTCTGTCACAAAAATATATAGCGATTTGGGGTATTTTTTTACCAAAGACAAGGTGCAGACTTCATTTATGAAGAAAGATTATTTATTTGCAATTTTTTTGTAAGAAACTCAGAAAACTGTGTTTTTTCCAAAATGTTTGGTATTTTTTCATTTATATAGCAATTTTTTTTTTAAAAAAGGGGTGATTAGCCCCTTTTTTTAGGATTTGCCCTCTAAATGACCAGGCCATTTTTTGCTATATGGCACTGCGTCACTTTAAATGACAATTGCGTGGTCATGCAACGTTGTACCCAAACAAAATTGATGTCCTTTTTTTCCCACAAATAGATCTTTCTTTTAATGGTATTTGATCAACTCTGGGGTTTTTATTTTTTGACACTTTTTTGGGGCCTTTGACATTTATACAGCGATCAGTGCTATAAATAGCCACTGGCAGGGAAGGGGTTAACACCTACGTGTTCTAACTGTAGGGGGGATGGGCTGGCAGGGTAATGACAGAGATCACTGTTCTCAATCACAGGGAACAGTAGATCTCTGACATATCCCCTGTCAGAATGGGGATCCGCCTTATTTACAAAGATTGTGCCTCTGTATACTGCGATCGCAGGTCGCCAGCAGGCATTGAGTCCGTTCGACCTGCGGGCACGCTCCCGCAGCGTGCAGCTGCCGTGTGCCTGCCCACTATCGCTCCTGCGCGAGCCGCCATACAGCTATGTCGATTTGCGTAGAAGAGCTGACCTGCAAGAGGTGAAATACCACCAAAATTAAGCTCTATTTGTGTGAAAAAATGATATCATTTTCATTTGGGCACAGTGTTGCATGACTGAGCAATTGCCAGTTAAAGTAGCATAGTGCTGAATAAAAAAAAATGCCCTAGTCCCGAAGAGAGTAAAACCTTCCAGAGGTCGAGTGGTTAAATGTAAAATATCTATAGCCCTATAATTCTTTAGTAGGACCTTGTAACCCTGACTACAGCTGAAAAGCACCCAGTCTTACAATCATTATTATTATTATTCACGATTTATATAGCGCCAACAGTTTACGCAGTGCTTTACAATGTAGAGGGGGGACAGCACAATTACAGTACAATACAGAAGGGACAGGAGGGCCCTGCTCATAGAGCTTACATTCTAAAGGGAGGGGGTGGTGGTACAAAAGGTAATATATGTGGGAAATGATTTGATGGAGTTGTTAGGTGGGTGTGGGATAGGCTTACAATGTTCATATGCCTAATTATAAATGCAACTCTTGCAAATAGTCATTTTTTGTATCCTTTTAAAGTTACGATATCCTTTTGAATAAATACAGTCTTCTCTGCTATTGATGTATGTCGGCAAAACTGTCCTTTTGTTTTATTTTTGTTTAAGAGCCCCATAAGTTCTCTCAAATATCTTTTCCAGTCGCTGCAATGTTTGATGTAGATGTTTCTTTAGAAAATATTAAGCATTATTATTGTTGCACATCATAATGTCTGCCATCTGGTTCCTCTTTACTGCCTTCAATACACTGCCAAGAGAAAATGATAAACAAAACTATGTTGTGATAAATCAAAACAGAAATAACCTATGAATGTTACTCATGAAAGTAATTAGAAATGACTGTTCACAAAGTACTATGATGCTTCCCAGAAAGAACAGCAATGATACCTGAACACAATTTCTGGTAAACTGGTCACAGATAGGCAGATCTTCAGCTTTCTGCAGCTTTCTAAGAAGACTATATCAGTATCTCTGTATAATGTAAATCTCATAATTGGGATTTTAAAGGCAGTTAACCAGAATTCATATTTTTGTAAAAAACTTATATTTTCTGCTGTTCATGAAAAAAGTTTTAATAAAGTATTGTAAATATTTAAAAACAATAAACCATCTTTGCAAAGTATTCCATCACAATATATAATAATATTCAGGTTACAAAAACCATCAGAGCATGTTGAAGTGGTATTCCCCATCTACTTGCTGTTCCGCCATCCGTTGTACAAATGAGGATGGTTTCCAATAGGTGGGGATATCCAATGTGTTTCAAAGCATACAAACAAAATCTTCTTCAGGGAAAATATCACTTCTGAAATACAGAGTAATTGTATTTTAGAAAATATACCTCTTAAATTTATACATAAGGTTTAAACCACCGTACATGTATGTTATACTTACATTATATTCCAACCTTGGCTAGAGGGATTTCCAAAAGAAACCCCCCACATCTTATGTGACTTATTCCTCATGCAATACAGGACTACTGGATAAATATCCAAAGCTTGTGGCACCAAAAGAAATTTGTGGCTGGAAAGTAGAGAAGCAGAGAAAAGAGGGAATACATATTTTGAAAGGATCCATCCACATGGGGGACTACATCATCAAGTTAGACAATAATGTCAACTGATAATCCTCCAGAAACCGCCAAACATAGCCAGAGAAACTACAGCGGGTGGATGGGCGAGCGGGCGGGGGGCACAGTGGCTGCATATTATGGGCACAGAGGCTGCATATGATAGTCAGATTTGGCTGCATTTGCTGGGCACAGTGGCTGCATATGATGGGCACAGTTGGCTGCATTAGTTGGGCACGGTTGGCTGCATATGATGGGCAGAGTGGCTGCATATGATGGGCACAGTTGGCTGCATTTGCTGGGCACAGTTGGCTGCATATGATGGGCACAGTGGCTGCATATGATGGGCACAGTGGCTGCATTTGATGGCACAGTGGCTGTAAATGATGTTTTTGTTTCAGTATTTTTCAGAATTTTTCAGTTCTTTTGCGCCTCCCCAAAAAGTTTTGAGCACCAACCGCCACTGGTTTGTATTCACATGTGGGTCATGTGCTTGTTTTCTTGATGGGTTTACCTCTGGCATCACCTGAAAGTCAAGAGTTGAACTCCTCTGTTATCTATGTGCTTTTGGATCTGTTGGTCTGAATTATGGTTGACATCATGACAAAACACTGTACAAGGATCACTGTAAAGCTACTAGCAATTTTACACTGGCAACACCTCCACCACCCCTAAGACTAATAAGGTTGAAATGAGCACCCCTAATGGTGGTATTGTTCAAATAAGCATTACAGTGGCCATTTTCACCCACATTTGGCATTAGGGAAATCATATCGACATGCCCTGTAAAGGATACCCCTACTTATAATATCCTAGGGGCCACGTTTTGGCTTTAGAACATGTAGTATTGCTGTGATAGAAGGGAGAAAGGTGGAGGTAACTAAGAATGGGCCAGGTTACGAAACTGCAGAGAACCATAAAAACGGGCTCTGGTTTGCAGGTAAAGTAGCCTTTTAAGTAGTCTTTGGTAAGCTTTTCAACTATGCAACATGCAATGCTTGAACCTGTCACATCCTGAGCAAAATTAAGCTTTATACTCTTTTTGTAATGATTTTATGAAATACATTGCAAATGTTCAGCATCAAATTTAATGAGACTAAAAAGTTCCTCTTTCTGTAAAATGTAAAGTATATGTGAAGCCACAACAGAGTTCTGTGACTCAATAAAAAACATGCATTTAAAGGATTTATATGGCTCACAATGCCCTTTAGAGTATACAATAAAATGTACATTATTTCTTGCAATACAGAAAACTGTAATAAAACGAGAGCTACATTTCCATGGCTTAAATATGAGGTGTGACGTGTGCAGTGTCACTAGTGAAAAATTGAAGTTACATCTCAAGTAGGGATGAGCTCTGCCTGGGTTCATGCAGGGTTAGGCAAACTTCAAAGAATCCAATTGAAATCAATGGAGCCAAATCTGTCAAGTTAAAAATGCCAAGATCATGCGCTTATAGGCAAAGGGTTGTCAAAAAAATAGCACGGAGGGATATACCAATGCAAAAATTGTTTGTTTTTTTTTAATTCTATTCAGCCAGGCGGCCAGTGATTTTAAAATGCCTAAAGTGAAACTTTAAACATGGCCATTTTCTTTAAATAAGATGTCTGGGCAGTGCCCTAATCTCGCCTATAAAGTGATGATCTCTGTAAAGTACAGAAAGTGCTGCAGCAGTACTGACATTTACAAAGCCTCGGCCAATTCTGACGCTTCTCATATATATGTAAAACCCAGCATTTTTCTTCTAGAAAATTACTTAGAACCCCCAAACATTTATTTTTTTCGAAAGCAAAGACCCGGGAGAATAAAATGGTTGTTGTTGCAGATTTTTAAGCCGCACAATACATACGTAGCCATTTTTAAAATGCATATTTTCTGAAAAGAAAACTTTCATTGACTTTATTGTACACAAACACAATATAATACTCAAACCTGTTCTGCTAAACCGTTGTATTGTCTTGGCCACCAGGCTGCAGCTCAGTTTCAGGGTCTTGGCAATCTTCTTATAGTCTAGGCCATCCTTATGTAGAGCAACAATTATTTTTTTTCAGATCCTCAGAGAGTTCTTTGCCATGAAGTGCCATGTTGAACTTCCAGTGACCAGTATGAGAGAGTGAGAGCGATAACACCAGATTTAACACACCTGCTCCCCATTCACACCTGAGACCTTGGAATACTAACAAGTCACATGACACCGGGGAGAGAAAATGGCTAATTGGGCCCAATTTGGACATTTTCGCTTAGGGGTGTACTCACTTGTGTTGCCAGCAGTTTAGACATTAATGGCTGTGTGTTGAGTTATTTTGAGGGGACAGCAAATTTACACTGTTACACAAGCTGTACACTCACTACGTTACATTGTAGCAAAGTGCCATTTCTTTAGTGTTGTCATAAATATTTACAAAAATGTGAGTGGTGTACTCACTTTTGTGAGATACTGCATATAGCAAAAAATAGAAAACCAGTGGTGAGTAAATGACACCAGAAAAAAGCTCTATCTGTCTCAAAGAAAAAAAAAGATAAAAATATTCATTTGGGTGCAGTGTTGCATGGCTGAGTAGTTGTCAAAGAGTGACAGTGCTGAAATCTGAAAACTGGCCTGGTCAAGAAGGGGGTGAAAGTGTTCAGTATTGAGGTGGTTAAAGTCTACTTCCATTCACAATTTATATTTAGGTTGGCATCAGTGGGTTAAATTGGTTTCTTAATCCGTGGCACATAAACCGCAGGGATAGGTGCATGTGAGGCGTGTAAGATGGTGGACACGTGAGAACTGAGCTCCGGTCCCCGTCTCCTTTTTGGCAGCTCCTGCACCACTACATCAGCATCTACTGCCCCAGGAGTTACACCATCAGCAGCCAGTGGCCCCCGGGCACCCTATGGGAAAAATTGGTATATACCAAAAAGATATATATTGTGGATTTATCCCGCCGTCACAGCCCAGTCAACACATGGAGCGGTTCCTCCTTAGACCGCAATCGCCGGCCTCGAGTAGCCCAGCCGACCCGCCGGAACATGCTGACCTCCACCTAACGGCGGAAAACTTATTTTAAGAGGACCACATGTCACAGCAAACCCAGCTACCTGAGTCTACAGCAACGTTGACGGTTGCTGTGCTGGATTTAAAGCTACAATCCCTGCTCAAGGACCTGCCTCACAACATTGCCAAAGAGGTTGGTAAAATTGCACATGAGCTCAGAGGGGAGATAGATCTACTTGGGGAACGCACCTATACTTTAGAAAACAAATTTGATAAACTCGTACAGTATAAACATGTCTTAGAGGAAGATAATGCTGCTATGAAACATACAGTCCCACAACTCCATCTACAACAAGAGGATTTGGAGAATAGGGAATGCCGTCAAAATTTAAGGATCCGCGGGGTCCCCGATACTATCAGTAACAAAGAATTGCGTTCATATCTCCTGGGCCTGTTCATCACCATGGCACCCCACATCTCAGATATCGATTGGCGCCTTGATAGAGCTCACAGGTCTCTGGCCCCCAAACCTCCTCCTGGCTCCAGCCCTAGAGACAATATTGTTCACTTTCACTACTATGAAAGCAAGGAAGCTCTCACTGTTGCAACCCATAATAAATCCTGCATAGACTTTAAGCATGCTAAGATTCAAATTCTCAGCGACCTTTCCCCATCACATTGGCTAAAAAGTGCAGTCTACGCCCTGGCACCACTCACTTACAAAACCATCAAGTTCCATACCTCTGGGGTTTCCCCTTCCGTCTCTCTGCCTCTAAAGATGGTGTCCAGTTCTCATTGAGAGACCTCCATTGGACCTCCACATGGATGTACATTACCTTTCCCCCATCACATTGGCTAAAAGGTGCAGTCTACGCCCTGGCACCACTCACTTACAAAACCATCAAGTTCCATACCGCTGGGGTTTCCCCTTCCATCTCTCTGCCTCTAAAGATGGTGTCCAGTTCTCATTGAGAGACCTCCATTGGACCTCCACATGGATGTACATTTTACATCTCTGTATTGTTTTGTATGGTATAGTAAATATACGTTGTTGATCCGAGATGGAATACTTTATTATCTGACTATACCATGTTTTTGATATGTCTCACTCACTTGTAGATGTAATGCCTTCTCCTTTATATGTTGAAATGCTTTACTCTATGTACCGCATTGTATTATTTCTAAAACTGTTATAAATAAACAATTTTTTAAAAAAACCTCAGGGATATTTCCGACAGGATCAGAAGGTGCATTTTCCTCTTAAAGTTACCTCAGAACACCACTTTTTATGTTCAAATGTATTTTTATTAGAAAGTCTTTTCAAGAATTATAGTACAGTGAAGCATAGATTGGAATTCAAACATGAGTTGATCCAATACAAGGTCAACTGGCAATTGGCAAACAACCAATTACAATAGATATAAAGTTGAGAGGTTGTTCCAGCAGACATTGGACATGCAGTAGTGGTATATATTCTAGTAAGTGAGAGCATTTTTATGGTTCTATGCAGTATATTCGCAACTGTGGAACTGTATTCAGGAAGATATCACTTTATGTGATAAGCAAATCACATGCTAGACAGAGACCTAATGGACAAAATACTTGGATCCAGGCTTTAGCAAAAGAAAAGTTGTTTTTAAGCTCCAATAAGGAGAAAAATTTAACAACTATAGCTTCACCCAGTTAGGCAACAGAGGGTAGGCATTGGGGAGGGGGAAGTATTGGATTGAAGGGGGTAGGAAAAAGCAGGACAACAGGCAGGGTCATGCACATACTATAAGAATCTTCTTTTGGTATTTGGAATTATGAATCCCCTTGCCCTGTATGCTACATTAACATTTTCTATACAGCCCTGCCTTTCCTAACCACCACTTGTGCCTAGGCAGTCCTTCCATCACCACCCACTTCACCTGGGACCCCTTTCCTCATTATCTACTGTGCCTGCAGCCTCCCTTGCCTTACCACCCACTGCACCTGCAGCCCTCTTCCCTCACCAACCACTATGCCTGGGCCCCCCATCCCTCACTATCCACCATGCCCAGGCACACCTTCCCTCACCACCTACCATGCCTGTAGGCCCCTTTTTTAGGAGGTGATCAGAGACTGCAGACGTACTGCAGAAGATGGTCAGAGACTGCAAAACGTACTACAGGAGATGGGCAGAGGCTGCAGAAATACCCCACAGGAGATGGCCAGAAACTGAAAACACAGTGCAGCTACTGTGGATGGTGTGGTAATGAATGGTCCCCCCCCCCCATCTCTGTGGAGGGGATGATATTGCAGTCAATGTACACGTCTCTGGGATCTGAGGGAGTATGTTCTCCCTCTCTCTAGAATACACTGTGTACTCCCTGTCCCCTCCCCCTCCTCTGTGTGTAGGTATCCCCGGAGCCAGACTTTTCTGCTCACTTCCCCCCCCCACCCCCCTGGCCTCCCACTCACATTAGCAGCAATGTCCTGGTCCAGACAGCACCCAGGTCCTCTCAGACTTCCCTGGTCAGTCAGCTCAACGCAAGTGTCCCAGTCCAGACAGCAGGTCCCCTCGGACTCCCCACCCATTTAGTTGTCAGCAGGAAGTACAGCTCTTGAGGAGGAGGCTGAGCAGCTCTGGAGGAGGAAATTACATCATCCTCCTCTGAATGCATCTGATTGGTTGCTAGGCAGATCCTAGCAACCAATAGTTTTTACATGCGGGACTAAGTTGGGAGACAATGGTAAATCTACATGGGGAAGCCAGTAACCAACAGCGCTGCTAGTTCCACCACTGGCACAGGCTCAAGGGGAAGCTGCTTTGGGCACAGGGCTGCCCTGCGTTAAGGATGGCCTTGGCTGCGCCCTAGGAGGCAGTGTGCCCTAGGCGGCTGCCTAGCTTGCCTAGTGACAGCGCCGGTCCTGGCAGAGGGACACAGCTGGTGAAAAAACTTGGCAGGGGGCTCCAAACCTTCCCAACTTATCTCACACTAAAACAAGTGTTGGGCACTACATATACTTTAAAGTTACAATATACTCAAAATGTTTTTAACCAGTGCTTCTAAAATATCAAATATACCATTGCTCTTTTTTTTTGTATTATGTTTTTGTTGTCTAACCACTTGACCTCCAGAAGGTTTTACCCTCTTTATGACTAGGGCATTTTTTGCTATTCAGCATTGTGCTACATTAACTGGCAATTGCTCGGTCATGCAACACTGTACCCAAATTGAATTTATATAATTTTTTCACACAAATAGAGCTTTATTTTGGTGGTATTTAATCACCACTGGGTTTTTTATTTCTTGCTATATAGATAAAACAAATACTGAAAATTTTGAAAAAAAAAACTAATGTTCCTAGTTTCTATTTAAAAATTTTGCAAACAAATAATCTTTAGGCCAAAATGTAGTCTGCTACTTTTCTTTGGTATAAAAAACCCAAATCAATGTATATTATTTAGTCTGTGTGAAAGTTATAAAGTCTACAAACTATGGTATACTGTATATATTTGAAAATTGATCAATCCTGATGTACTGACTGCTTATCTCATTTCTTGAGGCCCTAAAATGCCAGTACAGTACAAATACTCACCAAATGACCCCTTTTTGGAAAGTAGACAGTCCAAGGTATTTAGTAAGAGGCATGGCAAGTTATTTGAAGTTGTAATTTTTTGGAAAAAGAAGACATTAAATAAAATGTTTGTGTTTTTTGTCAAAATTTTTAGTTTTTTGTCACCAGTGCAGTACAGCGTCCTCATATGACTGGTGTGACAGTGATCATCAGGGATACTGACTGCTGACAGTATGTAACAAAAAAGAAATAATACTTTTTTAATCAATTTTTTTTTCTGTTTTACATTTTTTTTCTTTTTTTACATGTACTTTTTACACTGTGATTATTTGTTACAGTGCTTATGACCGTAACAGCTATTTTACGAACTGTCAAGAACGACTTTCATTCATGACTCATTGTTTACTATTAGGATGTTTTGATTGGTCACAGCTATCACATGTTACAGGGTGCTGTGATTGGCCCAGGTATCAAGTAATCACTGGTGACCAATCACAGAATACACACAGTAGTAAACAATGTTATCATGAATGGATTACATTCATGGCTGTTGTTTACTAGGTGTCATGTGATTACACAGCAATCACAAAGTATTGAGGCAGCTTACACCAGTCCAATACCAATCACCGCAATCCACTGTGTCCACCACAGATCAATTTATTGCGCACTCCAGGGGGCGCACCAGTGCTCATGGGCAGGGGCGACTTACGGGTATGTCACAGTGCCTGCTCAAGCCGCTGGCCAGCAGTAAAACTGCTGTTGGCAGGTTGCCAGGTGGTTTAAAAGTCTCTTACTGTTGTTTTCAGGGTTTTATTGCCCTGTGCATGCTCCTTATCTTCCACTGATGCACATAGCTATTAGTAGGCAGTGCTGTTATTTCTGGACACATACTCCTCTCTATGTGTACTAAAACTCCCATAGATGTGTTGCCCACCTTGGGGGCTAGCAGGAAAGGGTGGCTTCATTCCCATACACAAGGAGGGAATGGAGAAAGAGCGTAGCCACCCTAGAACAGGAGGTATGAGAACAGCAGAAAAAAAGCTTGCATTTGAAAGATGAAACAAAAGGAACAGAGAGAGAGAAGGTACATTCT
Organism: Lithobates clamitans; assembly: GCA_037952925.1. Lineage (NCBI taxonomy): Eukaryota > Metazoa > Chordata > Amphibia > Anura > Ranidae > Lithobates > Lithobates clamitans. The sequence goes on from JBBGZY010000281.1 coordinate 4,781,841, forward strand.
AGGTTTATTTACACCTATTGCATTTATTTAATTTTTTTTTTAAAAATAAAAAAGGAGTTAAGAGTTACTTTAAAGTGTTAAGAAATGTTAAATTTTGATTTGATCAAGATTTGTTTTAATTATTTAAACCAAATAGAAATGCCTAAAAAACAGATTCACAGGGAGTACATATGTAAATTCTCATATGTAAAGGGATATTTCAGATTAGCAAATCCACACAAGGTGGTATTTAGTGTAAACAACAGCATTGTAATTGTTACATAACTTATTACGGTTGAGAATCTTTAGGTTCACCAGTAAAGTTTTTAATTCTTTCTCCCTGCAGCTATTTCTTTTATCTTCCCCCTATGGTGTTACCCTTTCTAACTGGACTTTCTCATTATTTGCTATTTCTGCAAAAGGAAGAATTTATCATTGAAGTGCATCACTAGCATTTGACTTTACAATGTGTTGGCAGGTGGACAGTAGCCCTTACAACCTCATTGGTGTGTGGCTTCAACTTTTCTGTATCTTCATGGAGAGAGGATGGGCTCCTTAGACCGGCACCCAATCTGATTTTCAGCGGTGGACACAATACACTCAGACTTAAGAGTTTATGGAACAATTGTATGTACAAAGCTCACTGTAAGACAAGGAAATGGCCACCAGTCTTAAGACCACTGTCACGTTTATGGATATCTATAAATACAGATAGATGTTTTCTAACAGTTTAACACCCTATCTTATATGGTTGACATGTTCATATAACTTCACAAAAAAACAGCTGTTTCCATTCTTTACAAGCGGTATCCGTCTTTTCCTATTGTTATGCTTTGCCAGAGTTTGATAAATTGGACATTACAGGCATCGTGGTTTGTTCTTGGCTATTCCCACTGTGGGAATCCACATATCCTTCCCTCACATAGTACATGTCTGGCTACTTGTCTCCGACGTAAAAATGCAAGAAATGTGAAACGTGTTGGTGCTCATTAATGGGTACACGAACAAAGCAGCAGAAATGGTTTTACTGAACCTAAATTATTTACAGCATTATTTATTGGAACACAAAGTAAAAATAATTTTAGTTAAATAACAGACTTAATTATAAATTAAATATATTAGAAGAGGCATTACGTGTTTGCACTATTGAAGTATCCCTACATTATGTCCTTACAGTAGTTTAAGTCGGTTTAGCTGAGCACGTTTGTAAGGCGCTATGTGTTGAAACTAATGTATTTATGTATTAAGCTTTACACACATGTGGTTCCCATTCATCTTAATTCAGCTCTTAGGAATGTCATCTGGGAAGTTATATTTACATTTTTTTTACATTGGAAATGTTTGCTTTCCTTTTAAGGTTTACCAAATGTCAAAACAATTTAAAATGTAAATACTTTCAAATGTTAGAATACTTGGATACTGTATGAATCTGCAGAGCAATGCTGTCCAGAATAAAATTAGATTTAGTGTAGATTATTTTGTAAATATGACCACGCCAAGAGCAAAAAATGTACATTTCCAGCTAAACATAATAGAGTTTAACTAAAAAATGCATCAGTGCAATGTCAAATTAGATTTATTTGCATGCTCTATAAGTATCTCTGCATTTACCATGTAAAGTTAATGTGTGAAATATTAACGAAAGAAATTTAGAAGACCAAAGTAGTGGGCTAAAAAGAAAACAGTAACATAAGAAATTAGTAATCACGCTGTTCATTTGTGCAGTTCAATAAAGGGTATAGAATTTCAAAATTTTACTGCTGGGTTAAGAACAGATATATTTTTTCCATGCGTGTCTGTAATAATGTGGAAACATTTCTTGATCACATGTATATAATGTCAGTTTGACTGCACTATACAGAATGTCAAGTGGAATCCATAAGCTTTCCATGTCATGCTATACTGTAGAACCAAAATTGCACAAAACTTTTTTTTTTTTCATTCTTTCGCATGGTATATAAAAAAATATATAAAACGGGAACTAATAAAGATTTTTATTTTTCCTTCACTTTTTGAGTGAGATTCCATTTAAAGGGGTTGTAAAGGCTAAAGGATTTTTACCTTAATGCATTTTTTGCATTAGGGTAAAAAAACCTTTTAGGTGCAGTTACCCCTTTGCATTTGTTGCCCAAAAGAAGCTCCTGCTCCTTTTTGGGCGACAAGACTCACCCGATTTTCAAAAGGTGCGATTCGTTATCGAAAAATGTGAATAGGGAAGCCCGTTGAAGTGAATAGGCTGCCCTACGCATAGGGCAGCTTATTCATTTCAACGGGCTGCCCTATTTGCGTTTGTCGCCCCAAAGAAGCCCCTGCTCCTTTTTGGCCGACAAGTTTCACATGATTTTTAAAGGCATGCATTGCCCTTATTGCAGCGTTATTCTGTCGTGAGACAATCGAGACAAAAATCACAGTTTTGCAGCCCTTCGCTTACCCATATGTAATTGTGCTTTTATGCTTTTAATAAATGATATATGCTCATATTGATGTTTGCGCTGTTTTTGTTTTCTACATGTTATAAAGGATTCTCAGACCTGATGAGCCCTGCTGCACCATAATCTGAGCCATCATCCATCCATCCATCACCACTCACATCCTCTCCTGTGATATATTCCACATTGACTTTCACTAAGGCTGCAGATTGATGTATTACACCCTAATCCATCCCACTGGAACTAATACTCCATAGGAGTACTGGACTCGGAGCCTCTCTTATATACCTTAAAGTTCCCTTCTGATCGTGGATCCTCAGTCCCGAATTTAAGGTTTGATAAGCCTGAACTTACAGCGCAATGGGACTCACGATCTGGAATCACAGGCAGAATCGCATCAATTATGCCCGTGATTCCAAATTGCTAAATGTGAATAGAGCCTTCGAGCCAGAGGATCAGACCCTTGATATATACAGTATATTCTGTTCACCTAACATGTATACCAACTACTTTGTACACCTTAGACCAGCGACTTCTTGTTGCCTGTGACAAAAAAAAATCAAGCTACAAAGTCTAACCTTTCCAACGACTAGAAGCATCAGCAATAGCGCTTCTTCATATTATTAGTTTTACTCCCTACATGGTCCAGTGTGTTGTGTTAATGTGAGCATTGCCTAAGGATGGATATGGATAAATCCTACAGTAATAAGTGCCATTCATCAGACATTGACTGACAATGGTATACTATACTCCCTCCACACATTCTGACACCTACATCAACAGAGTAACCCTAGCATGCCTAGCTACATCTGTATTATTTCCCATAACAACTGTTATTGTAATCATTTAGGTGGTGCTTTTCACTCGCTATTTTCTGACAGCCAGTACGGCAACTTTAGACTCCCCTGGTTACAAATGTCAGTAGCTGCATGTGTAACTCAGAAATATCACCTTCACACAAAGGCACATTTTACATATGTAGCCCAGTTACATCATGTAACTAAACACAGCGTACATTTAAGGACTTAATAATATGTACCCTCCAATCACAACTGAAAATTAAAGAACACTAAGCTCTGGTTTAAAAAATATATAGTCAAGTTTGTAGTCTTAAAGGAGTTGTAAAGGCAGAAGATTTTTTTTATCTTAATAAAGTTTTTTTTGCTAGAAAATTATTCAGAACCCTCAAACATTATATTATGTTTTTTTTCTAACACCCTAGAGAATGAAATGGCGATCATTGTAATACTTCTTTTCACACCGTATTTGCGCAGCAGTCTTACTAACGCACTTTTTTTTGAAAAAATTCACTTTTTTGAATAAAAAAATAAGACAACAATAATGTTAGCCAATTTTTTTTATATTGTGAAAGATAATGTTATGCTGTGTAAATTGATGCCCAACATGTCACGCTTCAAAATTGCGCCTGCTCGTGAAATGGCGTCAAACTTTTACCCTTAAAAATCTCCATAGGCGACATTTAAAAAATTCTACAGGTTGCATGTTTTGCATTACAGAGGAGGTCTAGGGCTAGAATTATTGCTCTCACTCTAACGATCGTGGCGATACCTCACATGTGTGGTTTGACCACCATTATCATATTCATGTATGCGTTCGCTTCTGCTCACAAGCTCTTTAAAAATATTTTTTTAGTTTTTTTTACTTGATTTTATTTATTTTTTCACTTTTTTTTTTTTTTTTTTTTTAAATTGGGTCACTTTTATTCCTATTACAAGGAATGTAAACATCCCTTGTAATAGAAAAAAAGCATGACAGGTCCTCTTAAATATGAGATCTGGGGTCAAAAAGACCTCAGATCTCATATTAGGACTTAAATGCAATTAAAAAAAAAATTGTCATTTGAAAAAATGACAACAGAAAAATGTGCATTTAAGACGTATGGGCGGAAGTGACGTTTTGATGTCGTTTCCACCCTGCTATAGTATGGAGACAGGGGGGCCATCTTCCCCTCACTCTTCTCTATACACAGCTACGGACAGGTCCTGATTGCCTCCGCCGCTGCCGACGGCTCCGGTAAGCGGCGGAGGGTGCGGGACAGCGGCGGGAGGGGGGGTGGCACCTCTTCCGCCACCGATAATGGTGATCTCATGGTGAATCCGCCTCAGAGACCACCATTATTGTAAACAGAACTGCCAGCTCCAAAGATGGATACGTCGGTTGTGGCAGCAGGCCCCCTCGCCCCCCCCCAATACTTACCTGAGCCCCATATCTGTCCAGCGATGTCCACGAGTGTCTCGGCCGTCCTGATTGGCTGAGACACAGCAATGGCGCCAATGGCTCATGCTGCTGTCAGTCAGCCAATCAGGAGAGAGTGGGGGCAAATGGACACAGGGAGAATGGACACAGGGAGCTGTGACTTGGCTTGGGTGCCCCCATAGCAAGCTGCTTTCTGTGGGGGCACTTGACAGAAGGGAGGGGCCAGGAGCACAAAAGAGGGACCTGAGAAGAGGAGGATCCAGCTGCTCTGTGCAAAACCACTGCACAGAGCAAGTAAGTATAACATATTTGTTATTTTATTGAAAAAGAAACGAGACTTAATTATCACTTTAACTCAAAAAACTATCTTAGATTGCCCTCATCTTCCTCCAAATATCCAAACCCCCTATTTTTAGCTGCTGTGATCTGACTCCTGTTAGGCCCTATTCACAGCTAGCGTGTGAATGGGGCCTTAGAGGGTGGCTACATTCATTCTTAACAGTCCCACTCTATGTAGTCCCACTCTATGTAGTCCCACTCTTGCTCACTCCTGAGATGGACTAGGGACTATGGGATTAGCAGTAGACATAGAGCAATACTGTACATACAGTGTGACTGCAACTAACATGCAGTGAGGGGGAAAATAAAATGTTTAGGAGCTCATGGAGAACATTACAAGGAGGCAGAAAAACTGAGTAAAAAAACTCTTACATGAAAAATAGATTACAGTGCCATTGGGTAATGGATGTGTATACATTTTTGGGGGAGAATAAGGATATCATTTAGTGTCACTTCATATTGTTAGTTTTGTTTGGAGTGTAGAGGGGTTAGAACATCGGTCATCTTTTTATTGCTGTCTGGGTCCAAAATTTGAATACTTCTCTTTATGTCCTACCTATTTGACATGTTTAACAACTTAAGGACCAGAAGATTTTCCCCCTTAATTACCAAGCCATTTTTTGAGATACGGCACTGCGTCGCTTTAACTGACAATTGCGTGGTGGTGCAACTCTGTAGCCAAACAAAATTGAAGGCCTTTTTTTCCCCACAAATAGAACTTTCTTTTGGTGGTATTTGATCACCTCTTCAGTTTTTATTTTTTGCGCTATAAACAAAAAAAGAGCGACAATTTTGGAAAAAAAAGCAATATTTTTTACTTTTTGATATAAATAAATATTCCAAAAAAATTTTTTTTTTAATTGTAATAAGCATATATTGATTGGTTTGCACAAAAGTTATAGTGTCTACAAAATAGGGAATTTATTTTTATGGCATTTTTATTAATATTTTTTTTTTTACTAGTAATCGTGGTGAGCTGCGATTTTTGGCTTGACTTTGACATTCCGGCAGACAGATCGGACACCTAACTTACATTTTTGACGCTTTTTTGGGACAGTGACATTATTACAGTAATCGGTGCTAAAATAGACACTGTTATGCCCCGTACACACGGTCGGATTTTCCAATGGAAAATGTGTGATAGGACCATGTTGTCGGAATTTTCGACCGTGTGTAGGCTCCATCACACATTTTCTATCGGATTTTCCGACACACAAAGTTTGAGAGCAGGCTATAAAATTTTCCGACAACAAAATCCGTTGTCGGAAATTCCGATCGTGTGTACACAAATCTGACGGACAAAGTGCCACGCATGCTCAGAATAAATAAAGAGATGAAAGCTATTGGCCACTGCCCCGTTTATAGTCCCGACGTACATGTTTTACGTCACCGCGTTCAGAACGATCGGATTTTCCGACAACTTTGTGTGACCGTGTGTATGCAAGACAAGTTTGAGCCAACATCCATCTGAAAAAATCCTAGGATTTTGTTGTCGGAATGTCCGAACAAAGTCCGACCGTGTGTACAGGGTATTATTGTACTAATGACACTGGCAGGGAAGGGGTTAACATCAGGGGCAATCAAGGGGTTAAATGTGTTCCCTGCAAGTGTTTTCTAACTGTATGGAGGATGGGCTGCCTGTGGAAAAACACAGAGCCGCTTCCTGCATAGCAGAAAGACAGGATCTGGGTGATCTCCCCTGTCAGAACGGAGATTTGCCTTGTTTACACAGGCAGATCCCCTTTCTGTCACTGCAGGGAATTATCACGGGTGGCCAGCTTACATCGAGTCTGCCCCACCTGCTGATTGACTCCCCCGCTGGCCAGTGGGCCCATGCCCTTCGGCGGCATGCGCGCGCCCACAAATTAGAGTTCCCGAGCTAACGTACAATGACAGCGATTCGCTGTCGACCTGCCACAGTACAATGATGATGGCGGCAGGTCGGCAAGTGGTTAAAACAGAACAGCAATTTAGAGAGAATCTCGTCACTTTCTATCTATTTCATGGGCTAGAGACAGAACAGGAAATTAGAGGAAATCCCTTTAACATGGACACAGGCAGCAAACAATACAGTTTTGTTTGTAAAGTGGACATCAAAAAGTAATCTATTGTATTTTATTGAAATAAATAAAATGTGTCATATAAAGGGCGCCAAGCTACCTAAAATATTTTTAAAAAGTTTGTTACCTCAACACTTCATATTCCTAATATGTACCTGCTGTACCTTGTACTTGTATGAGAAAGTATCCTGTTCTCTTTGTATTGCTTCCTTTATGTGAAATCCCTGGTGTTCCTGCTAGTCCCTTTGCTTTCCTATTAAAAACTGACCACACTATGCAGGAGAGCACACTGTGGTCAGTTTTCCAGCTGTGCTGGGAACTCAGTATAATCTCCTCCAATGATCAGACTTGTCCTGACACGCCCCCGCTGCACAGCCATTCACTGGGAAGCTCAGTGTACTGCTGATTCTGCTCCCCCAGCTCTAATGTAGTTGAGAACAGAGGGAATGTGATCAATTATAAAAAAGGGAGAAAAGGTATTTATAATGTTGTTTTAATATCTAAACAAAAATGTTTTCTATTTCATTTCTATTTGAAACTGAATGGGTTTTTTTACAAGCTAATCGTTTACAATCACTTTAAGTGCAGTTAGCAGCTGCCCCTTTAAATGCAAAATAACATAATAACAAATTATTCATTATCATAAAGAATCTACGCTACTTTTATCTCTATATACACATCCCTATACACATCCCTCGTTGAATGAGACAATAATAAAAAACAAAAGTGAAATGAACAAGGAAAATTACTTGTGAACAAACAACCAAATTATTTTTGATTAGTCTCCATAAAAATTTCTTTCACCAGTGTCCTTACACCTAAAGATAATTTGCATTCAAAGCTTTTTTGCAGTTGAGTTCAGTGTTCATTCAGTAATCCCATACACTGTGAAAATATCCATGACTCTTTTCCCACACAAAAAAGTGCTCCATCACGTGTGGTAAGGTAAACCACTCACCAGATCTCCACGGCCATATAGACTTACTTAGATTTTGGGTCATGCTAACCAGACAGGTAAGATGAACCCAGCATCTATCATGCTCTCCTGTATGACAGAGATGTAATTTCATTGTTGATTTCATTTTACTTTAGATTATTGTCTCATTTAAAGAGGCATGTTCTTAAGGATATGTATATTGTCTTTTATTAAAGCGGGGGTCCACCTATCTATCATTTTTTTTTTTTTTAGTTCATTCACAAACTTTTCTTCTCAGCATTACATACTCACATATTGTGTGTAATAAGTCCGCCTGTGTCAGATTTCGTCGGAAACAATAACTTATATTATTCACTGCAGGCGGTTTCCATCTTCATTGTGGGCATTTGAAGCCCACAAGCATTTATTTCCTGGATGCGGTGAATTGTGTGCTCCCAGCATTCACCGCTCGTTCCCGCACATGCTCAGTGGCATCCTGGGAAACCTGAGACTAGCTCCCAGGAGTCTGGGAGAGGATAGAAACACGCCTACTCCCACGGGAGGAGAACCAGGAAGTGCAAAGAAGAATAGAAAAATAAAAGGTAATTACGGCATGTCAGCATCTAGGCAAGGAAGAGAATACATACAGATATTGTTCAAAATTTGGGTGGAACCCCGCTTTAATGCGTGTGTCCATGAGGGAGAATTCCCCTCACTTCTTGTTCAGGTGATGGTTGTCAGACAGAGCAGGAACAGAAGAGAAATCTCCTCTTTGGGGACATAGACAGCATTTAGAATCTGACAGAAACATTTCTTCAACAAAGACACAGAGGGGGTTATTTACTATTTACTGAAGGCAAATCCACTTTGCACTGCAAGTGCACTTGAAAGTAAAGTCACTGTGGATCCGAGAGGGATATGCAAGGAAAATAAAAAACAGCATTTTAGCTTGCACATGATTGGATAATGAAATCAGCAGAGCTTCCACTCATTTCAGATCTACCCCTTACATTTAGAGCGACTGCACTTCCAAGTGCACTTGCAGTGCAAAGTGGATTTACCTTTCATAAATAACCCCCAGAGACTGTTTAAAACTTGAGAGTTCTTAATTTTCCTTTTTATCCAAAATTAGAAAGTTTAGCCTGGAGTTGGACTGTAAGTGTATACATAGAAAACAGTATAGCTGTTTGTGGCTTCAGTTTTTTTATCTAGAAATAGTTGTGTGATGGTAACTTCCCAATGGGGTTGAGATCCTCTGGGAATAGAGACTTGGAAAATTAGTTTGTAATGTGAGTGTTTACTTAGCTTAATGAAAAAGGCTTGGTTTACACCTACAGGTGCACCCGAGCATGCGCTTTTATGTACAATTTTAGTACGTTCCCGCGTATTGTGTGTAGGGAAGCCCATTCATTTCAATAGGCTGCTCTATGCACAAGAAATGTGGATGTTCCTCTGCATGTTTGGAAAGGGCGCAATGTTCCACACGTTCCAGGCATGCATTGATGTGAATCTAGCCGAAGAAGAAGCTGTGTTCACTTCAGCCTCTCATTTTCAAATAAAAATCCTGTTTTTCCATCTCCTTTAAACAGTATTTTTTATTCAAAGTGAGCTTCAACTTATCCCCTAATCCACAGTAAATGAATGTTTGCTTTGTAAAGCCTACCACACAGTTTCCAAAGTGAACTTTGGGTAACTAAATGAGTAGAGGATTCTCAATTAACAAATCACTTGATGGGGTTGATTTATTAAAGGTGTAGAGACTGTTAATTTAGCAAAGTGAATGTTCATTTATCTTAGTAAATAAGGTGGTCCTACGTTTACTGCAATCATCCAATTATGTAAAAGCAAAAATCCTGGGGTTTTATTGTTTTTTTTTTCTCATTTGCCCTGCACATGATTAGACTTTCAAGGTACATGCAGCTTTATTAGGCTTATGTGAACACTCATTTGGTAAGTCAAAACCACTGAGCATGATGAAGGTATGATCACTGTATATACACATTCATGTACAGTAACGAAAAAAAAAATAGATTTTTGCTTTCAAATGATTAAATGATTGAACACATCATGACCTCATTCATTAAGCTAAGTGAACATTCACTTTGCATAGTGAAAATTCTTCAGGAGCAGTGACAGAGTTACATTTAATTGCCAGTTAGCTTAGCATAATGAAGACATAATTTTTGAATGTGGTATTGTCCTTCCTGATCACATTTTATATGTCAGTTGATTCCTCCTGACCTAAACTTAACCTGATTAAGAAACCTGCATTAAATGTATAAGATTCAATAAAAATGATCCTGTATATATAACCTCTGGCCTATACTGATTGCACAAATGACCTCTAACCTCACTACAAAAAACAAAGGCAATAACTATTGTGCATTTTAAAAAGACTGACACTTCACAATGTTCATAAAATATACCCACTATTGTTATAATACCTTATGTATTTTAAAATTGAGAGTTGTTGCTCATGCATGAACATGATTGGGTAAAGAAATATAATTTAAGGAATAGCTTAAATAAATTAATATCTGTGGTGTTTATACCTCTGGCCTGTAGATGTCAGTATTTACAGTTGTTACATGCCAAAAGCTTTCCATACACTGTGCAAATTAGTTCCAGTTCCTGTTCCTGTCATGGTATACTCAGATGGCTGAGCTTGTTTTTAGGTGCCTGAACTTGTTAATAAAGTACTCTGCCATCTAGACTACGGGACTTAAAGCGGAAGTAAATCCATCGATTTAACTGTTCCAAAAAACAGTATGTTTCTGGCATGTGCCGGGAACTCAACTGTCACATTGGTTGTGTTCTCAATCAAACTGTTAAATCTTCCAATGGCTGGTGTCATAACTGATCACATGTGCAGCATCACCGCAGTTGAAGATCAAACAAAGGCCAAGATGGCAGCTTCCTTGGCTGCAAACGATAGGAGGGTTTTCTTCCATTTTAACAATATCTAGCTCATAAATTGTATGTTTTATTCTCTGCATATAAATGCAATGTCTTTGTCCTTGTGTTGCAACAATTAGCTGATACACCAAAAGCTCCAACTTAAATCTGTTCCGTATTGGGATATTTTTAAGTGTCTCTTTTAACATCAGCTGAGCCTATGAAAATAGGTACCATCTTCAACGATTCCCCTATCAATCATATGGGGGAGTAGGAATTTAGAGAGTTTTGCTACATTGGATGTGCACCCAGTAAGCTCTCAAACCACAATGGAACTTCACAGAAAAAACGAAATTATTTACATCTAGCCCATTCATCTTAAAGCAGTGTTTCAGCCTCATTTTTTTTTAAATCAGCAGCTACAAACACTGTAGCTGCTGACTTTTAATAAGGACACTTACCTGTCCAGGGAGCCCGCAATGTCACCCCCCCCCCCCAGGGGCGGTCCGTCCATCAGATCGGGTGCAGGAGCCACCATTGTAACTAAGGGAAACCGGCAGTGGAGCCTTCAGGCTTCACAGCTGGTTTCCTACTGTGCATGCGTGAGTCGCACGGCGCATTCTGAATGGCCCCATCTTCTGGGACCCACAGTTCCCAGAAGGCAGCGGGGAGAAGGAGGAAATGGGCTGCGGCCAAGCTAGGACGGAAGTACACTACCTACTTCAGATAGGGTAAAAAATAATAATAATAGTTATCCAAAAACAAAGGGGTGGAGGGGTGGTCTTCCCTTTAAGACCAATTTTTAAAAGTGGTGTTGAACTCCGCTTTAAGTTTTTTTTTTTTTTTATAAAGAATTCCTCTTTGTGTGCAACTGAAATACATTTAATAAGTAATGACAGATAAGCCTAAAGGGCACACAGCCTCCAAATAGGGTGTAAGACCTTTAACTGGGAAATATACATTATATTACACTATACTCAATATTGATCCCTACAGACCAAGGCTGGGATGTCATTAAAGTTCATGTGCGTGTAAAGGCAGGTGTCCCAATACTTTTGGTAATATAGTGTATCTTTAACAGGATAGCAGTAGCAGTCCTGGGCAGAGTAATAAACTTCATTAGGAGCCACAGTAGCAACCCCTTCAGGATAAAAGTTGAGACCACTGACAAAGCTCACTGCGCTTCTTGTTCCCGGGTCTTTTTTTTTGGAGTCATTCACTGCAAGACCCTAACTCCTTCTTACAAGATAAATCCGTTTTTTACATTCATAAAGAGCCTGCTCTCATTTGAATCCAACTTTGCTATCAGAGCCTGTTCCTTTCAGCTTTAGATCTGCTATACTAACACCAAAAAATGATAAATGAGCTTTTAAAATCAGTAATGTAACTGTGCAGCATGAGAGTCACTAAATTTTATACCAAAAATAAACGAGTTCCAGGTCTCTCTTAAAGCCAAATGGTAGTGTATGCATATATTACCTTCCTGATCATACAGTATAATCAAGCAACTGATCAGCAGATTGCACAGCTAATGTCTGCACCACCCAGTGGCTGCACATCTAAAGGGATACTTGGGATCTATTCTTTCATATAATGCTCAGAAACAGCGGTACAGTGCCTGATGCCAGCCCTTAAGATCATGCCCACACATGAGAGCAGAGAAAGCTAATAGCTGTGAGAGGCGGCCAACAAGAGTGCGGATTAGAAGGAGAGGGGATTGATGATGATTTAAGCCATTCAGACAGGAAATTAATGCAGACTCAAGATAGCTGTTGCAGCTTCACAGGATTATATTGTGGAGATGCAAGTTTGTAGGGAATTGAGAGTAATCAGTTTCAACACAGTAGAGAACTTCTACAAGTGTGGGGGAATAAAGGTAAGGCTGAAGTTCAACTTTAAAAGAAAAAGCTCAACGTTTTTGGGAAGAAACTAGCCAGTTAACAGGAAATATGAACAGTGAACAAACAATTGTCATGCCATGAACAAATATGGCTAACAGATATAGTTACTATGTTTTATGCTGCTACAAAATGTAATTTCTCTATTAGGAATATTGCTGTAGTTGCTATGCCAAGTTCATTTCTATTGAAGCTGTACGTCACAGCGAGTGTTTCAAAAGTAATATTTTATAATTATGGTGGTCAGGAAGGATTAAACTGATTAGGAAGATTTCTTTACAAGTAACTTCACTGAACTCATTCCATATATTGACTGCCATAAATACATGAACAATTCAAATACAACTGCATAGCCCAAATGCTATACATACATATATATATATATATATATATATATATATATATATATATATATATATATATATATAGGAGTGACTTAAAGAGACAACTAAATTTATGTAAAAGTCTCTTCAGAATCCGAACAGCAGCAACAGTAAGCCAAGCTAGCCTGGTAAGGTATGAGTTATACACTAGCTTCGAACAGTGTTCATACAAATGGGAAAACAGTAGCAATATGAAGGCAATAAAGGTGCCAAACTTAATAAATATAACTATGTTTTCTTGCTATCTTTTTTTTCCGGCAATAGTCATTTAAACTGAGCCTGACAGTTTGGAAAAGTAATATCAGATTCATGTACACTGAATCATTTCCACGTCAGGAAGTGGCCGGTTCTGCCAGGAGAGAGCATTGGTAAAGATTTGTCAGTTAGTAAAAAACCGTACTGGGATGTGTTATTAGCTCTGCAAGGCTTCTTATTTCCCATGGCTCTCCCTGACCTCAGCTTGAGATATGGCAAAAATGAGTAACTTGGATATTTGGGATCCTGACTTGTATTACTACCGCTTTTTTTCTTCTTTTTTTTATCATATATTATAAAAGCACTTAATTTGAATTTACACTAAAACCTTATTTTGTGGTTTCAAACATATAGCACTTTGGGGGATTTAAGTAAATGGTTCAAAGTTCATAAATCCTTAGGTCTTTTCTATTGAAATGTTCCTGGTTGGTAATTTTTTATATTAAATGTAATTACCATATGGATTTCTCTTAGGGAGTTTGTAGTGCCTGCATAGGTGTGCGCAGACTATTGCATTAGGGTGTGAACCCTAAAAAATACAAGGGGTGCCACTCCAGGCTCACGTTGGCCCAAATCCAGTGAACAACCGTTTGGGAGTGCAGACTAGGAAGGAGCTTGTCTTAGCTCAATGTATGCAAACAGGGAAATAGATCATTCCAGGTGCCACACACCCAACAAAACCCATAGGTAATGATGGTAAGAACAGCCTCAGCCCAGACTTCATCCAGCCCCCTGTCCACAGGGCTTGGACAAGGAGGTATTCTTACCATTGCTACCCATGGGTTTTGTTGGATGTGCAGTACCTGGAATGATCCTTTTCCCTCTTCGCAAAACATGGACGGTGTCAGTTGGGCAGTGGATGGTGTCAGCAGAGCAATTCAGCAGAGGGAATCGATGCTGTCCCGCGCGCGCGCCTATGACTGCCAATTATAGTTTAGGCGATGCTTCAATTACAAAGTAAAAAGGTCAGTTTGATAAGGTAGGTAGAATATGAAACAGCTGCTTGTGTGTTTAGATGGCAGTTTCCAGATAATGATTGAAAAGAATAATCAATGCAAATAATAAATGAAACATATGTAGGGCTATGAGAAACTCCATTATGATTTATTTGGATTAAAATTGTGAACCTAAAGTTACCCCTATGCAATTTCAAAAAAAGAAAAAATAATTTCTCTAACTGATAATAATTATTTTGTATTCACTAAGAGAGTACCAAAGGCAATGACAATGTGCATGTGAGTAGTCTATTGTAAGCAAACAATACACAGGTTACTTAAAGTATATGTAAACCCTAACAATAAACTTCTCTTTAGCTGGCCATAGATGGCTCAATTTTTTTCATTGAGCCAGCCAACTGAACAAAAAAACTGAATCGTTTTGCCTATCCACATATTTGAGGTGGATGGGGAAATCCACCATGCTGCCCCATTGTATTCTGACAGCAGGATGCCCCCACCATCAAAATGAACTGATCAGCGCTGCACCCTTTTGGCTGCATTTGCTGATTGGGTGGAAATATACTAACAAGCTAGACACTAAGAGGCCCGTGACATTACTTCCGGTCACGACCGGGACCGTAAGTAGGGATTTTATCGATACTGCTTTCTTTTAACCTAGATGTAAGGTATTATGTTTTAATAAAACAATTTCTTCTGTGAAATTACTACACTATAGAGTTCTTATTTGTCTTGTATGGCCTGTGAATGGAGGAGAGGAGGAGATTTAATACAGCATAGCGGATATTTATCCCTGATTACTGAGCCATATACCAAGTCTCTGGGTTTATGCTATAAGGAGAGGAGAGTGGAATGTGATTGTCCATAAAGGGTCCATATATTAAAGCCTTGTCAGACCAGCTGTGGATTTCGATGCAGAAGAGGAGAGTGGAACATAAACTGCCGTTAAGGATGTTTATACCAAAGTGTCACTAGACCTGTTGTGGTCTTTGTTTAAGGTGAACTGCTAGGGCACACCTCTGGTGGATGCCTGGATGGTGGGAGCAACCGTGTTCACAACTTTCAAGAACTATTTTTTTGAGCAGTTGATCTTCACATCTCATCACTTTTTGATGCACATGCACTTTATTATTTGGGACTTATCTTAATAATTTTTATGTAAAATCAGATGAATATCTGCTTTTGGTCTGAGTACTTTATCACTGTTTCATATATTATCACATATTATCGCATGTTACTGTATTTTTTTGTTTTTTGCTTTAAATTAGGGATAGTCATTCATACATATTTCTCTATTTTTGCTGCATAGCTTCTTGAATTAGTGCACTTTATTACTGTTTCACATATTATCGCATATTATCGCATATCACAGCATTTTTTGTTTTTTATATATTAGGGATAGTCATTCATGCATATTTGTCTATTTTTTCTGCATATTTTCTTGTATTAGGGCACTTTATCACTGTTTCACTTAAAATCACATATTATCGCATATTACTGCTATTTTTTTTATATATATATTAGGCATAGTCATTCATGCATATTTGTTTATTTTAGCTGCATAGCTTCTTGAATTAGCGCACTTTATCATTGTTTTATAACAGTGTCGCATATTATTGCATTTTTGTCTTTTTTTTGCTGCATAGCTCCTTGAATTAGCGCACCATTAGCGCACAATTTCTATTATCATACTAACAAGCCCATTCATGAACAGACTCTAGATATATTATGATCTTATGAATGGGAGTGGTCATACACGGACCAAAATTCATTCAGTTCCTGCTAAACTGGACGATCTTTGATCCATGAATGGCCAGCTTTTTTTGCTCCTTTTTGGTCCCTTGAATATACCATTGAAAGCATTTTATTATATCTATAATACACCATAGAATGGTGAGTGTGCATTTTCACCCTGGATGGGAAGCGTTACTAGTCCAGACAAGATATACACACCGCTCAGGCAAATGGTAATAGGCTGGCTGCTGCAGTTCTCGTCCTGGCTCACCACCGACAATAGCAGATACACAAAAGAAGAAGATATCCGCACACCACAGCGAAGTAAATGCCTTTCAACGTCTTTATTGTCACCATGCCAGACAAGTATCACAGGGACATTTTTTAACGCGTTTCACATGAGCTGTTCGTGCTCGTTCACAACAACAAGCACAAACAGCTCTTGTGAAACGCGTCAACAAATGTTCCTGTGATACTTCTCTGGCATGGTGACAATAAAGATGTTGAAAGGCATCTACTTTGCTGTGGTCTGCAGCTATCTTCTTCTTTTGTGTATTACTAGCAGGATCACCAGGTGAAAATTAAAGGAAAAAACTGAAAACAAAAACGTATTTAATTACCACATCTAAGGACTGCAATATATTTACATTTGTGTTCCTGAGTTTAGATACCTTCAAGTCAAGAAGGAGAAAATCTGACCTGTTGCCATACTATAGGTTACTGGACATTGCCCTTGATAGCAGTTCAGCAGTAGCTATAAACCTATTTACTTTAAATTAGGAGAAATTAATTTTTTTAGAAATTTGTTACACTTGGGTGCTTGCGGTGAATACAGTGAGAAAAAATGATATATGTAGCAAATTAGATTGTTACTGGTAATGATCCCAATGCCTCCTGAGGCACATAGAAGAAAAACCAAGTGATAGGTTCTGTGATTGGCTTCTCCCCCACAGCATGTTATGGCTGAATAATTATAATCCAGAAAGAAAATCTACCATAGTGCAAAAGAAATGTACCATATTCAGTTTTATGCATGCTTAGCTGTCATTCAGCATTCTCTAGTGAGGGGATTGGCACAGCTACCATTTTTTTAGGGTGTTGGACAGTAGCCTGAAAATTGTCTGCTCTGTCAAGATATGCTATTTGGAAACTGCTTGTATTCTGTTATATCTTCAGCTTCTTATTTTAAAACAATATCCAATTTTCCATTCGACCACAGTTTTTCCTTATTCTTGCATGGGATGTGGTTTTGTAATCTACCATTACATTAATGATTAGGGCTTGAAATAATAAGCAGGGTTTTCTGAACCTGTGGTCCATGAACCCCTAAGTGGTCCATGGATGGGTTTCAGGGGGTCTGTGATGGTCAGATAAAAAATAACATTTATATTCACTAAGGAAATTAAAGAAAACACACCCTGCCCCTGCTTATAGTGCCAACCACTAACCATCTCTTGACTCGTTGGCCCATGTTTACCAATTAAGAGTGGTCATTACTTTTTTTATCTAAAGAAATTAGTTTTTTTGTTAAGATTGCTTACTTAATTCAAAGTTTGTGTATGTTACATATGTATGAGGCAATTCAATTTCAATAAAATAATCTAAATATACTCATTGCATGCAAAATTGTGTCCATGTCCATGTAAAAATTGCTATGTCCATAGCCGTCATCAGATTCTTAAAGTGTTCCCTGACTTCAAAAAGGCTAATAACCACTGTACTAAGGGTATTTTAAAAACACACACACTTGCTGACCATTATTTGATACCTACCATTTTGTCAGTCAGGATCAACCAGTGTATGGGGAATACAATTATAAACTAGTATAGTGCTTGGTGAGGACTTTTGCATTTGCCTCTGCTATAATAGACCAGATTATAACCAAACCCCAAACCTAGCCAAAGCTGTATTTCGAATGGATGGATTTACACCTTAGACTTCTAACAGATTTCATTGATCTGTGGACATACATACCCAGTCTTGTGCTT
The DNA here is from genome assembly GCA_037952925.1 of Lithobates clamitans. Classification (NCBI taxonomy): domain Eukaryota; kingdom Metazoa; phylum Chordata; class Amphibia; order Anura; family Ranidae; genus Lithobates; species Lithobates clamitans. Next base: position 4,799,890 of record JBBGZY010000281.1, read on the forward strand.
AGGGTCTTGAAACTGCTATTACCAACCTGTGCTATGAGGGCACTGTTCCCCCCAAAAAATGTAGATCCAGTTGGGGTTCATTTACTAAAACCAGTGCATGCAAAATCTGGTGCAATTGTGCATGGTAGCCAATCAGCTTATAACTTCAGCTTGTTCAATTAAACTTTGACAAAAAAACTGGAAGCTGATTGGTTTTTATACAGAGCTGAACCAGATGTTCACTCTCCAGTTTTAGTAAATCAATCCCAGTGCTCTAATTCTAGTTGCTGTGTGCTTATTTCAATGACTTGTTAGAGCATAGTCAGCCAGGCAGCTTGTATTTTCAGAAGGTGGCTAGAAACAGAAACCTCAATGATTCTCTCAGTTCCTTTAAATCAGGGATATGCAATTAGCGGACCTCCAGCTGTTGCAGAACTACAAGTCCCATGAGGCATAGCAAGACTCTGACAACCACAAGCATTACACCCAGAGTCAGAGGCATGATGGGAACATGCTAATTGCAGATCCCTGCTTTAAATTATTGCCTTTGTGGGCAATTCACAGAGCTGGGCCTTGTTAGATGGGCACCAGTTTCTGAGTGGTTTCATTTGTGTATGGTCCCATTGCCAGATTTAATGCTCATTGTGTGGTTATATGCCTATACATTACAATTGCTTCAATGTTCCTAAAGACAAGAAAATATATACACATACTGTATAAATATTTTATTTTGTTAGCAGCAAAAATGCATTTCATGCAGAAATAGTCCCAATGACAATGTTTGTAGATCTATAAATAAATGACTGTGTGCTAAAGCAATAATCAGTGCACTTTCTTAATAGTTCTCAAACTGTCCTTTACATTTGGATTATTATAGATTTATCATCAGTTGAAAGACCATGTCAAGCACAGTGCAGCACAATAAAATTACAAACTAGGACGCATAATTGCTATACACAACACCATCTGCAGAGTGGGGTAGAATGTTATCAGCTCAGAAATCCATATTAATATCTAAAGTGTTCCATTCATACCGCTAGCTGACAGTCAGAAGAATTGCTTTCATTAGGTTTTTCATAGCGAGATCTTAGAATTGATCACTTTACATAATGTCTGAGATGCGGCGCAGCTAGTTATTTATAACACAGCAGTACGCATTAACCCCTTTAGAGACAAATAAAATTTATAAATGCTTTGGAGAAAGCTCACTTGCATATTTGTCGGCATGTTCCATTTTCTTTTAAAAATCACTTTTCGTTAATTTTTTATGTTTTTTTTTTTATTTCAAACTTCTTGTTGAACATAGTTTTATTCTCATTTCTCTTATTTTTTCTTATTAACTTTTTTCGTTTTTGCGAAATCATAGCAGACTAGCAAAAACACATGCATTTATAATCTTAAGGGGTATATTCCTTAAAGTGGTAGTAATCTATCTCTAGTTTTGTAATTCGCACTATATGAAACAGCAGTAAAGGACTTCCTCCTATTTTCCTTTAAAACCAGATACCATTCTATTCTCCTTTTCGATTACATCACTTGCGCATGAGCGCATTAATGGCACACTGAATGTATACTGGCTTTGTTGTGAAACTATCAAGCAATTTGCCGTCGTGACGTAAAGGCTGACTGCCCAGCATTGTGTCATCCTTCAAGAGTTCTGTAAAGGAAAAGTTCTTGAATCTCCATGTGACTGGCCACGTCACAGGGGTTGTGTACACGGTGACGTAGAGAGGAAAAATGCTGGAAGATATGGAAACACTGCTTATGCCACAAAAACATTACAAAAAAGGCAAAAGTAAATGCTCACATTCATAATCAGTTTAACAACTATATTTGCAAATTAATAATTAAACATTTTACATGTTTTCATTTTATTTCATATCACAGATGCGCAAGATTGCCACTCTGATGTAAGATAGAGGCAGAAATCGTATTGAGGGTGACAGTGGTAGATTTCCCCCAAGAAAGTAAGATTACGAAAATCAAGCTGTAACTAGTCTGTTTACATTACAATGTGTATTGCGGTGTGGAAAAATGTTAATTACAGTTATGTAATCCTGAGTTTACTACCGCTTTAAGTGCTATGTGATAAATGTGTTCAAAGCCACAAGTAGGCAAAGGACAGGGAAGTATGCCTTATGCCCAAATTCCTGTGTCCACAAAGCCTCAGAGGTCTATAATGACCACTTTAACAGTTTACTTGGTTTTACTAAGACTCCAGAAGACCCATTTAGTCTGGGTTGTCTAGGATTGGCCTCTGTTTATCTAAGGTGTACCTAAATTCACTTAATATTGATTTGCTATCTACATGTGCTGGTGGTTGGTTCCCTTCTTTTTTTACAGTGTGTCCCTTTTTTTACCCATGTGCTACAGACAACGGAGTGGTGATGTGCAATCTCTGCTTGCAGAGTATTAAGTATCGTAAATCTACCAGTCATTTAAGTGCATGAAGAAAACTGTTCACCACAAAGCTCAAAGGAAACAGCACATGAATACTAATGGTCAGCGAAAGGCCCACACACTTGATCGCCCTTCTCGCTCTTCCCTTTCCATCTTTCCCCCCACTACACAAGAATCTCTATCTGAAGCCTCAAGCAATAGGCATGGAGGTCTTACAAGGTGTTTGAAAGGCTCACCTTATGGCACTTACAGGGGAAAGAGAGTCCACATGAGGACATGGAAAATAAGGGCAAGCATAGGCTTCAACCTCAGTCTGAGTCTCCTAGCCCTACCCTACTGTGTCCTTAACTAGGCAGGTGTTTATTCCCCTGCAGTTGGAAGGTAAGAAAAAATAGGTACCAAGTTACTCCCATTCCCAGTATCTCAGTGCCAACTTGGCAACGTTTCTGGCATAACAGGTGCTGCCGTTCTAGCTAGTGGAGCTTCCTCTGGGGTCAGCGTCAGATCCCTGTAGTGTTCCTACAGCATACACTGCATGGTGTATCAGGTGTCTGGAGCCTGGTGTCTCATGGCTCCCGATTCATGATTTCACCTCTGTGAGACAGCATTAGGCAGAGAAGGAGCATGGGAAGGAGGAAGAGGAAGCTTGTGGTGTCAGCATTGAGAAGGAAGAGAACATAGGCCAGGCTTCCACGGTTACATTTATCCCCTTCCAAACCCTGGGAGTTCTACAGGATAGTTGAGAATGTCAGTGTCTTCAGTGACCCCAAGAAATCAGGTTCCTCTGCCTGCAAACATTTGTGGAAGGTGGGTTCATTAATGCTGCAGTGCCTGCAAAAGGACCCCAGGATTTGATCCATGAAGGACAGGGATACTTACTGGTTTGCCACCCGTTTGGATCTATGATATAAGGGAAAAATAGCAGAGCTTATCCTGCAATCACAGAGGGAGCAAAAAAATAAACGTCTGGGGGACATGCTGTGGAGGAATCACTTAACATCATTTCCAGGGACTGGCAGTATCCCTTTACGGCCAACATGGTTTGGATCCTCCTGTCAGTGAAAGGAGGAGCATCAGTGGCGATAGCTGCTTAAATGAGTCCTTCAGCAACCAGGCCTGTCTGCTAACAGCGGTTATAGGAAGTGATATGGATTTTATGATTATATGAGTTCAAGGGCAGATGGTGACACCTTTAGAACAGACAACCTCCTTAACGATTTGGTAATGAAGAAGGACCACTGGCCAGGGCTTGTTCAGTATGCAGTCAAGCTGTTTGGCCAGTGTGCCTTCAGAAGGTGCAATTAGTGCAGCAGGGCATTTAGTGCATATCTTTGACAGGAAAAAACCTGTCCCCAGACTCTGTTGACTTCCTCACCTTTATAAAAATAAATCAGTCCTGGATCAACAATGAGTTCCGAGCCCCTACTGCTGATGCTAATGATAAAAATCTGGCCCCAACAACATTACTATACCATACAGTGTAAGCATCTCCTTCCACCAGACCTATAAAAATTACCACCTTCTGACACCATTCCCATCTCCTGCCATCATTACCATATCCTGTTATCATTAACAGCTTCTTCTAGCCCTGCTGGCCTGACTCCATATGCCAAAACTCTCTAGGTCTGCCAGTATTACACTCTGATGCTGACTCTGCAGCTGTTGTCTATTGCTATGGTACTTTCAAGATGACACACCGAATATGTGGGGGAGCTGGTTTTCAGTAAAAACTGTTAAAATAGTTATGGTCAATTCTGTGCTCTGAATTAATATTTGTGTTGAAATATGGTGCTTCAACACTAAAAATACCCAATACCAAATGTTTCAGCAGCTGTTTCTCAGTTGGTAAAAATGTTTCAAATTTTTCTGCAGGGTCGTTCCTGCATTGTTCATTAATATTTGGGTTGCATTATGGTGTTTTGGCACAAAAATTACAACTCCTAATGCTTCTACGTGCTACTCCTCAGTGGGATTTTTTTTTTAATTTGATGCAGGCTAAATTATGCTGGTTTAGGCCTGTTTCAGTGCACTGCATCAATCAAAAATATTTGTGGCGAATAAAACCAGACAATTACAAAACCGTCACTGGCTTCACCAGCTACAGCCCTATATGGGATAATAGGTATTACCCAGAGCTGCAATTTTTGCAAAGTGGGAGTAGATGGAAAAGATATTGGGTTACATGCTTGAAGCACATTTTTTTGAATGGTAAACTATGCCCTTTTTCTGACCTGCGAGTTAAATCCCATCTACCGCATTCAATGTGCTTTTATTATCTACAGCTACAACATGCTATTAGGGCACAGTCAGGTAGGGAACCTAGGGTACAATCCCGACTCCTATTTTTAATTATATGGCAGAGGTTTGCCATCTCAAAGGATTTATAGTATATCAAACTGTTACTTTATGTCATCCTCTATATTTCTCAGAGGCTTCCCTGTTGCAGTCATGAGCAGGTGGGAGAAGGCTGTTGATGTATTTGAGCATGAGCAATGGGAGGAGGCCTTGCAGGCTGTACAGACCAGTTCTCTCAATGTGACGCAGCAATTGTACCAGCTTTATATTGTCCTTCAGGTACATCTTACACCTGCTAGATTATGTAAAATGTGAGTGAGAGACGACCCAGTGTGCACCAGATACTCTAGGGACCACAAGGACCTAATTCACCTTTCATGGTGATATCCAAAACTGCATCTATACTGGACCAGGGGGACCATTAATAAGGTATTTCAGATCAACATCCCTACTGACCCTAAATCATATCTACTGGGTATCTTAGATGAGCTTCCAATTGAAAAAATTCTTGACAGGCTTTTGCCAGGGCTCTCTTCCAGGCCCATAAATGAATTCTTAAGCACTGGAAAGCAGCCAACCCTCCTACACTTAAAGAGTGGATCACCCGGATACCGGATACCCTACGTATGGAAAGGTATATCTTCCAACACAGGGGATGTAAATTCAACAAATTATGGGGCCCATGGTTGGATACCCCAGGGCTTTCCCTAGTAGTCTTGGTTATGGATAGACTGCTGTTGTAAAGATATTGTCCATGTGACTCAACATGATGAACTAGGTGACTGTATACTGCATGACTTGAAGTTAAGGTGGGGTGCTTCTGCGGGCAGGTGTGCACCCCTCGGTGCTGGTGTCTGGAACAGTGTCATGTTTATGTTTGCCATATGTTATATATATATATATATATATATATATATATATATATATATATATATATATATATATATGTTATATATATATATATATATTTGTGGCACTGTAATTTTTATTTCAGCATAACAAGAGCTTCATCTCTAAAATGTGTCTTTGAGGTGTTTTGGTGCACTCTTTGTTGACATTGTAATAAAATCTGTACACAAAACAGTGTGGTACTGAAAAGATCATAAGCTGTGCTATGAAACTTGTTTTGCCACTTTTTGGCAATGTACTGTATATGAAGTTGATGGCTTTAGTTTTATTTTTTCCAAGTATACAGTACCTTCTGATATATTTTGGAATTGCCAAACTTCCACTTCCACTTCCAGATTTGAAATCTGCAACTTCCACTTCTCACTTCTATTCTACTACTGATATAAAAATATGCTGTCTTTGGAAATCAGTCATGTTGGATTGTTGATGCGGTATACAAAGCAAGAAATAATGTAACAGCAATCAAAATGTTTATGTATGCAAGTTATATAAAGATAGAATATGGTGTCGCTAATGCTGAGAATTGTAATGTTCTGTATCACCACTTAAAGCATCCCTTCAAGTATGATATTTTAAGGGTTTGTTTATTTTCTATGCTGTCCTTAGGGCCTTAGGGTAAAGACACTCTCTCCACTAAATAGTATTTTATTCTTTTTTTTCCCATTGGTACATGTCCTCTGCAGCAGTGTGCATGTCCCCATGCCCTATGTTTTAAAATTACCTGCCTATTAGTCTTAAATATGACTAAAATTATTTTTAAAGTGACTGTAAACCTCTTACATGAACTATGAACAAAGCATATCCCACTATAATGTGTACCTGTCTGAATTCAGAACACTAATTATCATTTCTGTCTGCTTCCTCATTCCTCTGCTATCTGCATTAAACACTTATGAGAGGTTTTCCTACACCAAGAGGTAAAAAGGTGACGGGGAGGGAATTCCAGCACACAGCCTGTTATTGACAGCCTCAGCTCTGTTCCTGTGTGCAGTGTGAAAGGACCCCACCCCGTGCTTTCAAAAAGCTTAGACAAGCTCTATAAATTCTGAACTTTGAACAGCTGTAAAGAAGTGAAGACTGCACAAAAGCAGGTATGTAAGGGTGTATCTAAGGTTTTACAACCACTTTAAAGGTTCAACTCTCATTGACTTCAATAGGGTTCAGATTAAAGTGTGAAAGTCAAAGCAGTTCAAACATCCCGCAAACCAAACACAGGTGCATTGTCTCATTACTACTTGATATATTACCACTTATTGTTGGTCTAACCTTGGATAAAGTTTCCTGCCGACTGCAATAAAACTGTTACAATCATGCCAGTTCTGGTGTTGCCACAGCTCAGAGAGTGTGCTTGAATGCAAAACATAGCATTTGACAAGAAAAACTGCATTTGACCTACTTTGCCTGCAACCCAAACACAACTCAATAGAACATGTTGCATCGGAACAAATGCAATGCAACGCAAAGCTGGTCAAACACAGCCTTAAGCATCTTACACATGATCGGATTTTCCGCAGACAAAACCTCGGACTTTTGTCCAAAGATGTTGGCCAGGATCTTGTCTTGCATACAAATGGCAAGGAATTGTCGGCCAACAAACACAACGTAGTGATGTACTACGTGTTTTTTTACCTCTTTAGCACCACTCTTTGGGCTTCTTCTGCTAATTTCGTGTTAGTAGAAGTTTGGTGAGTGTTGATTCACGCTTTTCATTTCGCGCTTTTCAGTTTGCGCTTTTCATTTCGCGTTTATTTAGTTTGTTTCTGAATGGCCGTTCGTCAACCAGACATGTTACAGAATCAGAGGAGATAGCGTGTTATTAATTTATTATTGGCCTTGGAGTTATTGCTTTGACCCAAGTCCAGGAACAGGAGGAGGAGGATTTCTTGGACCAAAAATTGATTGCTTTATTAATCGTGACCAATTTTGTCATATGCCTTTGCTGCGGGAGCTCCAGGAGAATAATCCGGATGATTTTCGGAATTATCTCCAGATGATGGACCCCTGCTTTCACCAACTCTTAGCATTGTTGACCCCCTATATTAAGAAGCAGGACACATGCATGAGGCTTTTATTTTATTTTTTGGTTGAATAATGATTTGATTTGGTATATTTTCTATATTTTTGTATGCATAGAATGCACTTTTTGGTTAAGTTCTATTGGCAGATAGCATGTCTAATTTTATTTGTTTTCTTTTTTTAATGCACCATAAAATGTGGAGAATAATACTTGGCTATGTGTTTTACTTCAAATGACAGTTTGGGAGTAGGCAATTACATTTAAAAAAATACAATGTAAAATTAACAAGGGACACCAACATAGTTGTTACTTTGATCTTAAAAACTACGGGATAATGGTGTTTTGGTAACTTGCCCAAAAAAAACAAAAAACAAGCATAATAATATTATTCTTGATATCACTAGAAAAAAAAAAAAGGCTTTTAAAATACATTTGGCAGAACTCCATCAGTATCACCAGCAAAGCAGCTTCATTATTATCCCATTAAAGAAGAAGAGAATTGTGTGTTGCATTTTAAGATTTCATAATTTGCCACATCCTGAATGTTAATTCTCCATTACAAATGCTAGTTTACAAGACCGACCGCTTCTGGCTCCTTCTTTGCTTACGAGCATGCATGTTTGTACTTTAGACTTTTGTCTGACAGACTTGTGTACACACGATCAGAAAATCCGACAACAGACATTTGTCCGCGGAAAATGTTAAAGCCTGCCATCCAACATTTGTCCGTGGAAAATCCATCAAAAATTGTCCGGTGGAGCTTACAAACGGTCAGATTTTCCACCAATGGCCTGTCTTAACACAATTCCCGTCGGAAAATGTACAATGTGTACAAGGCTTTAGAGCTGTCATCTACACAACTTCACTGAAGATTATGGGAATTTGCTGACCTGCATTTCACTTGCTCTCAAATGCACATCAGACGCAGGAAAACAACTCCCATCCACATCAGCACATACTTTAAATTGCCCTGATTTGTTAAAGGGGTTTATTTTAGGGGAGCATTGAAGAACAAACACAATAAGGTATATCTGATATAAATGTATTATGTAAAGGAAAACTATAGTGTGCAGTCATTTTGATGTAATTTATTTAAACGAAATTTGTGGCTTTCCTTGACAAGATCTAAGCTCTGTTAGAACTCCGGCCAGATGAGGGAGCTTTCTCTGCTAGATTATCATTAAACAATAAATTAATGCAAGGCAACCCAAAGTTTAATTTTCTTTTTGTTTTTCATTCAATCAGCTGACTGAAAAGAAAAAAATGACTTGCTTACCTCATCCACACACTCAAAGTGGATGGGAGAATTCTGTCCGTTGAGATATTGTATTCTGACAGCGGGAGACTTCCCCACCATCAGAATACACTGATCAGAGCCGGCGGTGCTGCTTGAGCAGGAAGAATCGAACAGGGTGGTTGTACAGAAGTGAATTAGTAGATCTACTTCTGTAAAACCTCTCTGCCCATACATGGATTGAAATGTGGCCTGTCCCTGCTGAACCAATCTGATTTTCCATCCATGTATGGCCAGCTTATGATTTGTAAAGGTTATGTTTAGTGTCATTGGTTAAAGCAGAGCACCACCCAAAAGGGGAATCTCTGCTTATTTGCTTCCCCCCCTCCGCTGCCACATTTGGCACCTTTCGGGAGGGAGGGGGGAGCGGGCACCTGTTTTTGACAGGTACCTGTTCCCATTTCTGTGAGACCTCACGGCGGTGAGGTCCCCTGGAAGTTCGGCCCCCCTCCTCCTTCCTCTGCCGCCTGGCCATTCACAAATGGCAGCGGCAGAATCCGGGAGTCGATTGAAAAATTGGCTGGGGTCCCCACATTGTGGGATCCCTGGACAGTTAAGTGTCCTAAAATTAAAAGTCAGTAGCTACAGTATTTGTAGCTGCTTACTTTTAATTTTGTAGTGGGGGGGGGGCCGGAGCTTCGCTTTAAAGTGTAACTAAACTTTTTAATAGAGTAGGGAACAGTTAGAACATCTGTGAGGTTTTGATTGCTGAGGGAAATTATATCCAACAGCAGTTTTATTAAAAAATAATATATAAAATTTAGCTACTCACAATCATACCATGTTTCCCCAAAAATAAGCCCAGGTCTTAATTTTGGCAACAAAAGACCCAGTAGGGCTTATTTTTGGGGTAGGGCTTGTCATGTGCTGTCTTCTCTCCCCATCTCCCTCCCTGCCTGTCAGAAATCCCCAGTGGCCAGTGGAACTGAGTAAAAGTGCTTGTAAAATCCTAGAATGCACTCTATTATATAATGTAATCTGTGTATGTTTCTGTAATCTATTTGTGACAATACCCTCTTATAGCGCTGCTCGGCCCTTCCGTGACTCTCCGTAACTCTCTTCCCCGCTCCGAGCACTGCAGAGGGGGGGACGAGATCCCCCGCTAACAGCTGGGAGAAGAGGAGGAGAGCAGCGGGAGGTCAGCTGAGCACCGAGCTGCGCTGTAACAAAGGTATTTATCACAAATATATTACAGAAATATACACAGATTACATTATACTGTATACTACTGCAATACAGTATTCTAGGACTTATTTTCGGGGTAGGGCTTATATTACAGCCCTCCTCGAAAATCAAAGTAGGGCTTATTTTCGGGGTAGGTCTTATTTTTGGGGAAACGCCGTAGGTAGTGAAAGTGCTTTTACAGCCACTGCATGTGGCTACAGCAATGCCAAAGTCTCTCAAGGAGGACCTTACCAGGGCCCCTGCTGACTGACGTGTTTTCGAAGGTATGTCCTTCTACATCAGAGCCCATCTAAACATGTCAACCTTTTCTTATTAAAAAAAAAAAAGAACGTGTCAACCTGGTGAGGTCCTCCTTGAGCAAGAGACTTTGGCATTGCTGGGGGATTGTAGCCACATGCAGTGGATGGATAAGTGCTTTCACTACCTATGTTTGTGACATACCTTCGAAATGCGTCATCCAGCAGGGACCCTGGTGAGGTCAAGCGCTTTCACTACCTATGTTTGTGAGTAGCTATATTTTATATTTTATTTCTTAACAAAACTGCTGTTGGATAATGCACTAGGCCAGCGTGCCCTATATTTTTATCTATTTACCCCCAGTGTTCTGAGGACAACCCTAGTCCTAGAGGGCAGAAAGGCCCTTCTGATTATGTAGTTCTTTTCTGGCTTGGATTATCACACCTATGCGCAGGAGAATTTTGTTGCTGAGGTTTTTATTGTTATCTGTGTTCCCACTGAGGGGGACTCTCTATTTACCAGGATGGATATTGTCACAAGGACAGAAAGTGATTGGAAATCCAAAATGTCATGGTCATCACTGAAACACCTATTGAGGGGGGATCTTACAATGGAGACACTTGCCTATGAGGCAATTTATGCTTATTTTGAAGAGATTCTCTTTAATTTCCGGTCTTCAGGACAAGAAGTAAAGAGAAATCTCCCTAATGGGACACAGTCAGCACAAAAAAAAAACCCTTACTTGTAGGCAGGTTGAAAAAAGTTTGCAGTTTAGTTAGGCAGCAGCTGGCCCAGGCTGGGGAAGGGATTAAGTGTTATAGCTAATTTCCCAGGCTTTTGGTGCTAGCCAGCTTGCCTATGCTATAAAAAGGGGATCAGCTAAGGGTCCAGGCTGCCAGCTGCTGAAGCGGGAATGGGAACATGGTGTCAGTGAATTTGAGTGCTGCTGAAGGAACCAGAATTGTGGAGGACATCCAAGCCATGGACAATTCCATAATGGACTTTCACCCCACAGAGGTATGCCTGGGCCACTACAAGATATTAGTTAGGATTTGGGACAGGACATTGTCCATATTAAACTGTGTGCCACATCATGTTCAGTAAAGCTATATTTACCATAATGAGCCTGGTCTGAAATCATTCAAAAGAGTGCATGTTGGTTCTGGTGTATTCCAAAAGAACCAGGGTCTGTAACAGCAATACAAGGTATGAAGTAAAAACATTGCAAAAGGTTAAAAGAGGAGCACAAGGGCTCCCCCCCAAAAAAATACTGTAGTTGCTGAATTTTCATATAAGAACACTTACCTGTCCAGGGATCCATTGAAGTCCACACCCGAGACGATTCTTCAATCAGCTGTGGGTGCAGGCACAGGCATTTTAGCTAAGGGAAACTGGCAGTGAAGCCTTCCGGCTCAGCCGGTTTACTAATATGCATTTACGAGTGGTGTTGCGCTTTGTGAATGGTCCTGTGTGCTTCTAAGAATGCTGTGGGGGGAAGAAGGAGGGGGCAGAACATCCTCACAGATTGATGCAGCTATCTGCCCTGGAAGTGGGAGGGGGTACCTGTCAATACCAGATACCCATTGCCTCCCAAATAATGCAAAAAGTGGCAGTGGAGGGGGGGGATGCAAACGAGCGAAACTTCCCCTTTTAGTTGAAGTTCAGTTTTAACTCCGCAAGACAAGCAGGAGGAATAATGTATTTGCTAAGAGTAACCAAGCACAAGTTCAAGACACGAATCAACAAGTTATTAAGCATGGTTTCTGGTAGGGTGACAGGTCCTCCAGTGCTGAGGGGGTAGATGTTCTGGCTCCCTCCCTAGTGAGCAGTGAGCAGTGTTCAATGGCAACAGGGTCCAAACCCACGTTTACGGTGATCTATGGCCTGGGTACAAGATACTGGAAGATAAGAGTTGGGATAAGAGAGAGCACGCATGAGGTCCCCATTCTGTTACTGGCAACAGAGGTACGCTGGACTGGTGGAGTGGGCGCAGGATCGGTACATCCCTCCTAATGCAAACATACGTTACAGTGTGTAGTGACATGGGACAAAGCGCGTTTCAGAGAAACTCTCTACTTTTAATTGCTGCATACAGTGAAGGCTCATCTCTAAGTCGGGGAACTGCCTTAAACCCCTTTCACACTGGGGCAATTTCAAGTCGGTTTAGCGCTAGAAATAACCTCTGCTAAGTGCCTGAAAACCACCTCTCATTCATTCCAGTGTGCCTTTTCCTACTGGGCGGTGCGCTTGCCATCTTTGGTGCCCTAAAACGAGTGGCGCTTTACCGCGAACGTGGCCGCGGTCCCAGTGTGAAAGGGGTCTTTATGGTAGATTCTTCACATGACCACAGTCTCCGCGATAGTTTCCAAGATGACATACTTACAATTCTGTAAGGTATGTATCCAATGTTATAACATAAAAAACATAAAATAGATATGTAAATGCAAATAAACATGTAAAACGTGATTTACCTAGTGCAGTCCATTGTACTTGTGCATAAACACATTATAATATATAATAGACCATTTTTCTACAATGACATGTCAAGTACAATCACTATTCTCCAGTTAAAGAGCTGCTTTCGTGCATATATAAAAAAAAATAAAAAAAACAGATTGGTGTGCCTCCACCTCCTCGTGCAACCTCTGTGCTCCCAGAACTTTCAAAGGCAATAAATAAGCCTCATGATTGTAGTATAAAAGATGGTGTACATCAATCTTGGGTTCATTCCAGATATTCCAAAATGTATTAAAATAGTGAATCTTACATTAAAAAAACGTCTCTGTACTGTGTAGATAGGCGATTTGCCATTCTCTTATATCACTTCCAATCCGGAATGCCCTACGCATTTATTATAATGTGTTTATGCACTAGTACAATGGAATGCACATGTAAATCACATTATATATGTTTTTTTTTATTTACATATCTATTTTATGATTTTTATCAGTGGGTACAATATTTACGATACACACTTACACGTTATAATCTGTGAGACACCAATTTACATACCTTACATTGCTTATAGTTTGTGGGAACACAACAGGTGGATGCAGCAGATTGTTCGCATTTTTTCAAGATTATTAACACAGTCACCAACAAATCATTTTTTTTGCATAGATATTTTATTGATTTATTTTATCCTCACTTGGGTAGCGCAGAGGTACACTCACAACTGTATAGTATACTTACCCTTCTACCAATTCCCCATTAATTAATCCTCCAAACCTAACCTTAACTTCAGTACAGTGAAGGTTATAGTTTGAAGGATTAAGTGTTAGGTTACGTTTAAGAATAAGTTTAAGTGTTAGGGTAAGGTTTGAAGTTAGGGGGAGGGTAAGGGTTAAGGTTTGGGGTCTGTTAAAGCATTAAAGTGAAACTTTGAGCAAAATAAAAAACTACATATATGATGCAGTTTGTCAATATCATCAACACAACAACCTTTTTTTTCTAAGTACCCTGTGTAGCATAGTTTTATTACATGTTGATCCGGGCAAGTGTGTTTGTATTTTTCAACTTCCTTTAACCAAGACATCCAGCAAAAGTTGAACAAACACTAGCGTCTCCACAGATTGAAAGTTGAGGAGTGAGTGTAGCCACCCTAAAACAGAAAATGTGTTACTGATCTGATCACCAAATTAAAATAAAGGGTAAAAAGTCTAAATAAAATGAATCCAGCCGGCACATCTCAGGATTTGTAAGCTACAATAAATTACAATATGTAACAATACATATTTATATCAAACTTGCATTTACACTTTTATATCCTTAGCAGTGCTGCCCTCAATGTCCTCCACTGCTCATTGCTGCTCCTCTTTCGAGTTATATAATGCCAACGCATCCAACATGATTTCCTTGCATACCTCTGATGAAGTCTTGATGCCGAAATGTGTCAAGCAGGACTTGGGAGATGCTGCTATGCACCGTGGAGTCTTCAATAGTGCTATAGCCAGGAAATCATGGCAGATACAAATGGCACATTATGATGCACATTAGAAGATTTGAGCTACAGCCAGGAGATCGTGTACAATGCATTTTGTTTGTTGAGTGGAGCCTTGTATTATTTGATAGTGTTGGTAGCACCTGAAAACTGTGAGTTCCTTGACTTTAGCCTTTGCCTGTTTTTAATAAACAATATTTCACTTGGGGAAGCTTCTCTATTTTCTTCTGAGAAACATGTGCTATATGCATATTGCTGAGAGATGGGACACCTCTCTGCTCAGCTTAGCTTTTCAGCGCCGAGGTCGCCGAGGAGAGAATAATAAATGATATTTGATTTCCAGTACCTGTAATTAGATGGCCACATGGCTTTGGTGAGTTCAAATCGTCGGTGGGTCACACACTGTGGATTAGATTGATTTGACACATCCTGGTAAATTTGGTGTAAAATTGGTGTGTAATGAGTCTATTTCAGAGATTTCATGTTTTCATTAATTTGGGGGGGGGTGGGTATAGGTTTTTTGTAGGTCTTTTATTTTAGACGAAGTTGCTTTTTTTACAGCAAGGCTTCCCTTGGGATTTGCTTCAGGGTGGTATTTTGTAGTTTTCATTTTATTGGAGTTTTTTAAGTTTGGGGTGCTCAAAGTGCAACTTTCATATGTTCACCAACAATTTTTTGGAGCTGCCTTTCGTTTACAACATTCCTCTGCATTATTTGAAAGAGAAACTAAGTGCAAGAAAAACTGTTCACATTATCACTTACATTCACCACACTCCCTTATTCCCATGGATTTTAGGCATTTACCAGTTAGGACTATTATCCCTGATTGAAAATGTCCTGCTGCTTTCCAGTTTTACACTGCTGTATCCTCTGCAGTATTTTAATCCTTGTAGTGCTCTTTGCCCATATTAAATTTCTCTAGCCTTGTGTCATCTGTGTTCCCTTGATTCTTGTAGTAAAAGACCAGTCTATACTTTTTTATCAGCAAATTCTGTCTCATCAAAACGTGCTGAAGCTGGCCAATTTTACACTGATGTATTATCTCTTGTTTCCTAATTCCTAATGAGAGCTTGATAAAAATTGGCTAGCAGCAGGGTGGTTTTGCATTAGCAAAAACAAGGACAGCTACAGCGAATTACTGACCAATTTCTATATGATGGTCAAAGGGGGGCTATTACTGTTTAATGAAAAAGCATGTTTTGTTGCTAAAAAAATTAAATGATTTGTGTATTTTTAATTTTGCTCTTGAAGTTTCATCAAATGAGAAGTATAGCCAAAGCTTTTTTGGCTATATTTCTCCTATAGATCACAGGAGTGCAGTTTGTTCTGCACTCCTATGACCAATTTTCAGCCGACAGTTGTCCGGCTGACATCACTGAGCTGGTCCAGGCTCTGAAAAGGTTCCAAGCAAATGGTCTGGATCCACCTAGCAGCCTTGACTGACATCTGGCTCAGCCTCTCAGCGATCCGCCAAGAGCTTGAGCCAGCCCCTCCTGCCCCCTTTACAGCCCAGCGCTCCAGTGAGCACTGGAGGGTCAGAGCAGAGAGCCAGTACCTGACAGTCTCAGCTCTCTGTTCAGACCAGAGGGGGGGAGAACAGAGCGATCAGCAGTGTTAGATTGCTCAGTTCTCACCATAGAGAAGGTGGGGGGCTGTATCCACCAAGGAGAGTATAATGGGGGTTTTTTTCCACAAAATCCATACTTTCCTTTAAAAAGACTCTCTCCCAGCTGTGCAGTTTAAAAAAAAAAAAAGTTTTTGCATTGGTGCATGTCCCATGGCAGTGCCCAGCTGCTCATGTCTTTTTCACAATTTTTTGCCCTTTATCCCTAAAAATGACCAGAATTTACTACCAGAATTCACCCTTTACAGATTTCAGTGAGGTTCGCCACTAAGTTCGTGTTTGCCTAATTTCAATACAGATTTGCTGAACCCTTGGCAAATCAAAAGCAGGCAGATACACCCAACCCTACACATACTGTATATTGGGTGTGGGTGTGTGTACGTGTATATGTATATATATATATATATATATGTGTGTGTTCTATGTCAATTTATGTTTGTTGGTTTGCTGGTTTTATGGCAATTTATGTTGGGTGAGGCGGGCAGCAATCATAGGGCTTGTGGGTCAAAAAACAGAGCAGAATTTTTGTTGGTAAAATATGTACTGTATTTATCAGCATATAACACGCACAGGCGTATAACACGCACATTAATTTAAAGAGGGAAGTTTCAGGAAAAAAAACTTACATTTTAAATAAGAAACTTTGAAGCAAAAAAAGGGTAAGTGCCCATCTGCAGCCTCACAAGTGCCATCAATGCAGCCTCACTCATCAGTCTACATCAATGCAGCAGCCTTTACCATTGCCATCAATGCAGCAGCCTTTACCATTGCCATCAATGCAGCAGCCTTTACCATTGTCATCAATGCAGCAGCCTTTACCATTGCCATCAATGCAGCAGCCTTTACCATTGCCATCAGTGCAGCAGCCTTTACCATTACCATCAGTGCAGCAGCCTTTACCATTGCCATCAGTGCAGCAGCCTTACCATTGCCATCAGTGCGGCCTGATTGATGCCCATCTGCAGCCTAGCGGGAACAGGGAGGGACGAGCGTCAACAGATTACATACAGTGAGAATCTCCTATGATAGACAAAACAGTGGTCCAATGGCGGCCCAGGAGACAGGACTTCCTATTACAGAGGCCGCCAAGTAAAAAGGAGATTCTCACTCTATGTAATGTGATGGCGCTCATCCCCGTCCCCTCCGAGGCAGCTAAAATTAATGTATTGACGTATAACACGCACATGGTATTTGCACCTGATTTTCATGGTGAAAAAGTGAGTGTTATACGCCAATAAATACAGTATATTGTTTTGTTAAAACAGCATAATATCTTAATACCTAACCAACAGAATTCCTCTTAGAATCATCCAAAATTTTAAAGAGAACTCACTAAAATGTCTTCTTTTATTTTTTATCTTTCCATGTATCGATATATACATCTATAGTGTTGCATGTTGAATGCTTTGCCAACTGATTTATAAAATCTATTACACAAAACAGATAAAACATCCCTTTAATCTAATTGTTGCTTAACCGCTTGCCGACCAGCTGCCGCAGTTGTACTGCGGCAACATGGCTTGGCGGCGCGAATCGTCGTCATGTTACGTCGGTAACATATTCGGCCACTAGGGGGCACGTGTGCACCGCCGGAGCCGCGAGCTCGCCCCCTGCTTGCCCACGGACCCGATGCGAGTGCCCAGCGGTCGCGATCACCGCCGGGCTCCCGCAATCGCTCGAGGGCACACGAGAACCGGGATCTTTGCGTGTAAACACACAGTCTCCGGTTCTATGAGGAGAGAGCAGGCAGATCGTCTGTTCATACAGAGTATAAACAGCGATCTGTCATCTCCCCTGCATAGTCCCCTCCCCCTTCAGTTAGAACACACACTAGGGAACACATTAACCCCTTGATCACCCCCTAGTGGTTAACCCCTTCACTGCCAGTAACATTTTTACAGTAATCAATGCATTTTCATAGCACTGATCGCTGTATAAATGCCAATGGTCCCAAAAATGTGTCAAAATCGCAGATCGCCACCATTGCTAGTAAAAAAAAATTAATAATAAAAATGCCATAAAACTATGCCCTATTTTGTAGATGTTATAACTTTTGAGCAAACTAATCAAGATACACTTATTGCGATTTTTTTCAAAATTGTCATTCTTTTTTTGTTTATAGCGCAAAAACTAAAAAACGCAGAGGCGATCAAATACCACCAAAAGAAAGCTCTATTTGTGGCAAAAAAAAAGGACGTTTTGTTTGGGTACAACATCACACGACCGTGCAATTGTCAGTTAAAGCAACGCAGTGCCAAATCGCAAAAAGTGCTTTGGTCAGGAAGAGGCTTAAAATCTTCCGGGGCTGAAGCGGTTAAAATGACCAAGGGTCTGATGGGTTGGAATGTCTTTAGTAAGAAAATATCAGAAGTATAGAATTTAAACCTCACTCTGAACCTGGGTCCACTTCAGGTTCTGAAATGATTGACAATCGTGTCCTATGTCCCTTGAGAAAGTGTATGGTTTCCTGTGAAATGATCATTGGTTTTGGGTTTTATGCCGTATCTGTTATTTATAGAGTGTTTTGTAGCATGGAATAAAAGATCAGCCCAACTAATGGATGTGTGCGTTACCTGAAATACTTTCTAATTGTTGAACTTTTAGTGAAAATTTTAATATTTACAAAAGCAAACTATTTGTAAAGTTTTGCCAGCATACAGTCCTATCATATCTAAATGATTGAGTGTAACAGAATCATAGCACTTACCACAACACTGCATAGTTGAGTGTTTCTTAAGGGTGTAATAAAATTGCATATAGTTTTAGTAGTGCATTTTCCCAGTATACTGCTGAGAGTATACATGCTATTCAGCCATGACGTAAAAACCTTTTAACATTGTTGTATACAGTAACTGTGCTATTGTATAAATAATAATGCATCTGTGGACCTTGAATAGTTAAATGAATAACTATTAAGTTAATAGTGCATTTTCCCAGTATAGTTTTAGTGGTGCATTTTCCCAGTGAATGAGTCCCTGGTTCACTTATCTGTTAGTATTTCAGCAAATTACATTTGTTACATTTTAAACACTTGCTAAGTAAGTCAGACATGATGTAAAAACCTCTTAACATTTTTGTATACAGTAACTGTGCTATTGTATATATTATAATGCATCTGTGGACCTAGAATAGTTAATTTAATTTATGTGTGCTGTTTTTTTTAGAACCAAATTAAAATTCTACATGAGAACCCTGCTTTCCCGAGCAAAGGGAAGAGGCTCCCTGCACATGTAGGAAGCTTATGTGCTAATAAAATGATTGTCAGTGGTTTCAGGCTGTCTCTCCCTGCATGCTGTGGATCATTCTTTATGTAACTATTTATGTAAAATGCCTCTAGTAACATGCATGAGACTCTGCCCAGCCTGATTCATCACAGCACCAGGCATAAATTAATCACTTTAAGCCTCCTAAACAGCTGCGATCTACAGATTTTTTTTTTTTTTTTTGTAACAGGCAGGAAAAAAAATGTCCAGGGTAATTTCGTATTCCAAAATAAATCATATTAGCTTTGAATTGATTGGCTGTTGAGTGACCATGTTTTTCTCTTGATGAGATTTAAATATTATGTTTAAATCTCATTAAATGAAAAGTAGGTTAACATCAGAAGCAAGATTCATCTGACGTGGCAAATAGCAAGTGTTGATATTTGGGAAGCAATGTACTAAGAGAGGGAGGCATTTTTACAAGAACTATTGTTTGCTTTATACACCCAGTTATGCGCAGAGGAATTTAACAAAAACATCAGAAATTCCCTAGCACATGATTGGCTGTTTGAAGTGAACACTGGTGCCCTGGGCAAGGGTAAAAATTACTTCTTTTAAACACTGCCTTGATTTTATTTATCAATATTTTGTAACATGTGGAAATGAAGTTTCAAACTTTCATCTGATATACTTTCCATTTCAGTAGTGGAATGGTGATTTATTTAGGTTGAATGAGATGTCACCAGTCTGTGAACAATATTTATGATTTTACCAATTTTGCATGTAGTACCAGTACCTTCTCCAGTGCTTTACAGCGTGCTTATGGTCTTTTAACCCTTGCACTCTTATGCCCCCACCACAGTAAAGACAGTGAGGCGTATTTACTAAAATGTTCTCTTAACTTCTAAATAAAGCTGTGTTCAGTCATTTTTTTTTTTAATTCTCCTGCACTTAATTTAGCATTTAAAGTAAACATAGCTGATTTTTTTAATGAACTTCCTTATAGATTGATGAATGAAATATACTAAAGTTTTCTATATTAAAGGCAAATTTTCCTCTACAATTGAGCGTGTGAATGCTAGCTGAGACAGTCAATAAAGTAATGATGGACTTATGGCCCGTACACACGATCCGAATATCGTACGACCGATCGTACGACCGTTTTCGCTTAATAGTCACAAGTAGAAATTGAGTAGCTAAATAAAGTCACAAAAATTCTTGTTCGACAGAAAAAAAAATCGGAAGTGATGTCATGTGCTGTAATGTATTTGTATTGAATTTTCGGACGACAACTATACTGACTAACCGAAAATCGTACGATCTGGAATTGTACGAGGAAAATTTTCATGCATGCCCAATCAAATAAAATCGAATGAACGGTCATGATCGGTTGTCAAAAGTAGTGTACACACGATCCGAAAATCGTACGATCCTTCCTCGGACGACCGTTTTCGTACGATATTCGGATCGTGTGTACGGGCCATTATTCACAGTAGAGTTCTTTTTCTGAAAGTGAAAAAATAAATTGTAAGCAGGAAGGTCTTTTTTATTGCAGAAGAAAAAGAGTATGGTTTGGATGATGGATGCCATCAGAGCTCCACCTCATTCACTAAACTCTGGGGACATTTTCCTTGCAAAGTTCAACTTTCCTTGCAAAGCAAACAGCATAGTCACCTTTAGTAAATAAATTCCTGAATGTGTACACACAATGTACATTCTCAGTACCAGGATGAATTAACTTCAGTGCACATGTGTGGGAGTTACGTCAACCCGGGCTGACCAATCAAGATGACTGAAGATGCTGAAAACAGAAGAAGACCAGGCTAAGAAGCCGATGGTGTAGAGCAGGGGTCTCCAAACTGTGGCCCTTGGGCCAGATGCGGCTCTTTGCATGCTTTTATCTGGCCCCTTGGGGCACTATTCATCCCACTGATATGAGACACTATTTTGCCCTCTGACTCCAGAAATTGAGCATAATTCCTGCCACTGACATCACCAATGGGGCACTATTCTCCCCCTAATACCAAAGATGGGGCACTGTTTACTCCCACTGATGCCAGAAAAGTTTTCTATTCCTGCTGGCCACAGTCCGGCCCACCTAAAGTCTGAAGGACAGTAAACTGGCCCTTTGTTTAGAAAGTTTGGAGACCCCTGGCGTAGAGGGAACTCTCAAACCTAGCCTTACTGGAAGGGAGAGGAGGATTGTTTTGCAAACTTTAGTCCCTCTTTAAACCAGATCACCACCTAACCCCCTCCCCTCATTTTTTTTCTTTTACCACCGCTTACCAGAAGGTGATATCTGCACATTTCAGACACTCACCCATCCAATGGGTCCAGCGTTGTCTCGCTGAGATCTTCTCAAGCCTGGCCACAGCTCTGTCCCGCACCGCCATGTTCTTTCTTACATCATCAAGAGGCCTGTCGACTCTTCCGGTTGCGGAATGAAAGGCTATGCCTCCTGTAATATGTGATATGCATATCCCGGAAGGAACAGCGGGCAGTGTGCATGTCATTTGCCTAGGCGAATGACAAGCTTGGGGAGGTGGGACCAGACAGTTTCCCTAAAAAGGGTGGGGAAAAAAATGTGCTATACGTGTAGAGGATGGGAGGAGGGTTGGAGTGGAGGGAATTTGGTTAAGAGGATGAAGATTAGCTTTAAGTGCTCATTTTTCAGTGCAATATCTATCAGCAACAAATTGAAATCCATTCTGTACTGTTTTGACTTTAGCACAGTGACCTCTGATTGGCTGCTTTGGGTAACTGTATTTACAAATAGGAACTTTTCTTTGATTAGGGCCAGTAAGGGCCCATTCACTCTAGACTGCAGTGCGGGAAAGCCACATTCCATTGAGGCTTCCTGCACCTCATTCCAATCACACTGCCCTTGAGTTCTACTGCAGGGGTCAGTGGAAAGTTAACGACACCAGTTTGCATTGGTTTGCCTAGTATAAAAGTACCATGCAATGCGGTTGCTGTGCGTTTGAAAAAGTAGTGCATGCACTTCTCTTGGTGTGGTGCGATTTCAGCCCATTCAAAACATATAGGGCTGAAATCGCACTGCACAGAACTGCATGTGTATTGCACAGGAACTGCATAGCGTTCCTGTGCGATTCACATGCATTTCCTACTGTCAAGGGGGCCTTAGTCTGCCAGCATCTAGGTTGATGTTATAATAGCTAGATCACACAGGCACTATCTGCTTCTGTTATTTTTTTTTTTCAATAAGAGAAAGCTAGATTTCCTTATTGAAATGATGATCAATCAGTTAAAAAAAATAATAACCAGTCGTTTGCCAGTCTTCCTAGTTGTCTGGCTGCCGTGTTGATCCACTAGCTTCAATGCTTTCCAAATCACTAACTTTGAACAGAGGAGGGATTCTGACTTCACTTTAATTTCAATTGCTACATACTTATTTTGGGTAAGAGACTTAGAAACTTCTGAAGCCAGATGTTAAGCATGACAGCCAGGCAAAATGCCATTATTATAGAAAGAAGTAAGCAAATGGAAGCAGTTGTGTTTTTGCCATGGTGGATTTCCTTCATTTCAGCGGGGAAGTCAATGTAAGACACTGTGGGGGTTATTTACGAAAGGCAAATCCACTTTGCACTACAAGTGCACTACAAGTGCACTTGGAAGTGCAGTCGCTGTAAATCTGA
Organism: Lithobates clamitans; assembly: GCA_037952925.1. Classification (NCBI taxonomy): domain Eukaryota; kingdom Metazoa; phylum Chordata; class Amphibia; order Anura; family Ranidae; genus Lithobates; species Lithobates clamitans. The sequence continues at coordinate 4,822,629 of JBBGZY010000281.1, forward strand.
GGGGGACATGCAAGGAAAATAAAAAACAGCATTTTAGCTTGCATATGATTGGATGATAAAATCAGCAGAGCTTCCCCTCGTTTCAGATCTATCCCTCCAATTTACGGCGACTGCACTTCCAAGTGTACTTGCAGTGCACTTGTAGTGCAAAGTGGATTTGCCTTTCGTAAATAACCCCCTGTGAATATTTTGGGGACTTGAGACTGGATTGCAGCAATGAAGTTACAGGCATTTTTTAAGCACATGCTTTTCCTGTTCCTAAAAAACAGCGCATGTTGGCATTTATCTGCAGCATCCAGATACAGAGCTGTGTTGAGAGGTTCCAACTCTATACAGCTTTCTACTTTACAGTTAGGAGATTTAAAGTAAACCCGTCGAGGGGCGAAATGTTAGTTGCCTGACTGTCATATTAATCCCATACTTCTACTTTATTTCACAGACCTGAGGCAAGTCTCAGAAAAGCGTGCTCACAACACTGTGATAGTACTTTACATGGGATCAATTCAACAAACTAAATCTGCACACATATAGGAACGATCAGCTGAGTCAGCACACATGTTTGCATTGTGTGCAGTGTGTATTGCAATGTCGAGAACTATAAGAATCCCTAATTTAACAAAGAAGGGTTCATCATTGTACTTTGTGTGTGTTTCCCTTCTCTTTGCCCATTTGATTTCCTGTCATTAATAAAACGTCAAATATTTTAAGTGACAACATGGAACACTGAATAAGTAAAATTGCATTATTTTAATGCGCCTTTTGTGTAACAGGGAAAAAGAACTAACAGGGAATTTTTACTCATAATCTGATGAGTAAATCAAATTTTAAAAAGGTATATTTTAATCCATGTCTACAGGCCACCAGTGGAACACAACCACTTTTGTTGTCCTTAACGGCCCCAACATCAGCTACTGCAGCCTGTGCAGACCCCACATTTACAGAAATCATAATTAAGTACAATAAAATATAAATCTTAGGAACCTTATCTGAGACAATGCAATTTTGTCACCAAACTATTCAAACTATCCTGAATCTGAAATAATGAAATAGGAGCGACTTTAGTGGTGTCACACTGAACTCTTTCTATCTCTTTCTATTGTAGCATTGTAAAGATGAAAATAATAGGTAAATACATTTAGATAATAAAAACACGATAGCCCCAAAGTAAGAAACAGAAAGTAAAACACTAGAAAGGATCATTTTGCTTTTTCTTAAATAGGAGAACTTAACTTATATTTGAACTTTGCAATCACAAAGTAATAGACGTGGGGTTGATTTACTAAAGGGGAATAAACTGCACACTTTGCAAATGCAGTTGCACTTATTTTCCTCAGTAGATGTATTGTGATGAAGCTTCAATTTGTAAAGAAAACCTAATAAAAAATGTTTGCTCGCCTTTAGTAAATCTCCCCCATTATGTCAGTTCTTATTATATACTGGAAAGCTACACTGGTGCATAGGGGTTGATTTACTAAAGACAAATACACTGTGCACTTTGCAAAGTGCAGTTGCACTCTACAAGTGCAGTTGCTCCAGAGATTAGTAAATGAGCAGAAGCTCTGCTGACTTCCATCATCCAATCATGTGCAAGCAAACATTCAACACTCTCTTATTTTCCTTGCACGTAATTAGGTACTCTTTGCAAAGTGAAGCTTTACATCATTTACTAAGCTCCAGAGCAACTGCAAAGTGCACAGTCTATTTGCCTTTAGTAAATCAACCCCATAGTATCCAGAGAACAACCTTTACTCTACATATGTCCCAGTGATTTATATATTTATATTTTTGGACACATTAGGACCTTGGCATCTTGGTACATTGCATTAATGTATGTATGTTAACACAAGTTTTTATGCTTGTTAATGTATATTGCATCATGGCAGAGCACTCACATGAATTGGCTAACAAGGCACCAAAATGTCCAAAAAATGGACATGCACCATTTTTGGCAGAAGAGTGCACCACAGCACACAGTAGTGTGCTAACCTGCATTGTAGTGTGCAATGTTTGGAGCTTTAGTACATTGGGTTACCATTCAAAATGGCACTGGCACTGCAATGCGCTAATGCATGTAACGTGCACAGTTCCATGCGCAATACTGCAATGCACTGCAGGGGGAAATTGTGTTTCAGCCCTAAATATATATTTTTCTTCCCATCTGAAATCCGTTTCTCGGTATCTTTATGAATTGTATTTCATCATGAAAGTCAGTGCTTGCAAAATACAGCACCCTAATCTTAAATAAGCCTACTATGAAACAAAAAAAAAATAGGCTACTCCATACCTCATTGCTTTTTAAAAACTAAAGTTTCATACACATCTTTTTTTTATATATCATTTATTGCTTATCTCAAAACTGTGATAATATGAGGTACACATATCACTAGATGACACTCCTGTCTTCTAAAGGTGGCCTGTAGACATGGATTATTACCTTTTTTAGTTTATTTAATCATCAGATTATATTTTACTGCTCTTCTTGCCCATGATAAGAACAATTTTACTGTACTTTGTTATAATAAATAAAATAATACTGTAATTTTTAATGTACACACTTGAAGATAAAAACAAATCTGTTGAATGCAAAGAATGTATTTTAGTAAGACTTAAAAAGGCAGAAACTGCTTTCTTGAAAGAAAACACTTTTGCTGCCAGATACCCTTTAAATCCATGTTGCCACTGCTGAGCAGTTAGAAATGGAAAATTGTTGGTTTAACTCTTTTTTGAGGCTAAATACATATGGTCATTTTTTTAATCTTAGCTTAACAGCAATCATAAGTATGGTATGGTAAGCAAACATTTACAAAGCATCAAGAGTTTTCTTGACACCATATATCCGCTAGTTGACGAGTGCTGAATATATCTGTTAGTGAAAGTCCTAATGGGGTTCATTTACTAAAACTGGAGAGTGCAAAATCTGGTGCAGCTCTGCACAGAAACCAATCAGTTTCCAGATTTGTTTTTTTTTTTTTTTTTGTCAAAGCTTAATTGAACAAGCTGAAGTTAGAAGCTGATTGGCTACCATGCACATCTGCACCAGATTTTGCATTCTCCAGTTTTAGTAAATCAACCCCAAAGTGAGCTAAACACCTGTTTCAAGAAGCGTTTAGCAAACTTTAGCAGATGTGTAGCTGACTTCTGCAGGCATTTAGCAGGACATAGGCTGATCTTTGCATATGCATACTAATGTTTGCTGAAACTAGCTTAATGTTATCAAAATATAATGGAGTTTTTACAAAAGGATTAAAGAATGTTGACTAAGTAAACCAACTGTTGACCAAGCTCTGTAAATATGTTGATGCTGTATTGGCCTGAATCAACCAATCAATTCATAGCAATAATCTAGATTTTTTAATTCTCCTCATACGTGACTGTGTATTTAAAGTGAACATATACATTCCCCTGTTCAAGTTAGCCGACAAAGTAAAACACCTCTTTGCCTTCAGTAAATTAAACCTATTGCTCATGAGACTAACCTTTACATGCTACATTTTTTTTACATGCCTTTCTATATGTAGCCTATAAATCTCTTACACTATAGCAAAGATGTGTTTTCAGAAAAAAAAAAAATCTTTACAGTCTAAGCAATATCTGATGTAATTCAGGATGACCATAAACTATTCAGCGATTGGGTTCCAAAATTATGCATTTGGCCTTTACTACCAATAGCACATGTAGCATTTGTATTTGCAGAAATAAATGGAAAAAAAAAGAAGCAATGATATGTTAACAGTACCAAAGCACCAGAATGGGAAAACAATGCAGTGTTTTAATTCAGTTTTTCAGGTTTCTTATTGGAAATTACGTAGCCAAAAGTGGTTTAACAAAGAGGAAATAAACCTGAGTGATTTTGTTTTTAAAATATATTGTACCAACATCAAATGTAATGCAGTAATAACATACAAATTGTAAAATAACTTAAGAACACACTGAAAAAAAATGGAATATATAAATAACTTGTTTTCATGGAGAACAAATAGTTACAAAGCCCGCCCATCAAAGTTCATTTAAAGGAGAGCTTTTCCCCCACCCCCCCACCCTCCCACCCAAACAGGTCACCTTTTAGTGTCCAGAAATCTCCAAATCATGTTTGCTAGCAAACTGCAATCACAATCGCCACGTCCACATTAAATATCTATATGTATTCAAAATAAAGGTCACACGATACTGGAATAGAATACACCTCTCATGAAATTAAAATGCTAACAAGGAACTATCGATTCACAATGTAACCAAAATAAATTTTGTTCATGTATATTAACATATTTTACATGTAGCCAATGGCTAGCATGAGATGTGCATTAAATATTATCTTTAATACAGTACACTCCTGGCCAATGCTATGTGAAAATATATCTCCACTTAGAATTGTATGTGCTAATATGTTAAGAAGATATAAAAAAAAAAAAAAACAGCCCGTTCACTTTTTAAATACCAAATCTTCGCCATTGTATGTACATTTGACAAGAAATGCTTTGGAAGAACTTCTGTCACATAAAGGGTTAAATAAGAAATATATAGGTCATTTGATTTCCTATTGTTTTATGTGAATGGGATGATAAATTCAAGGAGAAGGATTTTTTTGTTGTTGTTGTTGCTTACTTATGTAGCACATTCTACTAAAATTGAGGATGAAGTGCAAGGGAGATCATGAAATGTGGAAACATGCAAACCAGGAATCTTGAGCAGAATCACCTGTACAATTTGCCAATAGAAATCAGCAAAGAAATAGTCTTTATTTAACTCTAGTCATTCTTCCAGAAGTGTTGGCGAATCCAGAAGACAATAAACAAGGAGGCCCGCCTCACTTGTCATGATTTCTTGTATTAAAGTGAACTTTGCACAAAAGGGTCAGTGTCAAAACCTGGGAAT